>CAIGQQ010040406.1:9218778-9231740 GCA_903798035.1 Danio albolineatus | reverse complement strand
TCTTTCTTTCTTTCTTTCTTTCTTTCTTTCTTTCTTTCTTTCTTTCTCAGTATCTTTCTCAGTATCTTTCTCAGTATCTTTTTTGTTTTTTATTAATCTGTCTCTCTATCTGTCCATCTCCGTCCGTCTGTCCATCCATCCATCCATCCATCCATCCATCCATCCATCCATCCATCCATCCATCCAATTATCCATCCAATTCTATCACTTTCTTTTTAATTGCTCTTTCAGTATCTATCTATTTCTTTCTTTCTTTCTCAGTATTTTTTTTATTTTCTATTAATCTGTCTATCTGTCTATCCACCAATCCATCCGTCTGTCTTTCCACCCATCTATTCAATTCTATCACTTTCTTTTTTATTGCTCTTTCAGTATCTATCTATCTATCTATCTGTCTGTCTGTCTGTCTGTCTGTCTGTCTGGCTGTCTGTCTGGCTGTCTGTCTGGCTGGCTGTATCTGTCTGTCTGTCTCCTTTCTTTCTTTCTTTCTTTCTTTTTTTCCTTTTTTTCTTTCATTCTTTCTTTTTATCTTTCTTTCTTTTTTTTATTAATTTTGTATCAAGTCTTCTAACATTCAAATTCCATTCACAATACAAACCTGCTGACTGACAAACAACCCTTATAGCGCAATGGCTATCTGAAGGTGGTAATGGAGTCGTGGAGGATTGTACTTCTGAATATATTGTATGTGTCTGTACAGTATGAAGAAGCAGAGCAATTGAAGGCTGATGGGTGGGCTTAGTAGCAGATGATTGTACGCAAAAGAGCTGTACAGAGGTGAGGAGATCTGTCATAAAGAACAAAAGAAGCGGTTGGAGGAAAAGACAGATTGTGTGCCACTCTCTGCCGTCCGCATCTGCTGGACTTAATTAGAGAGCAGTGAAGAAGACACTGCAGCTGTGAGTGATGGACGCACACAGAAAGACATGGAGCTAGAATGAAAATAATTACTGAAATATCATATAATTAAGGAGAGCGAGGTGTTAATGAGATGAAGAGTTTATCCAGGGAGTATAAAGTGTTTTGATTGAAGATTGAATTAGAGGAGAATGGTGAAGCCAATGTAGTGCTCTATTGTAGCCCTAAAGTTTGGGCCACTGCCGTCAATCCAGCACTGAACTAATTACCCAAAACCAGCATGATATCTCAGGAGTAACAGATTAATTAACAGGGCCGCCGTTCCCGGAGTCTGAAGATATTATTTTCTTTCTGTCTCAGACCATGGAGAGGTCCAGTCCCAAACCACACGCCTGCTCTCTGCCAGAGGAAGATTTTGATTTCTGTTTCTAACTTTTTGTCTGTCTTTTTATTTTGTTGTTTGTTGACCAAAATGCTGAAGTATAACTTCATCTTGATGTTCAGAGTCTGAGTTTGTTGGAAAAACATGTATCAAAGTATGAGTAATGATATTCTGTTGCTGGTCTTTGTGATAGTTTATTAAAATCTGCATAATCTGATATACTCTATAGAGTCCCTGTCCTATACCTTTCAATTTTTGAGAATTTTCAGCTGTACTTTGCAATATGAAGGAAGAGATCTCCCGCTATTGGTATTTTATTGGAGCTTTATTCAGTTGGTATAACCAAAATTACAGTGAGCATTTGCAAGAGGTTATATATTTTAAAAACCCCTAGTTTTATATCCAAGTAGTTATTCGTTAACACTGCGTGTTTTGTGATTCACAAATGTTTAAACTTAGTTATGCTTATGAATTAATCTTGATCTCTGATCTTTTGACGTTGAAAAATCAGACCCAAATTTAACAGTGACTTTTATTGACCTTTTAGTAACTTGCAATTATAAACTGCATAGAAGCAAGTCAGAAAAAGTAGTACAAAGCGTATCATCAGCTTTTGTTGTAATTTTCAACACCAACCCTGACAATATGTGACTTCATGTCAATAAAAGTCACTTTTTGCAATTTGATGATTTTTTGCAAACATCAGAAGTAAACATCAAGGCTCCATAATGAAATTCAAAAGCATAAAAAAAACATGATTTCTCAGCCATACATAAATCAAAATATGGAAAACTCTTCAACTTTTTTTAGTTAAGAAATGTAAAAATGTAAGTTTTTAACTCTTCTAAAGCATAATATGTTTGCAGATATTTACAAAACATGCCCAGTGAAATTTCTTGTTTATCTGAAAAGCAATGCTGAAATCACATATTCTGCTTTGAAAATCTGCGTTCAGAAACACAGAATAGTGCACTTACTGCACTCCAAAGAAATGGTAAAGTTTATAATCTAATTAATACAAATTAAACCACTTCGACATTATTATATGCACATGCTAATTCACTGATATTTTGACTTCAGTCACAGTTCTGAAGTTCAGTTTCAAACAGTTTATTTTATTTTCTGCTGCTGCTTTCAGTATATGGAAATAAATGTCATGTAAAATGGCATTCAAACTTGCATTATTAGCATTTAGCACTGAATAAAGCACATGAGGTGTACCTGAGGGGTTCATTGCAAGTTTTCTGTTGTTCACCTGTGAGAAATGGAAGCCGTTTCTAATATATACATTTCAGGTGTTGGTTACAACAAAAACTCCTTTTAATATGGAAAATTACGTTACTGTTTGAGTTGATTTGTGAATAAAATAATAGTTCATCGTATCTCATTTGAAAATGTCTATACACACTTTAAAAAATGTTTTTAGTTGAATCAAAGGAAATCTTTTTGTCCTCTCAACTTGTCAACAAGTCAAGCTGACTAAAAATATTAAATATTAATATTAAAAATAAACATTTTATAACTGAAAATGTAGTCGAAACTTATTAACTCTGTAATATTAATTAAAGTAACATAAAAACATTTGTGTTCATGACTTTTTGTGATATTCTTTTTTACAGTATATAATACTATTTAGCCTTTATATTATATTTAGGCTTTTAACTAATCTTTTAATTATTTAATGTGTATGTTTAAAGAGTTATGTCACAAAAACAAGACATAAACTTCACTGAGTAAATTATTGTATTTCAGCAAAACAGAAAACAAAACAAAAAAACAGAAATTAATTTTTTAAAAAAATGTTATATGTTACATATTATAATAGGGCTATGTGCTTAAGGTTTATAATGGCTTTCAATTACAATTAAGACCCTGAGTAAAAGCAGATTTTAATGCAGTGGAGCAGAATCGAAATCAAAGACAAAAAAAAATAAAAATATATATATATATGCATGCTTGTAGAGAGAAACATGTTGGCTGCAAAGCAAAGGCCTTACAGACTGATAGCTCTCTAATAACAGTAATAGATACTATAATCCTCAATAATGAGAAAAAATATATATACCATTTTTTGTTATAAACCTCTGAATTTGCCATACCAGGAAGATTCATTCTTTTAATTCCTTGGCTTAAAGCTGATAATCGGGACGTTCCCCCTGGAGCGGAGGTTACATGCCCTGCTCTAGGGCAGAATGGTGATTAGGGAACTCCATGACCCTCCGCTTCCCCTCGTGCCTCTGAGGATTGTGACCTACAACCTTTGAGTTTGGGCTCAGATATTTAACCGTTTTATAATCATGACCCTCCAATAATTAAAATATCTAAATGTTGAAAAGTCAGAATTTAATAAGGATACAGACTCTTAGTGATTAATATACCAGTATTCTGTTCCAGTGGTCGAAAGAGTTCTGAGAAATCATAATCAAGAAAAAGTACCATTACATGCCCAAAAATGTATTGCAAGAAGTATAAAAAGTACTGTATACAGTATGTAAATATTGCTCAAGGTGTGAGTAAATAATAGCTCTTTTAAAAGTACGCAAAAGTAGTGTGTATTGAGTATTTTGCTAGGAAAAGCTAGTGCACTTGCATTCATTTTGTGTGTTTGTGTATAAACTTTTTATTCTGTAGTGCATTCAGTAATTGTTTTAGACTATTTGATGATTTCAGTCCTCATACAGTAGACTTCCGTCATCTTCTCATCTTCACAATCAGTCTAAACAGTCACTCTGGGTCATTGTGGACTACATCATGGACGCTTTTATTGCTTTCAAACGGTTAGCTGTGTTTAAAAAGCATCCATGTCTTGAGGTTGTTCAGTATGATGCGATTTACTTTCTATGTGCAATTTGATTGGACAGGAATTAATGGACTGATTTTTCTACTCAGCCAATCACCATAGACAAGAACAAAAATAAAGTAGTGGCTGCAGGTTGAGGGAAAATAGTGGAGTAAAAGTAAAATACAACACTAGCAATGTACTCAAGGGGAAGTAAAGGTACACATTTTATCTGTAACACTGTAAGCTATGACATCGACTTGTCATTTACTACACAGATAGCGTTTTCGCGTGTAAATAACATGGTAAAGCGATGTAAACAATAGGTCGCGGGGAGAAACGGTGACAAACAAATGCATAACCATCCATAATTCAACACTATTGTGTTAATGGACTAAATATGCTCGATGGGATGTTTTTCTGTGGACTCTTACTTTTCAAAATAAACTGTGATGTACAGCAATGAATGCGTGTGTGTCTTGTTATTACAATGATATGTACTCCATATCTAATAAGCATTTTCTGTACAACTTACACAAATTGAGCAAATACATTCTTTATAAGCTTTCCGTTGAAAAACATCTAGCTGCAATGGCTGCTTGAGGGTTGTAGCTGTAAACTGATATACGGCTTGTCAAGATTACTTGTGTTCTTTTTGGAGTAAACTATTCATAAATATTGACAGCGCCCCAGTACGTCCGCGTCCCCGGTGCTGGCTAAGAGGTTAAAACTACTTAGTAAATTACAATTCCTGAGGGAAAACTGCTCAATTACAGTCATTTGAGTATTTGTAAGTTGCTACAGTACTTTACTCCAGTGTTCAATGCTAACAGGAGCATCTTTTGACCCAAATGCTGCCTCAAAATTTATTGTCTTTTTTCCCTCCCATTGTATCCATCAGGTAACACCAACAGCGTGTTTGCTCTTGATTACATCAGCGGATCCCTGACAGTGAGCGGACAGCTGGACCGGGAAAACCCACTGTACTCATCTGGATTCACCATCACAGTGAAGGTGATAATCAAACTCACGCTTTTGGTTTTAAGGCAGTTTTGTTTTTGTTTTTTTGGATCTGTTTCATACACTTTTACAGAAATCATAGGATAGTTTTACAGAAAAATAGAAACAAATATTATTTCCAACTCTTCATAAACAATGAAATTACAATTGCACACACACAAAAATTGGAAAATACAAAAATAAAAAATTTAAGAAAAATAAAAAAAGCATAGTGTCAATTATGTATAAAATATATATTAGATCATTTCCATTTAGAAACATGTATAATAGCACGTCTTGATTTTGCCAAGTACGATGCTGGTTTAACATCTGTGTTGATCCTGGAACATCATTTTTGTTGGAAAATGTAATTCAAACCTATTCCCTACCCCTAAACCCAACCATAACTGGAAATTATTCCCAAAACTAGAGGAGAATAACAGTTGGATAACAATCATGTAGAAGTGCATAAACCGTGAGCGTATCCCTTAATTCTGATTGGCTGATTGGAATGTCGTTCCATAACCAACATAGATGTTAATCCAGGAACACGTCCTACTTGGTGAAATCATGTTGGCGTGTACAATATACTGTACACATGTACGTCAACAAACTAAAATTATAAAGGTATTCCACATATACTTACAGTATACAATATGCTTCATTAAATCACTCTGCAATTGAAAAACTCTAAGGCTTAGACTGGACCATTTTCACATTTCTGGTATCTCAGTAGTGGAAGTCGTCATGGTTGGGTAAACTTAGGCCCCGTTTACACTGTCAGGTCTTGATGCCCAATTCCGATTTGTTGCCTATATCTTTTTTTTTTATCAAGTATGTTTCTGTAAAATGATCTTTCTATCTGTAGTTATAATATATAGTATGTATAGTAGGATAAAATAACATGCTTAGAAAATGCTGATATGTATTAGCTTTTGTCTTAACTGAAATAAACATGATGACCATAAAGTTGAAGTTTAGAAAATTCCTGTAATACCTTAAGAGTTTAAAATGACAAAGCTTTAAAACAAACACAGATGTTTTGTTTGTTGTTGCTGGAGTAACTGAGGCACAAGCTGTTAAAGCTCTGCCCACTTTAGGAAAGGAGAGGTGAGCGGTGGTTTATTACGTTTAAAGAGATACTCAAAAACAGCATAGAAGCATTCAGCCAAAATTGGCATTTACTGCATGGTTTAATACAAATTCTGTGGAAGATTTTGAGCTGGAACTTTATAGACACGTTTTGGGGAGACATGAGACATAGATTATCTTGTAAAAAGGGTGTAATAGGCCCCCTTAAAATAGTTTTCTTCAATTCAGCTGCTAAAAGTGTTCTAAATCAAAGTTCTTATTCATATCAGTCCCATTTGAGCTCTTCTTTTTTCTGCCTGAGATACACATCAGAAGAGATACAAATTCAGAGATTTTGTCAAAATAATGGTTCTTTCACTAACTAACTAACTAACTAACTAACTAACTAACTAACTAACTAAGACTGCTTTTACACTGCAGATCTTGATGGTCAATTCCAATTTGTGACTGTATCCCAATCCCAGCCAGCTTACATCATCTTTAAAAAGTGACTCATATCTGATTGCCTGCATTTACAATGCACACAGCAAAGGCACAATGACCAGGACAAAAAGAGCGAGTGCTTACTGACAGCTGATGCTAAAAGAGCACTCTTTTCTCTATTGCTGTATTCAAAACCTATACGCAGGGTTTAATTCTTAAATTCTTTTTGACAGGTTGTTTTACTATAGTTCATGACAGAAAAGTTCTCATTTGTCCATCTTCTTTTAATCTAGGTCTTTTTAAACTAGTAGGCACCTTAATGTGATGTCTATGGCATGATTTAAGCACTTGATGTATGCAACAATTTTATATTAGTTTATTTTTCTTACGTGGTGGATGTTTCATGTTTTCTATTTTAGTCCTCATGTATGAGATTTAAGGTTTGGGACTCTGCTGAAGTCTGTTCCGAAACGAAAACATCAGAGTTGACGTCATTCGCTACCATTTTTAATAATGCGCGGCTCTCGTTGACTGGTGAAAATCCAATCTACTTACAGTGCAGACATGAAGGCACAGATCTGATTCTTATCGGATACATTTCCTCATATGAACAAGGCCTGAATCTGATTTGAGTAAATCAAAATCCATGTGATTTTTCCATGCTTACACATACATGGGCCATATCCGATCTGTGCAGCATGGGAGAAAAACATTGGTATTGAGTCACTTGAACCATCTAGTGTAAATGCAGCCTAACTAACTATTAACAATTAAATACCATTTCTTATGAATTTTTTAGACCAGTTCTTTGAGTGTTTTCCTGAATAGAACAAAAAGAACTGTTCATAGATTTGTTGAGAAGCTGGATTGGGACTTGGAAACAGAACAGTTAAGTTCCTTAAGCTCTTAAAACCTTTTATCATAAGTCTTTCAACACTGTGTGAGATTCAAATCCACTAATGCATTATTAAAATCTATTCTGTAGTGTTTCAAGGTCAACGTTGATTTTAAATGAGGAATGAAATCACACAAAAGCAGATTTGCTCTGTTTCCAGAAATTCTCATGTAGTGGTTGTGGATAGCCTCTCGTCGCCTGCGCTGAACTCATTGGGATCTCTGCCAAATGCAGTATTGATTTTACAGTAAATGTTTGCGGAGTGTGACTGTAATTTATCGAGCCATTTACCCACACTGAGCATCTCAGGATCATTGTGTGAAAAGGTCTCTCTGACCCTGGAGCTTTCAACACATATAACTCTCATTGTGTGGCTGTTAGAAACATGCAAAACACTTCAAAATTGCACTGAAGACTTGCTGTGCATGTTACAAAAGTAATGTATAAGAAATGTGCAGCCTATTGATGAGGAGTTCCAGTCAAGTGTAATATCAAGTGTTTTGTGACATTGACCACATGAACACCAATGTTCTTGCTTTCATTGAAGCTGAAGCTTTTTCTCTCAAAATGAAAGAACACCTTTCTATTACTGTAGTCTGTTGCAGGTATTTTCAAAGTCTCAATTCAAAGGTCCAAACCTGAATTTCATCAATGCCAAAGGTTTATAAAAATTAATTATAACTAAACATGTTTTTAATGCACATACAAATCAAGAATTAGAACAATGAAGTGCCTTTTGCATTTAAAAATACATTAAAATCAGTGTAAAATCTAATTCATTCATTCATTCATTCATTCATTTTCTTGTCGGCTTAGTCCCTTTATTAATCGGGGGTCGCCACAGCGGAATGAACCGCCAACTTATCCAGCATGTTTTTTACCCAGCGGATGCTCTTCCAGCGGCAACCCATCTCTGGGAAACATCCATACACACTCATTTACACTCATACACTACGGACAATTTAGCTTACCCAATTCACCTATACCACGTCTTTGGACTTGTGGGGAAACCGGAGCACCCGGAGGAAACCCACGCAACCACGGGGAGAACATGCAAACTCCACACAGAAATGCCAACTGACCCAGCCGGGGCTCGAACCAGCGACCTTCTTTCTGTGAGGCGAACGTGCTACTCACTACGCCACCGTGGCGCCCTAAAATCTAATTGTAAAATGTTTATTTTGCTTGCTCACAATGTGATTCTTTAGGTGAACAATTCATCCATGCAAGTTAATGCACTTTAAAAAGTTTGTTTTGCTAATCTTCAATCAAAGTCTGAGCATTTGCTCCTACCTTTGTAGTGTTTGTCCTTCTCTGATGACATTAACTTGAAAGCTTCAGCCACAACATTCCTAACCACACATTTATCGTTAAATTGCTATGATATGTAAAATGAAAGCTCCGCCCCCTACTCAATATTCAGTTTCAGTTGGAAGCACATCAACATACTGAAAGTTTCAGCAACTTCCAGTTCATGCTGACATTCATATAAAGTGCTAGGGCTCTATTTTAAGATCTAAAATAGTCTAAAATAGTCTAAAGTGCATGGCACAAAAGCAGATGTGCCCAAATCTACTTTTTCTATTTTAAAGATGAAAAAATACGGTCTGTGCCTTGGCAGGGGTTGTGCTTATTCGACTTAATGAGTTCTAAGTGAGTTTTGAGCATAACGTGCATTAAACCAATCAGAGTCTCATCACACATTCCCTTTCAGAGTCAGTTGCGTCGTGCCATGGTGCCTTTGCTATTTATATGATGGAGTTTGTAAGTGGAAAAACGCTTCTAGCGAGAAAACTGTTAAACAGACCACCAGCAGCGCGAAGATAAAGAATGAGCCTCCTCCATTCGGCCTTTTTACTTTTAGTCTTTACTACTTTCGTGGAGTAAGGAAATGGTGTTATCACTCCGCTGAAGACATCTGTTAGCCTACATATATAATTTCATTTGTTAAGCTCAAAGATTTGTTTCAAAACTATTTCTAAATTCAGTTCTAATATCCAGCAAACAAATATCCTATTCTTCTGCCCCACATGGTGTTGCATACATCTCCAAAACCCGACAGGTGGACAAATCTATACATGTTTTTTATTAAAACAAATATAAATATGCAGATAATAAATAATCAGCTATTAATAATAACATTATACAAATGCAAATTGTCATGAATAAACTGAAAAAAGCTCCAGGAGATAAGGCATGGAGGCAGGGGGTTTTATGTTTATGTAGAAAATGTTATATTTCGTAACATTTTAATCCTTAAATTTTTTTCATATATAAAGATTTTTGTGTATTGCTGTACATCCTGTGTGCATTAAGCAATGTGTACGCGCTTGGACCTGCATAACTTACTCTCTCTGCGCTGGACTTTAAACCAGCTTTTAGTTGGTCAATGGTGCAGTCTATTTCAGTTCCTCAAAATAGCAACGCGCTAACAACGCGACTAACACACCTCTTTTTCTGACCAGCACACCCATAAATCCACTAAGTGGTGCAAATGGATTTGCTATTTAAACAACGTGGCGCGAAACTTAAAAATTAGAGATTAAAATTTTTCATTGTGGTGTTTGAAATTTTTGTCTTCTGTTTGAAATTAAGTGTCTAATCACTAAGCAAAAACACAACAGTTTTGTGCTGGATTGGAACAAAGTGAACACACACCTCTATCCAATCATCGTTTCTGGAAACATCCTTATGCATTTAAATAATTCTCGCTGCGGTGAGGAGTGTCACCTGATTATGACAAGCATCATAATGACAAACTTTAAAGATCACCTACAGATTCATTTCAGGCTGTCACCGAAAAGACATAAAAGACTAACAAGATTTCAAGTTATTTCATGCCTTTATCAAGTACAAATTTTACACTTTTAATCCCTTACAGTACGTCCCCAAGTTGTGATTTGAAATATGACAGATAGGGTTAGGTCACATAATATACAGTTTGTACAGTATAAACATTATTGTGTCTATAGGAAGACCCCATAAAACATGAAAACCCAATGTGTGTGTGATATCATCGTTATCTCTGTGACCCACTGACAGTTCCAGGGCCAAACAGTGTGTGTGTGTGTGTGTGTGTCTTTGAATGTCCCTCTAGACCTCAGCCAGTCAGCCAGGGAAAGTCTTTGTTCCTGTTTCACCATCTCTTAGAGCTCAGTTTAGTGAAGGCCTTTAGGCTCCTGAAATAGTCTCTCAGACACGCACACCTTTGCCTCCTCTTCGGGCTGTATGGCGATGGAGATGAGAGAGAAGGAAAGGAAGAAAAAGAACAAAAGAGAAGTAATAGAAAGAAGAGCAGACAGACTTTAGTTTAGAGCAATTCTTCCTAATAAAGGCCACACGTGTGAAAGTCTGACAGCAGTTTCTTGTGTTAACCTGCTAGAATGTTTAATCAGTATTTGGTGGAATATTCCTGATTTTCAGTTCAAACTAATAATAACATATTTGTTTTTCTGACAAATTATAATTTTTAAATTGACTATAAATTAGGGCTGCACAATATATCGCAATGTCTGAATCTGCAATAGTCACATCGCAAGATCTGCAATGTCAAGTTGGGATTATTATAACCAGCCACCACAGTTCAGAACATGTCATTTGTGGAGACTACGCAAGGTTTAACCCTTATTTAGTTTGCATCTTTGTTGTAATTAACTTTTTTTTTGTAATCTGCTTCATTATATTATCCTCCCACAAAATACTCTCAAGCTAAAATAGTTTTTTTCCCCCAGGTAGTCTTATTAGTCAGCATTTGAAATAAAATTTATATTATTTTAAGTTGCAGACGGGTGACATGGTGGCTCAGTGGTTAGCACTGTTGCCTCACAGCAAGAAGGTCACTGGTTCGAGTCCCGGCTGGGCCAGTTGGCATTTCTGTGTGGAGTTTGCTTGTTCTCCCTGTGTTGGCGTGGGTTTCTTCCGGGTGCTTCGCTTTCCCCATACAGTCCAAAGACATACGCTATAGGAGAAATAGATGAACTAAATTGGCCGTAGTGTATCAGTGTGTGTGTGAATGTGAGAGTGTGTATGTCTGTTTCCTCATACTGGGTTGCATCTGGAAGGGCGTCTGCTGTATAAAACATATACTGGAATAGTTGCCGATTCATTCCACTGTGGTGACTTCTGATAAATAAGTGACTAAGCCAAAGTAAAATGAATGAATGAAAAAAAGGCCTGGAAAGTACTTCAGAAAAAAATACAAGAACTATGAAAATATACATTTTATCAATATTTCAGAAACCATTTGAATATGAACAGTTTTGAATTCAATTAATTTTATTAAAGTATTTTGAACATGACTGTTTAAAGTGGTCAACATTGTTGAAAATGACACATTCAAAACACCATCTTTACTATGCATTTTAATGTAAATATTAAGTGTAAATGAAATGTTAAGTACAGGAAGGATATAATATAAAGGAAGGCTCGATATAAAATTATTTAAAAAGCCTTGAATTTGAATTTTGAATTTGGTGTCATGAAAGAGTGGGAACTTTATTTATAGAAAAAATAAATATTAATAAAACAGAATAAAAAAATTGTACTCTAACCCATACCTAGTAAATCCAGAGAATTTCCTAATGTTTATATATAGTACTTTTATATATATTTTAGGTTAGTGCTTTATTCAAACTGTGCTGAAAATGACCTGAAAGTGCTGTGTGTGGGATTTTGTTTCCAAAAGATTGGGGGAGATTTGAGCCTCTGCAGATTTCTGTCATTATTCCTCTGGATTTGACACACTCGTCATGATAGCCATCATTATCGCCTCTGCTCTGATAAGACCCTATTGAGCTGCTGCTGGTGTCGCAAGATTTGCACAAACCCTAAAAGTCTGCAGTGCTTTATTTTAGCCTCTGAAGCACAATCACACAAATGTATACAGTTAACGGCTGAATTATTAGCTCTCCTGAATTATTAGCCCCCCTGTACATTGTTTCCTCAGTTTCTAATTAACGGAACAGAATTATTTTACCACATTTCTCAACATAATAGTTTTAATAACGTATTTCTAATAACTGATTTCTTTTATGTTTGCCATGATGACAGTTAGAGATGTGACGAGATCTTGCGAGACTAAATCGCCACGGGATTTCTCGTCAAGGTGAAAAGTTGTCTTTTGAGTTGTGATGTTATGATGAAGCGTGAGGGTGAATTTGGCACTGAAGATTGGAGGCCGGATTGGATTTGAACTGCACATCAAGTGCTTTGCACACACCTGGCAACCCGGTAAACCTCGTTTGCTTGGGCGCGTGAGTTTTTCTTCACTGGAGTTTAAAGGTTGCTGCGTCCAAAAGCAGAGGCTGCTACAACTGCTTCTACACAAATTAACCGGTTTGTAACCATGCCATGGAATAGCACTTTAGATTTGCTGAAAGTCATAATTGTCGCATTATGGAAGTGCAGTACAGACATGTGAACTCCATAATCAAAGTATTACTGTCGTGTAGGACTTTTAGCAGCAGCTCTTGTGACGGTATATTTCATACACACACACACACACACACACACACACACACACACACACACACACA
>CAIGQQ010040406.1:9208751-9218768 GCA_903798035.1 Danio albolineatus | reverse complement strand
CACACACACACACACACACACACACACACACACACACACACACACACCTGTTATCGAGTCAGTAAAGGACCACTGACACAAACATCTCCCACAAGAGTGCACACACACACAGTGAACTTCTGTAGACACATACACCAATCGTCTTAATCGTCATCACTGGACACACGTTAAAACATTACATTTGTGGAATGGAGTTCGATTTCTCATGTGAAATTGCTCAAAGGAGAAGCCTGTCAGAATTTTAAAAAGCAGCTAAACAGTTTTACATTTTGTGATTTTTTTTTTCTTTTTTTTTCTGTTGAATAAAAATCTATTTTCCATTCATATATTAGCAAATATTTAGCTAATATTTAAAATGATATATTAATTATATATAACCACGACTTTCCATCTACATATTAGCAAATGTTTAGCAGTGTTTTCATGTCCTTTACAGCAGTGTTTCTCAACTGGTGGGTCGCGACCCAAAAGTGGGTCGCGGGAACATTTTTAGTGGGTCGCGGAGTGCGTGGTCAAAAGAAAACAAAAACAAATTATTTTGCTTATACCGGACTTTTATTTTGAAATGCACGCGTGACAACAGTTCAGTTTAGTTCGGTAACTGAACATTTCTCTACCCTAACCGCTATTTACAGTATTTATCGTTTTTACTTTGTAATATTTCTATAATTTGATACATTTTGTTAAATGCAACAATAAAATATTGGGTCGCGGCTTGATGACCATGTAAAATTGTGGGTCCCGTGGCCAAACCAGTTGAGAACCACTGCTTTACAGCATAAAAATCATTCAAATAAAGGTAAAATACCATTCATTACAAGTTCATTTAAAAAAGCACCTGAATAGTTTTACATTTCAATAATCTTTGTTTTACTTTAAACTTAAAAAAAATAATAAAATAAATAAAAAATACACACACACACACACACACACACACATAAACCCACTGGTCCTATTGCAATCGGTGATTCTTTGCATGGGAGTCAGTTGCTCTAACAGGGCGGCTAAAGGCCATGGCCTCTAGCGTCTGTCACTAAAGCTTTAAAGGTCATAATTGATTAAACTAGAAGTAAAATAACATTCATTACAAGTTGATTTAAAAAAACACCTAAATATTTTTGCATTCTTTTTTCAGTTGAATAAAAGACTATTTTCTGCTGCTATATTTCATCACTGAAGATGTCTTAAAAATTGTGTAAAAATCACGTCTCGTCTCGTTCTCGTGCACTCAATCTCGTGTCTCGTCTCCTCTCGTGAAGTTAGCGTCTCGTCACACCCCTAATGGCAGTACATACAATTTTACTAGATATTTTTCAAAATACTAGTATTCAGCTTAAAGTGCAGTTTTAGGCTTAGCTGGGTTAATTAGGCAAGTTAGGGTAATTAGGCAAGTCATTGTATAATGATTGTTTGTTCTGTAGACAATTAAAATATATATTGTTTAAGGGGGCTCATAATCTTGACCTTAAAATAGTTTTAAAAAAATTTAAACTGCTTTTATTTTAACCGAAATAAAACAAATAAGACTTTTTTCAGAAGAAAAAAACATTGTAGGAAATACTGTGAAAAGTCCTTGCTCTGTTAAACATCATTTGGGAAATATTTGAAAAAGAAAGAAAAATTCACATGGAGGGTGATTAATTTTGACTTTAACTGCGTATAAGCAAATAGCTCAATAATAAAACAGGACTTGGTCTCAATAGCACAACAAAGATAAATGCATAAAACTCATTCATTACCAAGAATCGTTGTATGTACAATCAAAACATTTTGTAGTAATTATGTTACATAAGTTCACTAACTGGAAGTCTTCAGCCAAATTTCAAAGCCAGCAATGAAGTTTTGCACACAGTTCAGTTCAGTGATTATTCCTGTCTCTTTCTCTGCCCCTGCAATATTATATATATTCCCATCCGGACAGTTTCATAAATGCGTTTTGGATTCTTCTGCTCTATTTACAGCCATAAACCGCACAGCTGTAGTTCTCTAAATTGAAATCAATGGTTTGCCACTAAAAGCGAAACTCCAAACCAAAACGAGCGCAAGAAAAACCTCCCAAAATATTCATAAGTTATAGATTTTCATTATCTGTTTCTCTCTCCCGAGCTCCCTTTATATATTTTTCTCGTTACCATTTTAACTTCTCTTTCTCTCTGTCTCCCACTCCGTTATTGGTGGCATTATTGATTCGGAGTGAAAAGTAATAAAACTAATTTCTCAACTTCACAGAGCTCAGATAGGCTGGAGTGCGCTGGGCGTGGAGGTCAGTGCATTTATTATATGGG
Source organism: Danio albolineatus (assembly GCA_903798035.1). Classification (NCBI taxonomy): domain Eukaryota; kingdom Metazoa; phylum Chordata; class Actinopteri; order Cypriniformes; family Danionidae; genus Danio; species Danio albolineatus. The sequence goes on along the minus strand of CAIGQQ010040406.1, from coordinate 9,216,483 downwards.
GTACAGAGGAAAGATGTGCGAGCGGTGATGTTAAACGACACAATTTATGATTAACCTGGACCTCCATCCTCCGTTCACCCCGCATCTCCTCTCTGCACAAAACCACCATTATTCCTTTGGATTTCTCCCTGAATTCCACACCATCACTCAAAAAGCAGAGGAGAGAGAAAGAGGATGGAAGAAAGAAAGTGATTGTGAGCAATTGTTTCCTGTCGATAAGACTTGTTCATCTTAAATCTCATTGGCTGCGTCTGTCTTTTTCCGCTCTGGCCCCGGTGTGCCCTCACTTACAGCGGACCTGTGGGATTTTCTCCCAGAATCCTCCCCTCTGATTTAATAAAGAGCCCGAGCTGAACAAATGGAGGAGATTGAAGACTAAACGTTAATGCTGCTTACTGCCAGATTCCCTCTATTATCACATCCGTTTCTCTCTCGTTTAGTTTCTCCTCTCTGTCACTCTTATAGCGTCTTTCTTTTGCTTTTCTAGAGCGATTTGAGTATTTTTTTTTCTCTTTTTTTTCCTAAAATTTCTTGCATTGTATGCCTGCTTTGGTTCTGGGGAACATTATTTTTTATGAGAAAGTGGTTTGTTTCCAGCTCAGACCGGGTTGGGTGCAGTATGACTGGTGGGTTGCACGTGGGGGCTCGTCCGGGATAGGAGTGAGGTTTAGGGCGGTGAGTGTAACAGAGTGTACTGTCTGTATGCGTGTGTGTGTGTATATATATCATTCATTCATTTTCTTTTCGGCTTAGTCCCTTTATTAATCTGGGGTCTCCACAGTGGAATATACCGCCAACTTATCCAGCATGTGTTTTACGCAGCGGATGCCCTTCCAGCTGCAACCCATCTCTGGGATATATCCATACACACTCATTCACACTCATACACTGCGGACAATTTTAGCCTACCCAATTCACCTATACCACATGTCTTTGGACTTGTGGGGGAAACCGGAGCACCCGGAGGAAACCCACGCGAACACAGGGAGAACATGCAAACTCCACACAGAAATACCAACTGACCCAGCCGGGGCTCAAACCATTGATCTTCTTGCTGTGAGAAGAACATGCTACCCACTACGCCACCATGGTGTCTTATATATATTTATATAATATATATTAAATTAAGATTTAAATAAAACAAAGATTATTGAATAATTTGGCTGACAAAAAAAATAACCGAAGACAAAACTGGCACAACACAGCTGTAAAAGTTCCCACGGTCATGGGATTTTCTGCAATATCATGGAATTTAAAAATGTCTATGACAATATTAAAAGACATTGGATTTTTAATTTGTTTTGTCAAAGTTGTGGAATATCAGAGATTTTTTGTTTTTCTTTTTACTTACTGTATCTCCCATGTACCTGTACCGTGTGTTTTTTAAATCTAATTTTTTCACGTGTTTTGCCTGTTGTTATAGTTTGGATATTTTTCAATGCCATTATATTATTTTTTCCTCTTGGCAACGGACAATCAAATGCAGTCAAGGCTTTACCTGTTAAAATACTCTCTTTGACTGTTTTTGGTCAGCTCAATCTGTCACTCATAGACTTTGTGCATTTTTTAAAAACATTTTTTATTAACAGTAAAAATCTGAGTTCTTTCCTAGAGGGAAAATCCCAACAATCAAGAATGCATGATTAAATTGGTGTCATGTGTTTGCAATCAAAATGTGGTCATAATGGAAGTCAATGGGGCATAAACAGCCACGAACATAAAGAAAGGGTAGTAAACTGGAACAGTACACATGGGTTAAATTAACAATTCAAAAAGAGCCCAAAGAGAGGACTGAGAAGAGTCACATTATGTTAAAGTTTCTTAAAAATCTTAAATAGTTCATTTTCTCATTGTAACCTTTCCTTGTTTTGGAAAAAAATCTGTTTAAATCTCTGGATTCTTCCAGTTTTCATGTTTTGGCGTCAGATTAAATCAGTTTGTTTCTGTCTCCCTGCAGGCCACAGAGCTGAATGACGACCGCACACCCTCTTCTGCCACTGTCACCACCACCTTCACCATCCTGCTGATCGATAAAAATGACAATCCGCCCAGATTCAACAGCTCAGAGTATCGAGTCCTCATCACCGAGCTGGCACAGGTTGGCTTCGCTCTGCCTCTGTACATACAGGTGGAGGACAAAGACGAGGTGAGGAACACACAGAAACATTTACAAGAGAGCATGCAGTTGAAGTAGCCTCCTGAATCATTAGCTAGGGATATTTCCCCCCAATTTCTGTTTAACAGAAAGATTTTTTTTCAACACATTTCTAATCATAATAGTTTTGATAACTGATTTCTTATAACTGATTTCTTTTATTCAAATTTGTTTTGTGACCCTTTAAAGGCTTAATTAGGTTAATTAGGCAAGTTATTGTATAATGATGGTTTGTTCTGTAGACAATCGAAATAAAATATTGCTTAAGGGGGCTTGTAATATTGACCTTAAAATGGATTAAAAAGCTTTGTTCTTGCCTTAATAAAACAAGACTTTCTCCAGAAAAACAAATATTATAGGAAATAAATTCCTTGCTCTGTTAAACATCATTTGGGAAATATTTGAAAAAATTTAATTAAAAAAAGTCATAGGGGGGATAATAATTTTGACTTTAACTGTATATTCCCCCTCACATGACTTCACTGACACACATGAATTATTCAGACAGACACGTTGGCTTTGTTTCGCCTGAAATTCCTTCGAGTAGCAGAAGCTGTTTGCAAGAGGTTTTCATGAACTCCTGACCGCTTTTCACTGATCTCCTTCATGGCTGCAGCTCCAGAACAGACTCCGATCAGTTGGACGTCACCTTTTCTCACCTGCTGTCAGTCAGGCTTCAAACTAGTCAGTCTTGTGGATCTGCTCTCCTTGCTGCGGAAAAGCTCAAGTCAGCAGCAACATGCTCGCGTAACTCGATGCTAATTCTTTGCCATCTGTAAGCAGTTTTTGACACTGCCATCCACACATTTTGCTGGACATTTTAGAGTCAGCACTTCCCCGGTTGTGTGTGAATAACGGGTTCAGGTCAGTTGGAATGACTGGCTTCTTCACCTTGATCGCTCATCACTAGGTTATCCCAAGGCTAGAAATTTCTGCAATTTATTTGCTGCCGATAAATGTGGCATTTTTGCTCCAGTAGCTCAGAAACAGCAATGATTTGTGGGGCAATTATTTGATGGTTTTGCTCTGTTCATTTGTTCAGAAATGCATTAAAATGCATGCAGTCACTTGAATCTTTTAGCCGGGGATATTATAGTTAACTCAACAAAAATAAATACATAAATAAATAAATAAATAATGCATATATTATTCATTCATTAATTTTTGTTTGGCTTAGTCGATGATTTATCAGGGGTCACCACAGCGGAATTAACCGCCAACTACTCTAGCATATGTTTTACATAGTGGATGCCCTTCTAGCCACAACCCAATAATGGGAAATACATATATTATATATGTTACCAGCAATGTGTGAAATCCTGGTATTATATAGAATGCTTAGGAAATGCACTGAATGCCTGATGGTTTCTGGCAAAGTATGGAATATTAGTCTTTTATAAAGATTTTGCATACTTTTTCCAGGCATTCTGTACAATTCCTAGGGATTTTATACAATGACAAGTATGGCAAAGTGTCAGAGCACAACAAAAGCCTTTGAATGAATTGATCATTGCATATTTTGAAGTGGATGGAATACGAAATAAAGCATGTCATGTTCTTACTGGGAAAAACAATGACTGCTGAACTGAGATTGAAGTATACAATATTGTCTGTGATGTGGTAGTGGAACCTTGTATCAGCAATACACTGTCTTACAATAACGCTCAACACTCACGCGCTGCAATTGCCATCATCAAACAAGGTACCATTTTATTTTGATGGTCCATTTGAGTATTAGTAGACTGTCTGCTTAATATCTGTTGATAATGACATTTAACAGTCCTTCAACAGACATTTAACTGACTATAAGAAACTTTGCAAGTGCATGTCGACTTACACTAACCCCAACCCCAACCTAATAGTCTACTTATAATCTAATGAGAATTAGTTGGCATGTAGATGCAACGGAACTTAAATTCAACAAACGGACCGTCAAAATAAAGTGTGACCTCAAACAATGACCTTAGCTATTCTATGGAATGCATAGACAATGTATAAAGTAGCAATGAATTCATAATTTGATTTTAGGCATTCTGTACATTTTCTAGAAATTCTATAGAATCCCGAATTTCGCACATTTCCGGTCACGTAATAATAATAATAATAATAATAATAATAATAATAATTAATATGATATAGTTATAATGTTATTATAATATTATTGTTATTTAATAATATATTAGAATAAATACAACAAGAATACAAAATATGAAAACCGCAAATATTTTCACCTTGATTATTTATATTTATGTATTACCAGTGTTTCCCACATGTAGACTTTACTTGCTCTGGCCGCCCAGGTATATTAATAGCCGCTCAAGTACTGTATGTTTAGTGACACATTTATTATTATTATTATTATTTTTTTTTATTATTATTTTTTGGCACAGCGTAGTGCGACTCTTCAGACTTACACCGACACAAACACAAGGAGTCATGGTATTAGTTTGTTTCTTTTAAAAACAGCAGTAACTAACTGAACAATTATTTAAATTGTACAACTGTACAAGCTAAAAGTTAAAATTTTTTTTATTTACAAAGTGTGCAGCTTTTTCTGCCTGTCAGGGGAATGTTGTGCAGCACTAGGTTTAACACCGGTCGTGGTTTTGTTCTCAAGGACCCCTCTCACCCTGCTCACAGACTGTTTTCTCTCCTGCCTTCCGGCAGGCGCTTCAGGCTTCCTCGGACAAAAACCAGCAGACTGTTTTTGAGATACACTAGTGTGGACGCGGATCATTTTCATGCTAAAATGCCGTTTTAAAACTAAAACGCACTAGTATAAACGGGGCCTGAGGAACAGCTTTTTCCCCAGAGGTGTCTCCCTTTTGAACTCTGCCCCCCACTGACTCTTTTGACCCCCCCACCCCCCCCCCCCCACTCTCCTCATAACTTATACTCCTCACAATCACTGCACTACTGAACATTTGCACATCTAAAAAAATTGCACATATTCATTGCACTGATTCACTTATCTGAACTGTACACACTCACTGTACATATGCATTTGTAATTGTTTATCTATCTGCACACTTTTGATTATTAATAAGCAACCTACATTGCACTGATTCACTTATCTGATCTGTGCATACCCACTGTACATATACATATACGTCATCGGAAGGCGCCGAAGAATGGCAGCCTCGGTGCGAAGCTCTCCAGCTGTTGCAATGTTTTTGTTTGTTTTTCCTGTTTTGTGTTCATCCAACGTGATCAGTTATACCAGAGATGAGCTGCTGAACATTCTGCAGTGCACACCAATTGATCACCAGCCGGTTCTTGACTTCTCCGGCGTTTTGCAGAGCGTTGTCCTTGGCGGAGCCGCGTCTCTATGGAAACTTTACAAGACGCGGAGACGGGGAAAGCGTGCCGGCGCGCTCATCAAAAACAGACTGCGCGGTTTCAGAATGCCGCTTCCTAGCATTCATCTCGCGAATCTTCGCTCTCTTCCTAACAAAATGGAGGAATTACTTCTGCTCACACGCATAAATAAGGACTTTAACAGCTCTGCTGCGCTGTGCTTCACAGAAACGTGGCTAAACGAAGCCATTCCGGACAGCGCATTACAACTACCGGACTTCCAGCTGTACAGAGCAGATCGCGACACGGAGGCAACGGGGAAAACGCGCGGTGGAGGGACATGCTTTTACATTAACAGGAGGTGGTGTACGGATGTAACTGTGTTAAAGAAGATGTGCTGTCCTGACGTGGAAGTGCTTTTCATTAACTGTAAGCCGTTCTACTCGCCGCGGGAGTTTTCCTCGTTTATCCTGGCCAGTGTTTACATCCAACCGCACGCGACCGTGAGTACTGCTCTTTCACTGCTGGCTGATTTAATCACAGAGACAGAACAAAAACACCCAGACTCTGTTATTATAATTCTTGGGGACTTTAACCAGGCAAAACTCACACATGAGCTGCCCAAATTCAGACAGCACATTACATGCCCTACCAGAGACAATAACATTCTGGACCATTGCTACACAACAATAAAAGATGCATATCGCTCCGTGGCCAGAGCAGCTCTAGGACTCTCTGATCACTGCCTGGTTCATCTTATACCAACTTACAGGCAAAAGCTTAAAACTACTAAGCCAGTATTAAGGACTGTTAAGAGATGGACCAACGACACAGAGCAGGCCTTACAAGCTTGTTTTGAATGCACTGACTGGAGTGTTTTCGAAGCTGCAACCAATGACCTGGATGAGCTCACAGAGACTGTAACATCATACATTAGTTTCTGTGAGGAGTTATGTATCCCAACCAGGACCTACTTATCATTTAACAATGATAAACCATGGTTCACACCAAAACTTAGACAGCTTCGTCAGGTCAAAGAGGATGCCTACAGGAGTGGGGACAGGATTCTCTACAACAAGACCAGGAACATTTTAACAAAGGAGATTGGTCTAGCTAAAAAGAACTATGCAAAAAAGCTGGAAAACCAGTTTTCTGCTAACGACCCTGCATCAGTGTGGACTGGTCTGCGAACCATCACGAATTACAAATCATCTCCCCCCAGTATCGATGGCAGTAAACTTCTCGCTAACGACCTGAACACGTTCTACTGCAGATTCGACACCTTCGACCAGACACCCTCTACACAGCAATTAACACCTCTACCCACCTCCAGCCACAACCGCCCTGACCATCTTTCTACACAGCCATCAACACCTACAGACATCTCCCTCTCCCCCCCTGATCTTCAGATCAGTGAGGATAATGTGCGTCAGGTCTTCAGTAAGCAGAAGAGAAGGAAAGCGCCAGGCCCAGACGGTGTCTCACCAGCCTGTCTGAGAACCTGTGCTGACCAGCTGGCCCCCATTTTCTCGCAGATCTTCAACAGATCACTGGAACAGCGCATAGTTCCAGCCTGCTTCAAACGCTCCACCATCATCCCAATCCAGAAGAAACAAAAGATCACCGGGCTCAACGACTACAGACCTGTCGCCTTAACATCTGTGGTCATGAAGTCATTTGAAAGACTGGTTCTAGCATATCTGAAAGACATCACCGGACCTTTGCTGGACCCCCTGCAGTTTGCCTACAGAGCAAACCGGTCTGTGGATGATGCTGTCAACATGGGACTGCATTATACCCTACAACATCTGGACAAACCAGGGAACTATGCAAGGATTTTGTTTGTGGACTTCAGCTCTGCCTTCAACACCATCGTCCCATCACTGCTCGAGCACAAACTGACCCAGCTCTCTGTTCCTAGCTCTGTCTGTCAGTGGATCACCAGCTTTCTGACAGATAGACAACAGCTAGTCAGAATGGGCAAAATCACGTCTGACAGCCGCACCATCAGTACTGGTGCCCCCCAAGGATGTGTTCTCTCCCCACTGCTCTTCTCCCTGTACACCAACGACTGCACCGCAAAAGATCCCTCCGTCAAGCTCCTAAAGTTTGCGGACGACACTACTGTTATCGGCCTCATCCGGAACGGTGACGAGTCTGCATACAGACAGGAGGTGGAGCGGCTAGCTTTATGGTGCAGTTACAACAACCTGGAGCTGAATACGCTCAAAACGGTGGAGATGATAGTGGACTTCAGGAGAAACCCCCCTGCACTCCCCC
>CAIGQQ010040406.1:9172609-9208651 GCA_903798035.1 Danio albolineatus | reverse complement strand
GACTGCACCGCAAAAGACCCCTCCGTCAAGCTCCTGAAGTTTGCGGACGACACTACTGTTATCGGCCTCATCCGGAACGGTGACGAGTCTGCATACAGACAGGAGGTGGAGCGGCTAGCTTTATGGTGCAGTTACAACAACCTGGAGCTGAATACGCTCAAAACGGTGGAGATGATAGTGGACTTCAGGAGAAACCCCCCTGCACTCCCCCCGCTCACCATCATGGACAGCACTGTGGCTGCAGTGGAGTCATTCAGGTTCCTGGGCACCACCATCTCTCAGGATCTGAAGTGGGACACTCACATAGACTCTATTGTAAAGAAAGCCCAGCAGAGACTGTACTTCCTCCTTCAGCTGAGGAAGTTCAACCTGCCACAGGAGCTGCTCGTGCAGTTCTACTCAGCTGTCATCCAGTCCATCCTCTGCACTTCAATCACCGTCTGGTTCGCCTCAGCAGCCAAATCTGACCTCCGTAGACTACAGCGAATAGTCCGGACTGCTGAACGAATCACTGGCACTACCCTTCCTACAATTCAAGAACTGTACTCTTCCACAGTGAGTAAAAGGGCTCGCAAAATCACCCTGGACGCCTCGCACCCAGCACACTTCCTGTTTGAACTGTTACCGTCTGGCCGGCGCTACAGAGCACCGAGCACAAAAACTGGCAGACACAGGAAAAGTTTCTTTCCTCAGGCCATCTACCTCATGAACAGCTAATATTTCTCCTATTGTGCAATAAATGTGCAATACTTTCTCACACGCACTTGTACACAGCACCTTATAATAATATACAATGCAATACTTTTCCTTACGCATTTGTACACAGCACCTTATAACAATATATAATGCAATACTTACTCTTTTGTACACAGCACCTTATAACCTGTATATTTATAACAAATCTGTACATACATTTCAACTTCCAGATCGTTGGACTGCATCTCTGTTTAATGTCTATTGTCTTCTTTTATAATATTTATTCTGTGTTGTCACTTGTCACTTTATGTACACTGGAAGCTTCTGTAGCCAAAGCAAATTCCTTGTGTGTGTGAAGCACACTTGGCAATAAAACTGATTCTGATTCTGATTCTGATTCTGATTCTGATTTGTAATTATGTTTATCTGCAATTTTGATTATTAATAAGCAACCTACATCGCCCTTATTCATTTATTTGAACTGTACACACCCACTGTACATGTACATTTGTAATTGTTTATCTATATGCACACTTATAATTAATATCAACCTGTACGTATAATCATTTATTGTAAATCTGGGCTCATAACCAAGGCAACCTGTAAATAATGTTGATAGTTCATCCATCTGTAAATATCACCATAGTTTCTCTATAACTGCACCTTATAATTTATACCTGTATTCTGCACTTGCTGCTATTGCACTCCTGGTTAGACCTAAACTGCATTTCGTTGCTTTGTACTTGTACATGTGTAATGACAATAAAGTTGAATCTAATCTAATCTAATCTTATGTTATGACATGTTATGACACGTGATGGATTAAAAGTGTAGTTAAAAGTTAGCAATACAAATACTTTATTTAATATTCTATGGCTGGAAATGCAGTGGACATGCAGTACAACTAATTACAACTGATAAAGCTAAATTTCCCTTCAAAGCAACGTTGTTATTGCTGTCAGGCGACATTCTGACATTCAGAGAGTGGCTGTGTGGGACACGACCATGCGCGATTCAGAGAGCAGAGATTTGTAAACGCGCGACCGTGTAGAGCCAGAAAAGACATGCCGTTGTGTAGATGGGTGGATGGCGGGGCGATGGATGCTGGAGGGGTGTCGCGGACGAAAAGGAGGAGAGTTGGGGACTCGGGGAGATCGCGGAAAAAAGCGAAAGTGAACAGTGGACGGGGAAGGAGGGCGGTTGAGGAGGGGGATAGGTAAAATGAGGTGCCGGATCAGATTTCAAAGAGGCCGGATTCGGATCCGGCGTGTTTCGGCACAAATTAAGCCCTGCATAGGCTATTTAGCTTGTTTATTAAAAGACGTTGTGATCTGGCACTATATAGAAAAAAACATTAACTTGACTTTAAGGGGGGGCGGGGAAATTAGTCAAATTAGTCAAATTGTCAAATTAGTGAAATAAATGACCAAAGGACCAAATAATACCTGCCATGAGTATAACCGCATTCTAATCGGGAGGCGCTATAATCACTCTCAGTTTTCAAAATCCAAAATAAATAAAGTTACCCAACATGGTCGCCCGATAGCTCCGCCCCTCACACTACATGAGCAAAGCTGCGTCGTTGAGTGTGTGAAGTGTACATCTTCCGTGTGAACGCACTACTTACACTATTTTTACCACAAAAGGGCATAGAATAGTGCACAAGTATGTGATTTGGGACGCACCTTGGGATTCAACTTTTGCTTTCACTTTCTAAAACTTGAATGCATTTTTGTATTACTCTTTTACTAAAAACTACTTTACGCTTGCTTCACAGCCAACAGCACCCACAGCCAAGAGATAGAGAGGAAAAAAGTAAATAATAGATCCTTTAATATAAACGATTCAGAAAAACTTTACCACTGTATATACTTGAGAGAGGTCAAAATGACTGGTCTGAACTGGCTGCAGAATATATGTAGACCATTAGTAATGGTTAATCAACGCATTTGCATTATTTATAATAATCTACACATTTTAATCTTCTAATTATGATCATTTGTTCAGATTTTGTCTGTTTTTATTATTTTTTCCTCATTTGCTGATTATTTGATTAATTTGGTGATGTTAATAAATTACATAGGCTATTTTATATACATATCTAAAATGCTTTGGCATTTAAGTTTGCTTTGAACTTAAGAGAGAGAAGCAGATTTTACCTGTCAGTGGGTGCACATGACCCCTGAATAGCGTAAAAGTATAGGAGAAACTGGATTTCTTTTTTTTAATTATTATTTCAACACTTTTTTAACTTTAACCCATTTGAAAATAAACCGTAAAGTGTCATAATAAATAAAATTATTAGTTAAAAATTAAATTATGCTCTGTTAATCGCATATAGTTACCTATTTATGTGATGTGGGTAAAAAGTGTGTTTCAATTCGGCTACCACTGCAAGTATATTTCAAGCCTGTGGAAAGCACTGATTATATATATTTTATATATATTTATTATTATATATAATATTTGCACAATAAAGGATCATAGATTATAATAAATGCAACAAAAATACAAAAAAACAAAAACAAATCTTACATGCTTTCACCTAATCTCAAAGATTTAATAATAAAAGACACAGAATAGTATAATTTAAAAATAAAACAACTAAACTAAAATACTGGAAATTAAAACATAAAGTAAACATAACTAAAATGAAATAAATCTATGAAATGAATGAAAGTTAAACAAATAAAATGTGTTTTATAGTGTATTTAAATTATTCTTTTTTTCTTTACTATTCATTATCCTGATTGCTAAAATAATTTTCAGATGTTGACAAGTTTTTTGTCTGACAGGTTTTCTGTTGCACAGCAGCATGTGTATTAACTGCATGTATTTTTAGCAGATATGAAGTGTTTGATTTGTAGACAAGTGTATAAAAGCTGAGTTATGAGGCATAAATATTTACTTGGGCTGTTTATCCAGTGAAGAGCAGTATAAATGTTACAGCTTGTGAATATTAAAGGTCCACAGGGAACACTAGTCAGGGTTTGGGCTTGAACAATAAAATGCGCAGGATGTTTGCTTTCATGAGCATCATTTGCTGCGTTTGACACATTTAAAATGGGCTCATTCATTTTACAACTTTTACACTGGAAGATTTAGAGAGCAACAGTATTAAAGAAACAGCGAACTCAAAAATCATATCTTATTTTCTGTAATACAGTCATAATTCCTGTTACGTACAGTATTGTGTTTATATATATTTATATTAAATGTGTTGTTTTGACTCTGAATTCTGATTGGCTAAAACACTTTCAAATCTGCCTGAATGATATATAGTCATTATCTTCATAAGTAAACCCTCTACATGCATCCAATTTACAGTAATTTGCTTTTGAGTTTTGGAAACACAACAGCAAAGTATCACTGACTATTAGAATTGAACAGAGAGAAGAGGACTATGAGAATGATTCCTGCCTTAAATTACTTAAATATAAACATATTTTAAAAATATTCATAAATTAGCAGTTTTTCATAATTTGTGATTCATTCTTTTATATATTTGTTATTTTTCTCCATTTTTTATGCTTTTGAACTGCATTGTGAGACCTTGATATTAATTCCAACAACTTTTAACCTTGAAAAGTTGGAAAAAAGTGACTTTTATGAACATTTTTAATAGTTTAAAGTGATATATTGTTTGAGTTGTTGCATATTACACTACAAAAACATTGTAATAAACTGCCAGTACATTTTCTGTTATTTTACAGAGTTATTTTAATTATTTTTTTATGCATTAAATTATCTCAAACTACTAAAATGTCTTGGTTAAACTGTGGAATTGAGTTTCCTGCATTAAAAGTCGACAGAGCAAAGATCAAGGTCCCAAAATGCAATTCACAACCATAAATAAACAGATAACACTTGTGAATCATAAAATACGGAAAGTTTTAATGAACACATATTTTTAAAATGTATAAAGAAAGAGAGAGAGATGTAAAGAGAGAGTGGTATAATATTATACTGACTTGCAAACTGAACTGTTATTTGTTTTCATTTATAAAGTAAAGCATAAAGATTCAACATAGAAATTACCTAGTCTTTATGTATTTAATCATGAATACAATGCAAATCGTAATATTGAGACATTATGACCATTTAAATTATCTTTTAATAATATTTTGAAAGTAATTTGAAAAAGTAAGATTGTTTTGTGTGATCTTTAATCTCTGTTTTCAACAATTAAATGCTTCTGCGTTTAACTGCTGTGATGTAAATAATCCTTAATAATAATAATAATAATAATAATAATAATAATAATAATAATCCATAGCATTTATTGAAAAAAAACTTAAGTGTTACTAGGGGTTGTATTACCAGGCTTTTGCACTTTTTATATTGACTTATATTTTTATGACTTAAAAATTATATTGAAATCAATAATTTGGTTACTCGACGTTTTTTGCCCGATAAAGTGTTAAAAAGATACAAATAGGTTTGTAGAGGAAGAAGATTAAAAATAAATAAATAAATAAAATAAAATAATTATTATGTTTGCTTCACGGTGGCTCAGGGGGTAGTACGATCGCCTCACAGCAAGAAGGTCGCTGATTCAGGCCTCAGCTGGGTCAGTTGGCATTTCTGTGTGGAGTTTGCATGTTCTCCCCGTGGTCGTGTGGGTTTCCTCCAGTTGCTCTGGTTTTCCTCACAAGTCTAAAGACATGTGGTATAGGTGAATTGGGTAAGCTAAATTGTCCATATATGCTTGTGAATGAGTATGTATGGATGTTTCCCAGAGATGAGTTGCAGCTGGAAGGGCATCCGCTGTGTAAAACATATGCTGGATAAGTTGGCGGTTCATCCTGCTGTGGCGACCACTGATTAATAAAGGGACTAAGCAAAGAAAATGAATGAATGAATGTGTGCTTTACAGCCAGGTGGAGCGTAATATAAATATTTATCATAATATTAATTTATTTTGAGTCTTGCCAACAAAATGGAAGCCAGTTAACAAAATGATTGACATTGGCATGAAATATTGCACAAAATATTACTTTCAAAAAGCATATTTCTAATATGAAGGTCATGAAATTAATTATTGGATGTCTTTGATGCAATTTATGATGTTCATTAACATGTTCAAAATGATTAGAATACCCCTGAAAGACACACAAGGGTTAATATACATTTTTATTTCTCCCAGTGTGTACGTCTGTGTGTATGTACTGCATAATAAATAAATATTTAGATTTGTTTGAAAAGGTCAAGGTAAAACAACAAGTAAAAATATACAAATTAATAAATAAACAGAAAGTCAAATGCTCTGTGACTCCAGTCAGAGTTGGAATAATCCTCATTTTATTCTGGCAAATATCATACACAAGTTCTTCCTATGCAAAACATTTGCATACAGTCCAAATTATACATGTATTATACAGCAGAAGTAATTAGTATGCTCTTGTAAACTCAGTCAGGTAATTAAATAAAGGAAGAAGTGTTTTATCACCAGCAGTCAGTGACTCAGACATTTTACTGCCTGACACTTTTGATTGGCAAATCAAATTTATATTAGTCTCTCAGTTATTTGAGTGCCTTTACCCTTCAGTCTCTGAGGGCACAGAAACCTTTGAGCAGCGGGCATTACCTTTTACACTGGAAATACATGTTAGAGGCATTTTCAGACTCTGTAAAGTGCAGCTGAATAGAGAAAGCAGCTCTTCAATACAGTCTAGACTCTAATCCTAATGACCGATGAACAATAGTTTTGCAGAGGCTCTGAGAGTTCAGTAAACACCTCACTTTCTGTGCCCAAGTTTGAAGAGGTTTCTTGGGCTCAACTGAGTGTTTATTTGGGGATTGATGTTTAAGCCGTCTTTCTTTTTACAGGGCTTTCGTTGCTTTAAGCTACAGTTTATTTTGGAAGACAATGCACTGCCGATCAATTTTATTTTATTATTATTTAGTCATTTAATAGATAAATACATCATTTTATCAATTAGAATGATATTTTATATTTTCAGTATGTAGTAGAGCTGCACGGGTGGCGCCACGGTGGCGTAGTGAGTAGCACGTTCGCCTCACAGCAAGAAGGTCGCTGGTTCGAGCCTTGGCTGGGTCTGTTGGCATTTCTGTGTGGAGTTTGTTCTCCCCGTGGTTGCGTGGGTTTCCTCCAGGTGCTCCGGTTTCCCCCACAATTTCAAGGTATAGGTGAATTGGGTAAGCTAAATTGTCCGTAGTTTATGAGTGTGTATGGATGTTTCCCAGAGATGGGTTGCAGCTGGAAGGGCATCTGCTGCGTAAAACAAATGCTGGATAAGTTGGCGGTTCATTCCGCTGTGGCGACCCCGGATTAATAAAGGGACTAAGCCGAAAAGAAAATGAATGAATGAATGAGTAGAGCTGCACGATTTATCGAAAAAAGATCGCGATCTCAATTCCCCCCCCTAAACGTTCTTAATCTAGCAAATTTTAAGATTCTGCCAATTGTATTTTCAAGTTTAGGAGAGAAGGCGGACACACAAGTCTTCATGTTGTTTTATATACATTGCTCAGAAACATGGACACCTCCAAATGGTGTTGAAAAAGTCACATGCTGTATTTATAAGGTAAAATTCACCCAAAAATTTAATTTCTGTCTTCATGTAAGGATGTATCCATGGCCATTAAATCACACGTGACCTGAGCTTACTGTGAGCTGTACAGAGAGGGCGGGCACGTGCCTGTGAACAATGTCTGCTTTAGAGAACAGAACCTGCATTGGCTGTGAGTAACAGGTAATAAAGTTGTAAATAACATTCAGTTTGTGGCATAGAGTGGTTTGGGAGCCTTGCGGGATCCCTGCAAGGTTTAGCTCCAAATTGCCTCAACACACCTGCCTGGATGTTTCAAGTATACTTAGCAAGACCTTGATTAAGTTGTTCAGGTGTGTTTGATTAGGGTTGGTATGCTTAACTACAGCTCTAGAGGTGTAGTTCCAAGCGTACAAGTTTGTGACGCAGTTTGCGAATGTTTGTTGGAACGATGGATTTGGGAAACGCCAAATTAACGCAACACTAAATCATTCCGAGTTCAAATGTTGGAACGTTCTAAATGAATAGGGAATGGGGGGATGACTGGGAATAGAACACAACCAGGAACTATGCTTCCAGCTCTAGAGGTGTAGTTGCAAGTGTACAAGTTTGCAACACAATTTGCGAATGTTCATTAGAATGACGGATTTGGGAAACACTAAATCAACGAACTATGTTTGTAACAATGTTACTTGCGACCTTAATTGGCTAATAATGATTTTTGCACCCCTGGTCTGCTAAATGTGTATATTGCGCGCTCTGGTGCATTTACGTGAGAAGAGGACACACGAGAGAAGTCTGAGATCAAAAAGCGTACACAGCGGCCTCTGGTGGAATTGCAAAAACAAAAACTGCGAGAAGACGCACTGTACATCTGGTTACATATTTCATTGTCCCTAGAAGTGTAGACCTGGGTACGCATCCTCAATGAGCCTGATGTAATATTATTAATATTATTTTTTCCTTTCTAAATATATATTAAGTTAATTTGAGTTAATATATCATTATTTATGGTTTTTTTTTTTTTGCTAAACTGAAAATGTAAACCTTTTTCATATTGTGTGACAATGTTTAAAATGATTAAAAAATAAAGTAAAAAAAACAGTTCAACCACACCAACTAAACCAAAAAGTTTTTTTCCTGCATTTCTTAACTTTCCCTGCATGTTTGGTCTTCAAACTTTTTTACTGCTGACGTGTGTGTGACAGGCAGCTTTTATCTGCTCTGTAGTGGTTCAGGCAAATGGACGGGCAATTACGCTTATGGCCAGTGAATGTTGACATCCCTGCATATTGGATGGCTCTTTAAATAGCCCCCATCAGCTACAATGGCTCTCTAAGCGCTCAAAACAAAAAAACAAGGGGTTATTTTAAACGCCGAAGTAATTCCGTCATCGATCTCAGGCTCTATCCACCGTGTCGCCTGCGTTTCAAAGCTTTTAAGAGACACAAACGTGACGAGAGCTTTCGTCTCTCCTGGGATGCTTGACAGTTAGTGGTTTTGATTATGGATAGAGATGTGTGCGCTGGGTGGTTTGCCTTTACTGTGTGTTTTCAAGCTGACAGGAGGATCTTTGTGTATCATATGGTGTTGTTGAACTGGGTTTTGTGTTTGGTCAGTCTAGTTAGAGCTGTGGATTTAGCTGGGACCATTGAATACTTTAGACTGTAATGTTCAGATGCTGTTAAAAAATTTATTTACATCTGCAGTTCACATTTCGACATTTGGCAGATGTTTACAATTGAGGAGGCATTCAGTGTTTCAACATGAAGAGGCAATACACACAGTTTAATCACATTTCTATTTAGTCATTTAGCAGATCATTTCGTCCAAAGCCACTTGCAATTGAGGAGGCATTCAGCGATTCAACAAGAAGAGGCAGTAGACGAATTACCAGCCTATGTCACATGGGTCCCTGGTTGCAAAAAAAGACCGGTTCCAATAGCAAACATATCATGTTTTGCGGTAGGACGCTAAATTCGAGTCCAAAACCAGAAAACTCAACTTTTACTGTACACCACACTGCATTTATTGCCAACCACAGACGACTTTGCGTAAAAGGGAGCTAAATGGAGTGAGGACCTAATTAAAAATGCTCGACTCTGCAGTTCTCATCTTATATCAGGTAAGTTCACACTATGCTGAATTACTCGTTTTTGATTGCAGCAATAATTTCAGCAAAATATAAATATGGTTCAATAAACTGCGAACACTGAATGCTAATAATGAAATGTAAAAATGTACGTCCACATACCCTGACATACAGCTGCAGTTTGTTGTCAGAATGCAGTTGTTTTGCTTGTTGATGATTACCCAGGCCTTGTACAGCTCCGTCTTCTTTTCTTGTCTTTGGCTAGGCAGAAGCTCGGGTTTTACATAGTTTTGAATCTGGTAATCATGGAGCATTATTTCTTGCACATGACCACAAAGAACAAAACTAGGCATCCAAAGACTTGTAGGCCTTTAACTCCTCTCTTGTAAAAATACTTGGAGTTTCAATGAAATAGTTGTAAATTTCGGGTTGGATGCTTGGCCATTTCGTCTTATCCTATAGGGTGCTGCAATCGCAAATTGACCTGTCAGACGAACACCGCTCACTTTAACGTTAATTTTGCCGAATAACTGTGCTTGTAATATGTAATCAATATAACTTATTTCAAAGACAACAACAAACTCTGTACCGCATCGGATGTCATTCCCTCTCTGTAAATGCTAGCGCTTCTGTTTTTTTTCTGCAAACCTCCCTGTGTGCGCATCCTGGATGTTTACAAACATGGTAATTCGTCTATACATACAAGTGCTAATTATACAAAGGAACAGTTTGTGGTTGGTCAAGCCTGCTCACCTGTGTGAAGCTGTTATAATCACCAGTGATCTTACGGTTGCAGATCGCTGGTAAACACGCATATCGCAACACACTACAAATCTGCCATTACATAAACCACAAGTTCCAGTCATGCACTGTTCACACGCACCTGTTTAGAGTTCCGGTGATTATACACACAGACACAGCTGAAGCTCATCATTCATTCATTACAAGGACTAGAAATACAACACACACACGCACACACACACATCTAGACTGAGTTTTGTAAACAGTTTTGTAAAACATGACGACGCATTTTCCTTGCCTTGCTTTGCTGTGTTTTTGACCCTTGCCTTGATTGTTTGTTTATGTTGTCTGCTTCCTGCCCGTACTGACCAATAGCCTGTGTATTTGACTATGACTCTGGATTTGCCTGCATTCACCTGTTTGCTCCTGATTGTGACCGTTGCTTGCCGTTACCGTTGCTCAATAAACCCGCATTTGGATCCGCACCTCCCTTGTCAGCATCCCATCACATTACAGAAACACACTTCATAAATCCAGTAGTATATAGTGTTTTTTTCTTTTTGTTACGTGTTTGGTGCAAATGTGCAAAACTGGTGCAAGTAGGGGTTAAAATGTCAGAGAGATAAAAGAGTGTGTTTTCTACACCTGGTTTATCAAGCCCACTCACCAGTGTGAGACACAGTTTCAGCTTTTTAAATTGATGTGTTTAATGCCCAGTGTTGGGTGGTATGACGCCATTCCTTTTCACGCTTACCAGCTGACTGCTTACCTCCGTATGGACTTGCCTTCTACGTTGATGGACTTGAGACGCAGAGAGGAGTTGACCGTGATAGCTGGGTTCGAGTCCGGCAAAGAACAGTTCCAGAAAGCAGACAAAAACAAAAGCCGAAAAATCAAATAATCAAGTAAATTGCAGGGTTAGAATGTGTTAAAATTTGAAAACGTGATAAAAAAGGGGCTTTTTTTGAAAAAAAAAACCCTGTTGGTTGGGTTTAGGGAAGTGGGTCAGTCTGTGCTTTTTAAAATTGCTTCGGTTGGGTTTAAAGAAGGAGCAGGGTGG
This sequence comes from Danio albolineatus, assembly GCA_903798035.1. Classification (NCBI taxonomy): domain Eukaryota; kingdom Metazoa; phylum Chordata; class Actinopteri; order Cypriniformes; family Danionidae; genus Danio; species Danio albolineatus. Next base: position 9,197,550 of record CAIGQQ010040406.1, on the reverse strand, counting down.
GTCAGTCGATCACTCAGTCAGTCAGTCAGTCAGTCATTCAGTCAGTTGACAGCGGCCTCTTGTGGATTTATGTGAGAACAGCAGTCGTGAATGGCACTCACGAGAGAAATTTGAGATCTGAAAAAGCGTACACAGTGGCCTCTGGTGGATTCATGAAAACAAAAAATTTTCCTTCTGGGACTTATTTGGCGCTCTTCTGAAATGTATATAGAGGTACATTTTCAGAAAAGCCTGGGTTGGATATAGCTATCAGAAACAAACAAACAAAAAAACATGAAGTGACTAGGTGTAAACAGCCCCATTGTTTACTTCTGCTGTGGGAATCAAACAATGAATCATAAGCTTGTAGTTGTATGTGCATATAATAAGCTAAGCTAGAAGAAAAAAAGGACACATATCACCTAAAAAGCTGTAAAAGCGCTGGGATATAGTCCATTACAGCATCTCAGGCAGCGAGCTCTCAAAAACGGATGATCGTTCAGAGATAATGAGCTGTTATGTCAGCAACCGCAGTCTGCGTCTCTTCATTAGCATTAAGGTTAATGTAGATCAGAATGAAACGCAGGATTAATGATTGTGTCAATCCGCGTGACAATCAGCTGGCTGCTAGTTCCTTTATACAACAGCAAACTTCTTTTTTTCACATTTGCATTCGTTTCTTTGTGTTTACAATCGTTTGCAGATCATAAAACGGGATGATCCAGAGAAGAACGTCTCGACAAATGAATCTCTTGATTATGTTTGCATATAAGAGGTTCATGCAAGTCTTTTTCCTCATCTGTTTAGTGTCTGTTGTTCATTTAGTCAGTCTATATTCAGTTAGGCCTACAGCTACTTATTTTCCTCCTCAATTACAGTGTCCGGCCTGAGGAGCGGCGTGATGGAGGGATTTTCATAACGGAGAGATATAAAAGAAGTGAATATCTCCGATTAACCTGGAGTGCTGATGTCTTCAGTGAGAGCTGGCCTTCGCTTAGCATTCTTTATTTCATGCATTCAATCTCCCTCTATTATTTTCTTGTTGGTTCCCTATTTGTTTTCCTTTTGAAGGAAACACCTCAGGTTAAATGTTTATTGAACTAAAACTATTTTCTCTGTCCGGATCAATTCACCATGCTGCGATCACTAACGCCTTTGCTTGCAAATGGAAAATGGCAGGGAGTGTGTGTATATGTGTGAGCGCATGTATGTGTTAGCAGTGTTTTATGTACAAATCTTTGCAGTGAGCAGTAGTGGAGACTGGGGAAGTTGTCAGGTATTTGAGTATTTAAATGAACAGTCTATTTTATTTTTAATTTTATTTAACAATTAGTTTTTCATTTTCCTTCGGCTTAGTTCCTTATTCATGAGAGGTCACCAAAGTGCAATAAAATGCCTGTTTTGTTTTGTTTTGTTTTGTTTTGTTTTTGTCTGGTGTGGTGTGGTATGGTCTGGTCTGGTTTTATTTTTATAGTATTTTATTTTATTTTTAATTTAATTTATTTAATACATTTTTTATTTTATTTTCCTTTGGCTTAGTTGTTTTTCTATCAGTGGTCACCACAGAGCGATGGACATTTTATTTTTTATTTAATTTATGTTAATTTTATTTTTAATTTTCCTTAAGCTTAGTTCCTTATCAGTGGTCGCCACAGTGCCTAACTTATTTTGTTTTAAATTTATTTTAACTTTATTTAATTTTTTAAAAAAATTCCCCGTTGACTTAGTCCCTTATTTATCAGGGGTCGCCACAGTGGAATGAATTACCTATGTAACCACCTTTATTTTATTTTATTTTATTTTATTTTATTTTATTTTATTGTATTTTGTTTTATTTTATTTTATTTATTTTATTTTATTAATCGTGCAGTGTGATAATTAAACCCATTCTCTCATATTACTCATAGTTCATTTTTGCGACTGTAGATACCCACATTATACATTATTTTCATAAAGTGAACACAAGCAAGAAAAAAAATCGAAAGCACAAAGAATGCAATCACATGAGCAACTAGCAACAGCACGAACACAAAGAAGAACCACCAAAAACTTAAGAAAAAAAACATAAATAACTAAAAATACATAAAAGAATAAGTTAGTAAATAAAACTCCTTCAGTTAAATGAAGCTTTGCAGATGACCACAACATCAAGCATAAACGGGGGGTTAAAATAAATACTTTGGACACTATTACATCACAGAAGTCATGGTGTAATCAGAAAAGTGTATTTAATAACATTTTAATACACATTATAACATTGAAAAAGTAATTGTGTAATCAAAAGTAATCAGAAAAGTGTATTTAATAACATTTTAAGACACACTATAACATCAGAAAAGTAATAAAAACAAAAGGTGGTATATTTTCAACTCTCTAGAGCATGTTTTTTTTTTAGAAGATAAATATTAGAAAAAATATAAAAAATCTTTATTACTGGTAATGCACGTACTTTTACAAGAAATTAAAACAAGTTTTGAAATCAGATTTAATAACAAACATTTTTTTTTTATAAGACACCAAAATATCACATCAATTATATGACATATTTATTTAAACAGTTTAATTGATTGCCAATGCCGCCTCCGCGTACATAACTCCCAAGCAGGTTTGCTAAATTACTCCGACACACTGTTTAGGAATCTTAATGACCAAATAAAAAAATCACATTAAAACCATTACGACGCTCATAATGTTGCATAACTTTATACAATCATCCTGAATATTCCCCTACATCCTTCAGCTCTAACAAATGTACTCAATACAGGGTCTACCACGTAGGTATGTCAGTGCCGGTGTGTGGATGTGTGATCTGATAAGAGCAAAACCCTCAACCCATCCTCTCCATTTTTTTGTGTGAGAGAGAGAGATTACGGCAAAAAAAGAAAGAGAGAAAGAGACGCGAAGAGATGGAGTGATTGTAGAGAGCGATAAGCGTGGACTTGCTGGAGATAAGCAGCGAAGTAAACACACACAATAATCAATCATAGATTCTTCTCACCATGCTCAACATTATTGCTTTTTGAGGGTGTTTGTGTATGTTTATCTCTGTGCGTGAGCGTGTGTGTGTGTGTGTGTGTGTGTGTGTGGGGGGCCTCCGTCTGTACTATATTTTCAGATGTTTCTCCGCGTCATACAGTTGAAGTCAATTATTTGCCGTCCTGTGGATCTTTTTTTCCAAGTATTTCCCAAATGATCAGGGTGTCCGCGGAGTCTTAAAATGTATAAAGAGTTGATGAACCAATTTAGAGAAATTTGAGGCCCTTCTAAAGTATTTAAATGTCTTAAATGCTATTTTACAAGGTATTCAGTTTTGTCTGATTTCTGATTATACAGTGTAGGGCTGGGCGATTTAGCCTAAAATCTAAAATTAATTGAACATTTTAATTCAATTCAATTAATCTTTGATTGTATGGCGCTTTTAGAATGTAGATTGTGTCAAAGCAGCTTCACATGGATTGTAGTAAATTGAAACTGAATATTGAAGTAGTATATTGAAACTGAAAGTTTTCAATGCTAGGCAAGTTTATTTATATACTGTAGCACATTTCATACACAGTGGCAATTCAACGTGCTTTAAATAAACAGAAATAAAATTGAAGTATAAGAAAATAAAAAGAAATAATAAAAAAACAGATTAAAACAGATTAAAATGAGTTAAGACAAATTATAAAAGAATGAAAAGAAAAGAAATACACAGTAGTGCGATCTGTCGGACGTAGCACAGTGCTCATTCAGTAAAGGCACAGCTAAACAGATGTGTTTTCAGTCTTGATTTGAATGTGCCTAATGTTGGAGCACATCTGATCATTTCTGGAAGCTGATTCCAGCAGCGAGGGGTGTAATAGCTGAAAGCAGATTCACCCTGCTTTGACTGAACTCTTGGAATTTCTAGTTTGTATGATCCTAAAGATCTGAGTGATCTATTAGGTTTGTATTCAGTGAGCATATCTGTAATTTATTGAGGTCCTAGTCCATTTAGTCATATATAGACCAGTAATAATACTTTAGAATCTATTCTGAATGTAACTGGGAGCCAGTGTAAAGATCTGAGGACAGGTGTGATGTGCTCTGATTTCCTGGTTGGATGATGAAGGAAGAAATAGATATTGTCCTTTAACACCTTTGCACCAGGTTTGTTTGGATGAAGGCCGTCTGATGTAAATAGTTGTCTTTGGTTCCAGAAGAGATTGAAGTTGTTAATGAAATTCAGTCCTTTCCTGTTGCATGTTTTCTGCAGCCATACATTTAGGCCAAGAAGTTGTGAAAACATATTTGTCGCTCTTGCAGGGAGTGGTCCACTGATAAATGACTGAATTTTCAATCTTTCGACTGTTTCCAAGAGTTCACAGAAATCTTTCTTGAGCAGTTCTGACTGCTCCTTCTGAATATCATTCTTCCCCACATGGATGATAATCCGTTTTGCAGTCTTGTGCTTCTTCAGAATTTCTTCAAGTTCAGTTTTAGTGTTGGAGTTCAGTTCAGTTTAGAGTGGTTTAATATTCACTGTTGAAAGTCCAAACACTGAAGAGTAATCCATCGATGTGCAGCTCTACAAGTCCCAAACCATGCAAGCCAGTGGTGACAGCGGCGAGGAAAAAACTTCACCAATTAGCTCTGTTGGGCATGTCCATTTCACCTATGGCCAAACGTCTTGTGCAGAGCTGCAGTCTAGGGACCAGAGGCCGCTAGACGTCATTCGTGGCGAAGCCGTAACTCGATTACAATTAATGAACGATTATTTTATTTATTTTATCTTTTTGCGCTCATGGTTCATTGGCAATTTTTGTACAGTAAATATGCTCACATATTACAAGTGAGAGATCTCTGAATGAAGGGTGCATTACTTGATTTTAAAATACTTGCAGTAAACACACACTATCTACTATCTATGATTATTTTTTGAACTTCAAAGCTGAACAGCTGAAATTAAAACTCATTACCTGAGACGCAGCTCTCAGCGCCACCCACTGTCATCACTGCTACCAAACTGACCAATCACGAAGCTTGCGCTACACGTCGTTGTGACGTATAAGTACATTTTTTGTGACCCTGGCAGAAGTAACGAATATCATACTAGTATAATAAGAATAAATCATAACATAATAAGTGTAATTCAGCCTTAAAAGAGCGGGGTCACATGACACAGTAGGGAAAGTAATTTAAAAAATTGACCTGGAAAAATTACATCGATTATAGTTTCTGAATGTCGATTTCGATTACTTTTACAATTATAGTTGTGTGCTAAAGTTTGTTCGAATTTAATCTGCCAGTTTTAATTTGCTGGAATTTTAATCTGGGGATGCTGCGTTGAAGTCAATAAAACCCTGCTGGATTTGATGTCTCACTGCTTTCTTTACTGCAGTATCCAAGGCAACACTGTTATTCCTGCTGTTCCACCTGCTTGATTAGGGCTTATCAGGGTGTCTACGTGGTCTTAAAGTCTTAAAATATCTTAAATTGCGAAAACAAAATTTTAGGCCTTTATATTTTAGGTCTTGAATTCACTGAAATATTGTGTTGTGTCTTAAATCTTTTTAAACAGGTATTTAATCTCCTCCGTTCAAGTAAAGCTACTCAATCAGTACCACATCCATCAATCACAAACAATCCATCTTAATAACACCTTTTAAAAATTATTTAAGTTATATTTAAGCTTTTTTATTGCAAAGAGATGCAATTTACAATAGCTGTTATGGCTATGTTTATCTCTGCGTGAGCGTGTGTGTGTGTGGGCCTCTGTCTGTACTACATTTTCAGATATTTCTCCTCGTCGTACAGTTGAAGTCAAAATTATTCGCCCTTCTGTGGATCTTTTTTCAAATATTTCCCTAATGATCAGGGTGTCCGCGGAGTCTTAAAATGTATTAAAAGTTGATTAATCATTTTAAAGAAATTTAAGGCCCTTATAAAGTTTTAAAAAGTCTTAAATGCTATATTACAAGGTATTCAGTTTTGTTTTTGATTGTAAAGTGTATAGTTGTGTGCTAAAGTTTGCTGGGATTTAATCTGCCAATTTTGATTTGCTGGAATTTTAATCTGGGTATGCTGTGTAGTTTATGAAATCGATAAAATCCTGCTAGATTTAATGTCTCACTGCTTTTTTTACTTCAGTATCTTAGGCAACACTTAGGCTTGATTAGGATTTCATCAGGGTGTCCACGGGGTCTTAAAGTCCTAAAATATCTTACATTTCAAAAACAAAATTTTAGGCCTTTAAATGTCACTTTAAGTTATATACTAGTGTTTTGAAAAATATCTAGTAAAATATTATGTACTGTCATCATGGCAAACATGAAAGAAATCAGTTATTAGTAGGGCCAGATGGAATCTGCTGACATTTTTTGCTATTTCTGCGGAGTATTTTGTTAAAAATCTGCGGATTCATGCGGAATGATTTTAGGAGTATCATAACTAAAATCTTAATATATTAAATAAAAAGTAATACCTTTTTAACATTTATTTAATGTTTACAATGTGAATCTAATAAGATCCACTTTATTTGGTAAACAAAGCATGTCTCTCATATAAAATATCTACTAAAACACAGAAAATAGTACTTTACCAAATGTATTGTAAATAAATCATATGAATATTTTCATATTAGTCAATATTATTCCTGAAATTTGTTTGAAAACTGATTAAATATACATTTACACACATTTGCACAAGTGAATAAACAGAATCAATGATGAGCTAAAAATCTGCGTAATTCTGCGCACACAGATTCCGTGTGGCCCTAGTTACTAGAAATGAGTTATTAAAACTATTATATTTAGAAACTTGTTGAAAAAATATTCTTTCCATTAAACAGAAATTGGGAAAAAATAATAATAATTCAGGGGGGCTAATAATTCTGACTTCAACTGTAAGTTGTTTTGACAGTTTAGTCGGTGAATCTCTCCATCACTGTAGCTGCCAGCTGTCTCGCTCACACATTAGCATTAGTGTTTAATCAGTCCATGCGATGCAGTGTTTTGTACAGTATGAAGATTTGTGTGTTCTCGGATAGCGATGAGTCATCATTGAATGTACTTTCTGCCATATGTCCCGTCTTCCACTCGTCGGAAGAGAGAATGACGCTAATGAGAGAATTTCTGTCATCTCTCCATTTGCTGGGATCTTTCTACCTGAAACAGCAATGATGATTATTGCAGAACATTTTATTACGGTATCATGTGAAGTTTGACGTTTTATTTCGAGACCGTCTGAAAGTCCCTGTCAAAGTGCACACTTGCTTTTGTTAGAAGAGAGAACTTTTTTCGCTGGTGTGATGTCTTGCAGATGCCAAATATGACTTTTTATGAGACTTAATGGAGGTCTGACTTCTGATTCATGCAAGTATTAACAATAGCTATCTATATTTCTGTGCAAAGGTGCAAATTTAAGGAAACACAATCTTTTTTAAAAATTTTTAAAAATATATGCTAATTTTACAACTCCCCTGGAGTTAAACTGTTGAGTTTTACCATTTTTGAATTCATTTAGCTGATTTCAGGACTGGTGGGAGCACTTTTAGCTTAGCTTAGCATAGATCATTGAATCAGATTAGACCATTAGCATCTCGCTCAAAAATGACCAAACGCGCATGACTCTTCTGTAGTTAACTTAGATGGAAAGTGAAAAGTTGCTATTTTCTTGGCCTATATAGCTAGGAACTATACTCCCATTTTGGCATAATAATCAAGCATTGTTTTTGCTGTGCCATGGCTGAAGTAGGAGCAATGATAATACACAGCACCTGAAAATATTTCTGAATCATATTTCACATCAGTGCCTCCATAGTTGCAAGATTTCCAAGTGCTTTGTAATGTCATTACGCCTGCTTCAGCCATGGTAAAGCAGCAATTGCTTGATTACTACGCCAGAATGAGAGTATAGTTCTTATTGGCCTAGAAAATAGCAACATTTCTTTTCCACCAGTCTTGGTACAAGATGTAACTACATAAAAGTTAAGCTTTAAACAGGACAGTTATCAAAACTCTTTGGTCAATTTTTGAGCGAGATGCTAATGGTCTAATCTACTTCAATGATTTATGCTAAGCTAAGCTTAAAGTGCTCCAGTCAGACCCGGAGATTGGATGAATGGAGTCAACAATGATAAAACTCAACAGTTAAACTCTATCAAGAAAAGTGAAGTGTTTCTTGAACTTGTAGGATTTGTTTTGTTGGAGACCAAGAAATGTATTTCATAAACGGGTTTCCATCATCTTGTAATCAGATAAAAACACCAGGTTTAAACAGAGGAGTGTCTCCCTCATCTACTTGTGATTCAACTGACACAAATGCATCATAATATCAAGAGCAAACAGCGTCTGTGTAGAAGCAAGAATGATAATGTTTGGTCTTAGTTTTGCAATGCACAATAAACTAAAATGATCAAATCTGTGTTTACAGGGGGTGAACAGCATGTTTCAGGTGTTCCTGACAGGGAATAACTCGGACCACTTCAGCATCTCTCCCACCTCAGTGCAGGGCAGAGCAGACCTCCGCTTGCGCGTGGCCATCCCGCTGGACTTCGAGACCATCCGCAGCTACAGCTTCTCTGTGAGTGCTGAAAAATTACATACGTATCCCTTCCTAGATCTCACATATTCAGAGCTTTTGAAAGAAGTCTCTTTATCCCCGTGGGTGCATTTATTTAATCAAAATACAGTAAAAGCGATGTTTTGAACAGCAATATTGATGATTTGCTGCTCAAGAATTATTTCTTTTGCTTCTTAATGTTTTTTCTGTGCATCAGCAATATTTTTCACTTGAGAAAAGTTCAAAAGAATGACATTTTTTGCACTCAAAAATTACTTTACAACACATTTCTTAAGGTTTTTTTTGAGACAACTTTATTGTTTTATGTTCGAACCACTTAAATGTGTAAAAAATGATTGAGTTAATGTAATCGATTTGTGTTTGGACAACATAAAGGAATTGTGTGAAACCCAGCATTGTTGACAGTGTAATAAAAATAAATAAATACATAAATAAAGCATTTATAATGTTTATAAATAAAGCATTTAAATTCACATTATACAAAATGGAGTATTATACTGATAGCAGCAAATAAAGCAGAAGTCCTAACACAACCACATTGCAAAATAAGGTCTAATTTAGTGTTAGCAATTATGTAATTGCTTAAACTAATTAATTAAATTAATTAAAATGACTTCAAAAATAATGTCAGAGCAGCATATTTACAATCAGAAAGAATATTTTCAATGTATTTTAAAAAATTTTTGGAGTAAATCGTTCATTATGTCAGGATTGTGGGTTAGTGAAGAATGAGGACTCAACCGCAGGAACAAAGTGGTATGTATTCATTAAAAATGTAAACAAATTTACTTAACAAATTGTTTGTTAACATAAACAAAACTTGGCAAAACTAAAAAAGGCTGGACAAAAACTAGACAGGATACTGGAGGGATGACTAACGACGACGATGGCACATGACAGCAGACATGAGGGAGCTATAAAGAGAACACATTAACAAACAAACAGCTGAACAGAATAAACTAATAATGGGATAACAAAATGAGAGGGACTAGACAATGGACAGGAGATAACATGACACAAGGAGACAACACAAGCCATGTGCTCACGTGAAACAGGACTAGAACATGCAGCCAGTGAGAGAACACATTAACTGTTGGCAATTGTATATAAACAGCACACTAGAATGGAGAAGATAAAATTACAGAAACAACCATTTGTTGTCTTTGAATATCTTCCACTGATGAATCATGCGTAATGAGGCTAGGAATTTGTCCTGCATAGAGTTCATTTAGATTTTATTTTATATCTTAAAACGTGTGCTTAAAATAAGTTTTTGGATACAAGGCACTCACTTACATTTACCTCAATAATTTAATACGAGACATAAATAATATTACTAGCGGTGTAAATCTACACTGGTCTCACGGTTCGGTACGGTTACGATTATAATGCTGTCGATTCGGTTCAATTCGAGATCCCGGTGCATTGATAATGCTTTCCATAAATAATTAGATTTTTTTTCTTCACAACATTAGAAAAAATGTTTATTCAAATATATTTATATATTATTTGTAATACAATTTTGACCTTTAATACAAGCAGTAAGATATATGAACTGTACCTTTAATTTTACCTGCTCAAAGAAAACACTCTTTTATTAAAACAAAACTGAAACACAAGCAAAGAACAACATGAGCATTTATAGCAAATAAACGAATTAAATATTATTCCGCTTGCTTTTTAAACTCTTACACTCCTATGATTGGTCATTGTCTTCATCCGTTCAACAGAAAGGGCTGTGATTGGCTTTGAAACTATCAGCACTGTTCACCTACAGTATAAGTGACGCATTGTGCATACTCGTGCATAATTATCTGCTTTATAAGTAGTTGGAGCATTTTATTTACCTGCCCTCGCCTCCTTCGCCATAGTATTTTACTGCGATATAACACATATGAGCGATAACACAAATGACGTCAGTACGTAATAACTGGTTATGATCTATTACTGAACCGATATTGAAGTGTCAGCATCTGCATCGAAGAAACAATTAATTTTGACACCTCTAAATATTACACATTATGTGAACAACAGTAGATCTCTCTAATTTCTCAAGTGTAATCAGTCTGTGCTATTTTAGCATTTAGAATCATGCCAGGGTAGAGTTATATGGAAATTAAACAGCGATTTCGAATGGAGAAAATGAAATTCAAATGAATGGAGCATACTGTATGTAGAGAAAGAGAGCAAGAGAGAAAGCAGTGGTGTCGTGCTGTTAGAGTTGAGCTGTGTTTCTGTGCTTGATTTAGTTTAACTGGCTGGAGCTGCTCCCTACAGCGATAGACTTACTAGCTGAACTGATAAATGACTGCAATCTCCACTACAAAACACACTCAGAAACTGTTGTAGACAAGAAAAGGAGATTCCTTCAAACAGGCAATACCTCAGCCTGAATGCTTTCAAACATCTGTACCAATTCATTCATACATTTTCTTTTTGGCGTAGTCACTTTATTAATTAGGGGTTGCCACAGCGGAATGAACCACCAACTTATCCAGCATATGTTTTACACAGTGGATGCCCTTTCAGCCTTGACCCTAACACACTTTTTCACACACACACACTATGGGCAATTTAGCCTATTCAATTCACCTATAGAGCATGTCTTCGGACTGTGGGGGAAACCGGAGCACATGGTGGAAACCCTTGCAAACATGAAGAGAACATGCAAACTCCACACAGAAATGCCATCTGGCCCAGCCGAGACTCGATCCAGCGACCTTCTTGCTGTAAGGCGATCCTGCTTCCCACTGCACCACCATGACGCCCTGTTCCAATTCAATTAATGGTAAAGACTTAAAGAGACTTTTTGCTGTTATTTTGCTCATCCTCAGGCCATTTGAAGTGTTACAAATACATCAGGGTCTTTTAAAGTGAAACAATCACTCTGTGCTAGAAATGGAACTTTATTTACAACAGTGTTACCTTGAATCCACATAAACACATTCATGCAGTCTTGAGTCAACACTTAACTGACACTGTTTGTTGTTCGTCAAGATGACACCTGAGTTTATACTGGATGCTGCAACCCTTTTTAAAGAGTAAGATTTGTCTATGTGAAATTAACAGTGAAGACTGGGCAAGAATTTTAAAAGATTTCATATGTTATTTGTCATTATGCAACAGGAAATGTCATGAACATGCTCAGTACTAATTACAAAGGTTATGCATTAATGTTGTAAACAATGTTGTCGCAGGCGTTAAGGTGGTGCAGTGGGTAGCACGATCACCTCAGCAAGAAGGTCACTTGTTTGAGCCTCGGCTGGGTCAGTTGGCATTTCTGTGTGGAGTTTGCATGTTCTCCCTGTGTTGGCGTGGAATTCCTCCCGGTGCTTCGGTTTCCCCCACAGTCCAAAGATATGTGGTATAGTTGAATTGGGTAGGCTAAATTGTCCGTAGTGTATGTATGTGAAAGGGTGGGTACACTCTAAAAAAAAAGGTTCTTCAGTGGTTCTTCAGAAGTTCTTTGCGATATTTGAGGTGCTATTTAGCACTTTTACTGTGTAAAGAACCTTTAAAGCACCATAATGGTTCTTCAATGGTTCTTCAGTGGTTCTTTAAGGTGGTCAGGGTGCTATATAGCACTTTTACTGTGTAAAGAACATTTAAAGCACCATAAAGGTTTTTCAGTGGTTCTTTGGGCGGTTAAAGTGCTATATAGCACCAATACTACTGGTAAGCACTTGTTCTTATAGCTAATTCTCATAACTCTTATGCCGGTTTTATTTGCGGAAAGGGTAAAGTAACATTATGAGCACCTTAAAATATAGGTGCTATATAGCACCATTTGACAAAAGTACTATATAGCACCTATTTTTTTAAGGTGCTGTATAGCACCAAAAAAGGTTCCCCCTTGTTACGACCAAAGAACCAGTTTTGGTGCTAATTAGCACCTTTTTTTTAGAGTGTATGGATGTTTTGCATTGATGGGTTGCAGCTGGAAGGGCATCTGCTGCATAAAAAATTCTGGATAAGTTGGCGGTTTATTCCGCTGTGGTGATTATAAGATTATTAAATCTTATAATTTGTTGAATCTTAAATTTTTGTTAAATGAAATACAAATAAATAAAACAGAAATAGATATAATAAAATATATAATAAAAATAATTATAAATTAAAACATTGAAAAATAAATAATAATAATAATAAAAAGAAAAGAATAATAAATATATGTTGAAAATAAATGTTTACAAACACACATGTATAAAGTTTTAAACTTTTCTTTTTCATTTCTCAGTAGCGGAAGTCGTCATACTGTAGTTGGGTGAACTTACAGTGCAGTGAATGGGAGAGTACGACAATTAATAAAAAAATCCCATTTGCTAAAATAATAAAAGAAAAACTCCATGATGGTATTATCAAGACTTTCAGAAAAAAGAAAAACAAAAACTGTGTGAGACCGATAGCAGCCGGACAAGAGATCAGTGTCAAATTTACTCTCAGTCCCAAAGACGCTGCATTAGAAGCGGTAATATATATTTTTTGTAATTTGATGCAAAGATGATATAATACATACAAAACTATATAAATATACATTGGTGTTATATATTTACAAGGCAAACACCAAGAAATGCCATTAAGCATGCTTTACTTGGGTATATCAACAAGGTCATCACATGGCTGAAATAGTTGTCAAGAACCAATGAATTGCCATACCAACATCCTGATCATTACAAACACACATTATTTCGTTACACCACAATAGGTTTTATAAAAATCCAAATATTAAAAGCTTTCAAGCATCTAAGATTATGATGACGGTTAAATGCGTCATAACAGTCTTGTAAAAAGGCTCCATAGCTTTTAATTTACAGTTTATTAACCCCCAATAACCATGGTGAATACCTTTAAGGTAAAAAAGTCGCTTATTCAGAAATATACCATGTAACATAGTAATTATATTGAAAATGCTTTGTAAAACACACCGCAAAAAACATCCCTTTACTCATTTGCCCTCAGTAGCACACATTAGGGTTTTTCATACGTAATCATTGTCTGGAATGAAATACTGCATCTCAGAGACATAAAAGTCTCATAAAGGTGAGAAATAAAGCAGACACTTTAGATGTAATATATTGCTTCTACTCCAAAACCTGCTTTTCTGATGTAGGAAGCTCTTTACTAATGGAGCATTCTAACTAAAATGAAGCCTCATGACTGATTTTTTTATTTGTTTTTTTTGTTTTTTTCAACTGTCCCCCCCACAAATGAATTGCACAAGCTCATTTTTAGCAGAATTTTAGATTCATATATGAGAAAAATCTCATAAATACACAATGTTGCCCTTGTCTGCTAGTGATCTGATCCATGTCAGTGTGTTTTACAGTATATTATTACTTTTTCAAATATATTTTTGGTCATAAATGCATTCAGACATTTCAAGCATGAGAGTTATTCCTAAATAAATAAATGAGTAAACATTAAAATAATACAATAAACAAATATTCTTAGTTTTGTGCTGGTCTAAATATTAATATTATTCACACTCTGCTTTTTAAACTTGAGATATGCTAATGGTGACATTGCTGCTGTTTTTCTCCAGCTGTATGCGAACGAGTCTCTGTCAGAGCATGTGGGTTTCGCTCGAGTCTTTATCGACCTCATCAACGAGAACGACAACAGGCCGATCTTCAGCCAGGCGCTTTATAACATCAGTCTACCAGAGAGCATTGAGCCCGGAGCATCTCTGCTGCAGATTAAGGTGAACAAACACACTGATCATTTTCTCCAGGCATCTTAGAACCACAGTACATGATGTTGAACAGAACAATCGTTGAGTGGGACTGTGTGATTTTGAAAAAGTGGATTGAGTGTGAGCATAAAAATGAATTTTTCTACATGGAATATTGGCAGATTTGGTACTACTTCTATTTTTAATAATAAAACAATAGTAATAATAGATTTTATTATAATGTGCTTTACTAAAAGCCTAAGCGCTCCAACATCAGAGATCAAACATGCAATAAAATACATCAACATAGAAAAATTCTTAAATATAAACTCATTAGAATAATCAAGAATCTAAAAATGCAATCCTGAAAAGATGAGTTATGGATCAAATCTGAAAAATGGATGTTTTGTGTGTGTTTTGGAGAACATCTGCATTAGTTTGCAACAGGTTTTCTAGCAAACATCAGGCACGTACTACATTTGTGGTGTTTTAAGCTTCTGTGGCATCACTATATCAGAATATTATCTTGATCTTCAGAGCTGAGAGTCACTTAACCAGAATTTTATCATTTCATCTGATTATTACTAGCATAAGTGAATCTATACAGAAACTTTATGACAGCATGTTAAAGCAAAAGTTTGAAACAGTAGAATGTATTTCTCATGCAATGTGTTATTCATTCCTTTAGTTACCACAGTTTTACATACAATTTGTTTTGTAAATTAAACCGAGGACACTGAATAGAATCCTATTACCGGTACTTTTAAAAATGCACACATTTCAATGTAGTTAAAATGCGATGCATGTTGTTAAAAATGTCAGAATTCCTTTGATTAAATATTCTTGTTGATTAATGGAATTGGATTAAACTACTAAAACAGAACTCATGAAAATCAGAACACATGCATGCACACGCGCACGCGCACACACACCCACAATATGTAAAGTTTTTACTTAATGTTATACCTTAATTTTTAAATTGTGTGAGTTTTAAATGAATTGGGTATGTTGTTTGATTATTAAAAATTAATTAATCTCTTGAAATGAAACCCATAAAAATAAGATATAGAATACAGTGGTCCTTTGCTATAATGTGGTTCACCTTTCTTACAGCACATTGTGGTCTGCGTCCTGATTGGCTGTAGACCATTGTCAATCAATCTCCTCCTTGTCTCCTGTACAATACAGAATATGTTCAGCTTGCCAAATTAACTTAAATCTTTAATCGCTAGCAGTGTGAGTTTCAACAAGGATGCAAAATGGGTTGTAACTGTCCGCAGCAAGACCATTGACACACCAGACGTGCCGTGCAACGCAGCGCCATGCATTTTAGAATTGTAAACATAGGTTTATATCAGCGTACACACACTGGCCCTTCAAATCAGCGGCTGTCTGCGGTGCCCAGCTACGACTCATGACACTGTTTATATTTCTGCCGCACCACAGAGCGCCATCTGAATAATTTAATTTTAAATAACATGTGAATGTGCGCGTCCGGTGTGCGTTATTTCCAACAGTCATTTGTGCAGCACATCCGGTGTATGACCCTCTTAATGATGGGGTCTGCTTTAACTTTGTGGATCAGTGACTGCAGAACAAAGAACATTACGCTGGATGCCAACATTATCCACACAAAAGCTAAAACAGCTTTATGAAACTTTTGCTGACAGCGATGAATGTTTGCACCTGACAACATGTTTTGATCTTCTTGTCGTTCTATAGTACTGGACTTATTTTTATGTGAAGGTTTGAACTATTAGAGTGTTTAAACAAGAGAGAAAGTGTATAGTCTGAGAGAAGTGTATGAAGTTATACATCTATAATAATTGTCAGAAATAAAGCTCAAGGATTTTACCTATGGGCTATATGTCACGTGACCAAACCGGATCCCTGGGTAGAGAACACTTCCGCTCATCGCTATTTCATATGCGCCATCGGTTTATTATTGAAAGTAGTAAGTACTGTTTTATACATTATATAATAGGGTATATAAGCAACTTTCACGTTCCAGTCAACCAAGTAGAACCCTTCCAGTTGGCACTGGCTAATATACTTTCACTCTCCGCTAATAACTGGCACTACCCTTCCTACACTTCAAGAACTGTACTCTTCCAGAATGAGTAAAAGGGCTCGCAAAATCACCCTGGGCGCCTCGCACCCAGCACACTTCCTGTTTGAACTGTTACCGTCTGGCCGGCGCTACAGAGCACCGAGCACAAAAACAGCCAGACAAGGAAAAGTTTCTTTCCTCAGGCCATCTACCTCATGAACAGTTAATATTTTCCTATTGTGCAATAAACGTGCAATACTTTCTCTTACGCACTTGTACACAGCACCTTATAACAATATACAATGCAACTCTTCTCCTTAAACGTATCTGTACACAGCCCCTTACAACAATATATAATGCAATACTTCTTACGCATTTGTACACAGCACCTTATAACCTGTATATTTAAAACAAATCTGTACATACATTTCAACATCCAGATCTTGTTGGACTGACTGCATCTCTGTTTAATGTCTATCGTTTTTTTTTTCATATTTATTCTGTGTTGTCACTTGTCACTTTATGTACACTGGAAGCTTCTGTAGCCAAAGCAAATTCTTTGTGTGTGAAGCACACTTGGCAATAAAACTGATTCTGATTCTAATATTTGTTTTATACAAGAAGCCTCCAGGAACTACCAAAGTTAAGTATCACAGATGTCCACTACTTACTACTTTAAATAACAAACCGATGGTGCATATAAAATGGTAATAAGTGGAAGTGTTCTACCAAGGGATACGGTTTGGTCATGTGACGTTCCATATATACCCTTTTGTGTTTTATTTTTTAGAACATAACCCCGGTGATTAATGAGGGACTCCTATAAAACGAACCTTTCAGTGAAAAGTTTCCTAAGCGATTCATAAGACTATACAAAATGTTGATTTTAACTTTTAATAAAATGCTCTTATAATCTTCATTCATAAAGTTTATCATTTGGAATGGAGAAAAACAAAAATTAGTTTGGAGAAAAAAAAGGAGGATTTCATAGGAAGTTTCCCTTGTAAGGACGTGATGATACATGAGGATGTTGGAATCCTCATCTACAACTCTCTGACGTGTAAGATCCCTCTCGCTTTCTGCTGTCACGTCATTTATTTGATTTCAGCACATAGACTGTTGAAGGTCATCCCACACCACCAGGATAAATCACTGTGAACAACCACATGCAGCTCATAAATTCAGCCTATTATCACTCTCTCTCTGTCACTCTCACCGCTGGACTTTATGGAGATCAATACTGATCCATTCATCGTCCGGCTGCTGCATTCTGTGCATTCCTGATCATAAAAACTAACTCTCTATTATGAGGAGGAGTTCAAAAGCTCAAACGTGTAGAGCAAATCAGAAACGAGGCTGGCATTTGATGGGAAAAGCTGGAAGAACAATGAATCATTTTTTCCTGTGTAAGGCAAGACACTATAGGTAAATAAAGCATAAATAATAATAATAATAATAATTATAATAATTAGGCACGATCGCCTCACAGCAAGAAGGTCGCTGGTTTGAGCCTCGGCTGGGTCAGTTGGCATTTCTGTGTGGAGTTTGCATGTTCTCCCCGTGGTTGCGTGGGTTTCCTCCGGGTGCTCCGGTTTCCCCCACAAGTCCAAAGATATGTGTGGAATAGGTGAATTGAGTGAGCTAAATTGTCCGTAGTGTATGAGTGTGAATGAGTATGTATGGATGTTTCCCTGGAAGGGCATCCGTTGTGTAAAACACACGCTGGATAAGTTGGCGGTTCATTCCGCTGTGGTGACGCCAGATTAATAAAGGGACTAAGTCGAAAAAAAGAAAATGAATGAATGGATGATGATGATAATAATAATAATAATAATAATTATTATAATAATAATATTTCCCAGAGATGGGTTGTGGCTGGAAGGGCATCCGCTGCGTAAAACAAATGCTGGATAAGTTGGCGGATCATTTCGCTGTGGCGACCCCGGATTAATAAAGGGACTAAGCCAACAAGAAAATGAATGATTAATAATAATAATAATAATAATAATAATAATAATTTCACCATACTTTCCTATTTGATTGATGACATTAAGTACTGCAAAAAATAGTAATACAGATTTCTAAATGGCACATTAAAATATGCAAATGAGGCAATATTTAATTAATTATGTGCTACTCTGCATACATTTCTAGCACCAAAATTCTAAGCATGAGTTAATGTCAGGTTCAAAACTCTGGTTTATTATTATTTTTTTTAAATATTACTGTCAAAAGAGGATTTTTGGAAGCCTATTTTTATCACTTCATAATTCCCGGAAATATAGTAAGTAGAATAAGTAAATTAATGAAATTAAAAAATAATTTAAAAAATAATTCAGCAGAGGGAAGCGATGTCGCCTCACAGCAAGAAGGTATGGTTTGAGTCCTGGCTTGGCCGGTTGCCATTTTTGTGTAGAGTTTGCATGTTTCTTCGGGTGCTCCAGTTTCCCCCACAGTCCAAAGACATGCACTATAGGTGAATTAGTAAAGCTATCTTGTCTGCAGTGTATGTGTGTATGTCCTGGTCCTCCAGGTTGGAGTATTTTTTACTGTACTTTGCTGTGTTTTCTATTTTTCCCTCTTTATTTATGCTTTTGAATTACATTATAGTACATTAGTCCTTCTTTCAATAACCATTAACCTTGAAAAGATTGAAAACGTGACTTTTAATTACATTTTTGATAGTTTAAAGTGATATTGTCTGGGTTGGTGTTTAGCATGTATATTACACTACAGAAACCTTGTAATAAACTGCCTGTACTTTTCTGTTATTTTACAGAATTATTTATATTATTTCTTATACAGTATATTATTACAGACTACTAAAATGTCAATAAAAGTCACTTTGTTAAACTGTAGAGTTTAAACAACAAAAGTCGGCAGAGCAGAGATCAAGGTCCCATAATGCAAGTCACAAACATAGATAAACAGAAAACACTTGTGAATCACAAAATACAGAAACTGTTCATTGACAGATATTTTTCCAGTGAATATTTAAGTTCCAATGTATACATTACAGTAAAAAAAAAAAAAAAAAAGTTGTACAAAAAAAATAACAACAAAACATGAACCACACTGAGAATGTTTTGAAAAGAACTATTATGGTAATCACTTATGAGACTTACTGGAAAAAAAAAGTTGAAAAAGAGACTCACCTTTTAATTTTTGCATGAACCCTCTTATATGTACATCAAAATATTGCAATTTACATTTTCCACCCTCTCTCTGACCCTTTTATGAAACTACCATATCCACCTTTACCTGCCATCAGTATGTAAATTAGGTCTGTCTTGGCTAACCTTAGTTATAAAACAGCAAAGAAAATCCTATTTTCCATTTTGGCCCTTTTAACGTGGGTCACATCATGCCTTTTCCCCATAGAAGTCCAGTTATAATGTAACAGAGTCAAACTAAAATGACCAGAGCCTTAAAAACTGACCATAATATGCATACTTTACCTCATGAATCTACATTAGCTTGCAAACCAATCCTAATGACATGCCAAATTTGTCACAATGAACATATAATTGCTTGTTTTCAAAGGGGAAAAGCCCTTTAGGACCACATAGAAAATTTTAAAGCAAAAATTACAGTTTTTTCAGATATCACACACTTTGATTTCAGAAGGTTTAGGAAAACTCATCATAACACGACCCTATTAGTATTAACACTTAATATTAATTAGTCATTATTATTAATATTGACATTTATTGACATTCATTATATGACAACTGTTCCAGCATATGTTTTACACAGCAGATGCCCTTCCAGCTGCAACCCAGTACTGGGAAACACCTATTCATACAAACACAAACAACAGCCAATTTTGTTTATTCAATTCACCTATAGCATATGTATTTGGACTGTGGGGGAAACCGGAGCACCCGGAGGAAACCCACGCCAACATTGGGAGAGCATGCAAACTCCACACAGAAATGTGTGCCCAGCCAGGACTCAAACCAGCAACCTTCTTGCTGTGAAGCAACAGTACTAACCACTGAGCCAACGTACTGCCCATTTCATTTCTTGTTTTATAGATAGAATTATAAATATAATAGACAGTTACTATCTTAATAATAGGCAATAAACTGATTAAATTTAAACTTTTAAAATTAATATTAAAGTAAATTAATATTTTCTGTCTTTTCTGAGATATATTATACGAGAGACTTGCTTTGTTTACCAATTAAGCTGATCTAATTGGATTTGCATTGTAAACAGTAAATAAAAAGTTAAAAGGTATTATTTGTATTTATTATGTTACATTTTTATTTATGATTCTCCCAAAAGTAATTAATTATAGTTACTAGTTTCTTCTCACAAATAGTAACTGAGTTAGTAACTGAGTTACATAATTATAAAAGTAACTAATTAGCAGGGAAAGTAACTACTGCTTTACCTTAAAAACATCTAATTTGTCAAATGACTATAAAATAAATATAAAACATTGTAAACTAATCTACACTGTTAATGTTGTGGAACAGTTTGAGAGATAACAACAGCATGTCCTCAACTATATATCTAGATATTATTGTGTTTCATTCTGTCTGAGTAATAAGTGTTTGCGGTGGAGTAAAATTAAGTTTTATATGTTTTGACCTCATGACTTTGTCTACTCCTTTGGTAGCAGAGCTCACATTATCACCTGTGTAGTTACTAATTTTGTGGCGGCATGTGATGATGAGAGGCGCTTCATTAGATTAGAATTACTTGTCACCGATGCAGAGAGACTCTTTTTCCTAGGCATGAGTTGCACGATACATTAACATTCTTGCCTTTCACTTTAATGAGGGAAAAGTCATGCTTATATTTCCAGTTTGCAAACGCTTCCTTTGAACTTGTTGGATTTGCCATCGTTCTGACTCCTGGTCATTGGTGTATGTGACCAAAGACTACATAGAATACACAAGACATGTCACTCGTATACTTTTGAATGTGGAAAAGTGTAACTGTTAATGACAAATGAAGCCCTGCCTTCTAGTACAGTAGCCAATCAACAATCCCTATTTGGTGAATAAAGCCTGCCTTCTAGTACAGTAGCCAATCAACGATCCCTATATGGTGAATAAAGCCTGCCTTCTAGTACAGGAGCCTATCAGCAGTCACTATAGAATGACAATTGTACGGGGGAGGGGCTCAGACTAGACGTGAGTTTTTGCAGATTTTGTGTGATACAAATGAAACTAAATAGACGGTTGTTGTTTGATTTTATTGGTTATTCGTAATATGAAATATAATCATAAACTTGGCAAGAAATTTTGGAGAATTTAATGTTTCCCCATTTCATTTGATGTTTCCACATTGAAATGCCCAAGAGGTGTTTCAAAGATGGCCGGCGAGAGAAATTACTTGCCTTAAAGGGACTTTGGTGCGACTGACTGTGCTTGTGCTTGTTTGAACACCCGCCCTACTCTGCCTCAGATTGGCAAACAATGAAATTGTACTCTGTCTAAGCCAATCAACAAGTTATCACACCACGTTCACAGACAGACCAATCATCATTACTGGTTGGTTATGTGTCCCGCCCCAGCCCCAACCCCGAACACACACCCACCCACCCCAGAGAAAGAGATGTCCTATGGCTGTGAGAGATACTGCTCGCATGAAAACTGCGTCTGTGTTCTCAATTATAGTAATGCGCACTTTATTGTCAGTAGCTGTAACGTCGTTGTAACAGGGGAAACATTACTTACATAGTTATAAATAGTTATTTATAACATTACTCATTACTGGAAAAAGTATCACCGTTAGTAACACTGTTTATTTATAGCGCTGTCATTCCCATCACCAGTTATTTAGCATGAATTGTGACCTAAACTAAAGTGTTACCTAATATTGTTTTCGTTTGAACACAAGGAAAGTAGACTGAGTGTAGTGAATGTGCATCTGTAGCTCAGTTGTCCATCAGTGATTGAGTCTTTTATGTGGATAAATGCTGTCGGCTCTGTGTCACTGCCTTGCTCAAGACACCAAACGGCCTGTGAAGTCAATAGAGTGCTAACTTTACCCACAGTGCCCTCAGGAGAAGCCCAAACACAGCAATGATTACTTACCGTCCGCTCTTTTCTTTCCTTTGTTTTCTAATATCTCAATTCCCTCTTTTCTGTTGCAAGCATCAGCTTTAAACAGTCGGCTGATTCCTGAGTTTTCTTCAACTAAACCTTTAACACTGTTCTTGTGAAGCGGCGGCTGTGATTTCCTTCAGGAATGCAGATGTAGTTGTTGCCTCTACCGCTTATTTTGTCTCGGGGGCGATGGTGAGCTGCTCTGTGTGTGTGTTAAACAGATGTTTGGGCTGCTGCTTATGTGATGCTGCAAACTCTCTACAGCTTTATATGGAAGAAAAACACACACTCGTACGTACAAACAGACATCCATATGTTTCGACAGACACTTTTGCATACCTGTCAGTGCTGACAATTTAGGATGGATGCTCCAGTTTTTCTTAAGTCTTTCCCTGTCATTCATTAATAAGGAGACAATGCTTCCATGCCATTGATGAGCAGTTTTCGGTGAATTACGGTAAGGGAAGTCATAGCGCTTGTCCTGAATGAGTGACAGGACTTCTGGGTTTCCTGTGTGCAAAATATAAGACGATAATGTGAATAATCAAATGAGTGTAAATCAGATTGTGTGTGAAAATGAAGAGTTCTACAACTTTGCTTTGGCTTACGTCCTTCTTTATTAGGGCTCGTCACAGAGAATTGATCCACACCATCAATTTTTCTAATGTTATATACACTACCTGACAAAAGTCTTCTCGTCAATCCCAGTTGTAAGAGCAACAAATAATAACTTGACTTCTAGTTGATCATTTGAAAAAGTGGCAGAAGGTAGATTTGATCTGCTGAACTGCATCCCAATCATCACACATACTGCAGAAGACCTATTGAAACCCTCATGGACCCAAGATTCTCACAGAAATCAGTCAAGTTTGGTGAAGGAAAAGTCATGGTTTGGGGTTACATTGAGTATGGGGGCGTGCGAGAGAACTGCAGAGTGGATGGCAACATCAACAGCCTGAGGTATCAAGACATTTGTGCTGCTCATTACATTACAAACCACAGGAGAGGGCAAATTCTTCAGCAGGATAGTTCTCCTTCTCTTACTTCAGCCTCCACATCAAAGTTCCTGAATGCGAAGAAGGTCAAGGTGCTCCAGGATTGGCCAGCCCATTCACCAGACATGAACATTATTGAGCATGTCTGAGGTAAGATGGAGGAGGAGACATTGAAGATGAATCCAAAGAATCTTGATGAACTCTGGGAGTCCTGCAAGAATGCTTTCTTTGCCATTCCAGATGACTTTATTAATGAGCTATTTGTGTCATCGCAGAAATGTATGGATGCAGTCCTCCAAGCTCATGGGAGTCATACACAATATTCATTATTTTTCCACTGCACCATGACTTTATATTCTAAACTGCACATTATTTCTTCATATTTTATTTTGGTAAAATAAGCGTACTCTAGAGGCCTTTGCCTTTTATTTAAGCCACTTCTGATACCAAATGATCAACTAAAAGTCAAGTTATTATTTATTGTTCCTAAAACTTGAGAAGGCGACAAGAGTTTTTTCAGGCAGTGAAAATAATAAAAAATGCTACAGTATTAGTGGCTGTCAACTTTTAAAACAATGCTGGCGAGGAAATAGTTAATTCATTTAATGTATGATTTATTTAGAATTTGATATGAGTAAATAATAAGTAACGAGTAATTAAAAATAATAATTTTGTTTCACTTGAGTCATTTTGAACTTAAAGGCATAGTTCAAATCAAATGAGTTTTATTAATAAAGCACAATAAAAACACTGTGCTGTAAAAAAATGTCTGCTAAAAATAGTAAACAAAAAATAAGCAAAAATTCAGTCATTATTTGCTCATCCTAATGTTACTACAGTATAATGCATGCCTTTATATACATATATATGTCATTAAATATATAATTAAAGACCAGGATTATTTGTTTTTTGCTCTTTTTAATAGACAAAAAATATATCAAAAAACAAAAAACAAATGTCAAACGAAAAAAATAATGTCTCATATTCTTTGTTTGTTTGTTTGTTTATTTATTTATTTATTTATTGGTATTTAAAAAGACCACACAGAGTAGTATATAATACAGAATAAATAAAAAATGAGAGCACTGTTTTAACAAACCATGATTCACAATGCAAAGAATACTTGGTATACTACATTAGAACAACATTACTATTATTTCATTTTTAGTGTTCTTATTTTTTTCAAGCTCTAAGGAAAGCTGTTTCAGACCCTCGTTAGTGTGAGTGCTGGAGCAGATCATTCTGTCAGAGCTGATTGTTCTTTAAATGCTGTTTTTAGTCTGTCTTTCAGCTTAATCTGTGCCCGGGAACTCAGCCATAAGAGCTTAGACTCTGAGTAGCTGGATCGTGGGCTATGAGTGTGTGAGAGTGTGTGTAAGAGCACTGGAGACACGTTCACCAACAACACAAGAGCTCACGCTTACTGAGAGTATATCATTATACCACTGCACATATCTATCTATCTGTCTGTCTGTCTGTCTGTCTGTCTGTCTGTCAGTCAGTCAGTCACTTTGCCTGTCTGTAAATCTGTCTGTCTGTCTGTTACTCTGTCTGACTATCTGTCTGTCTTTCTGTCTGTTTGTTTGTCACTCTGTCTGTCATGTCTGTAACTCTTTCTGTCTGTCTGTCACTGTTGT
>CAIGQQ010040406.1:9151878-9165549 GCA_903798035.1 Danio albolineatus | reverse complement strand
TCTCTCTCTCTCTCTCTCTCTCTCTCTCTCTCTCTCTCTCTCTCTCTTTTTCTCTCTCTCTCTCTTTCTTTCTCTCTCTCTGTCCACAGCATTTCTCTCTCCTCCTTTAAATCACTCCTTTACTCATTTTCTTATCACAGCCCTCCAGTTTGTTAAGACGTTCATCGTATGTGTGTGTGTGTGTGTGTGTGTGTGTGTGTGTGTGTGTGTTTATCTAATTGCTGTAATAGGTTTATTCAGTAAACAGTTGATAAGACTCAAACATCGCCCTGAGGCAGCACTCGTCTGTCCTGTTGTGTGATGATTCTTGAAGGAAATATACTTTTTATATGTATAAAATGTGTTTATAAAGTGCTCACATCAATTTTAAAAAGGTTATGTTATACATATACAAAGCATATTAAATGCAAGTATCTACAGTTGAAGTCAAAATTAAAATGTGTTTTTTCTCCTAAAACAAAAATTCATGCTATATAGGGTTAACCTGGAAATAAAGAACAATATCATGCATGTGTGTGGACACTAATGAATATATTCATAGTTACCTTTATAGTTAAAGAATGTTCTACATCAGTTATTTATGAATCACCTTTCTGTTTGGACGTCTTCATTCGAAAGTTGAGTCTGATTGTAATTTATTTTATTTATTTTGACAGTTTTTAAGTTAATCTCTGTAGATTAATGAGGCCCTCAGGGTGCTGGATGAATGTTGGACTGTATGTGTGTGTTTGTGTTTTTTGCTACATTGCTCTGCTGGATTAATGTGTCACTAACAGCTTAGTCACAGATTCACTTTGACCACCGAGACTAATACTTTCTCTCACACACACATATTTGAGTGGGCTAATAAGTCGAATTTACTCATAATATTGGAGGAAACTTGTTCCATTAAATGAGATAAGTGGCTAATAATGATGCCTCTGAAAACATGTCATTAATTTCACCGACTGAGCTTATAGTAAACTTGTGCAAAGTTAACTAATTGGACGTAGAGTCATCTGAGTGGTGCTTTACAGATGTTTTTCACTAAATCATTGACTCAATTATAATAATCATATTAATTATATTATGAATTATTACAGCACTATAATAATAATAACAACAATAATAATCATTAATAAAAGTATTTTTGCTGCTTGTTTAAACAACTTATTTAAAATGAGCTGAAACAACACTATTCTTGATTATATTTTTTGGCACAGCATAATTGTTTATGTTTAGTCTGCTAAAATTATTATTATTATTATTATTATTACTATTATTATTATTAATGCTTATAATAATATTGAGGAGTCTGTCAGTTATCATTTTGTTATAATAATAATGCATAATAATAACATTAAAGTTTATTATCATTTTATTTACAATATTATCAAGTGAATGCATTCTGACTTATTAAATAATAATAATAATAATATTTTTATTATTATTTTACTAAAATGAATAAATTTGTTATATTCTAAATTATTATTATTATTATTATTATTATTATTATTATTATTATTATTATTAATGCTTATAATAATTATATTCGGGAGTATCATTTTGTTATACAAAAATTTTATCAATTGAATGTATTCTAACCTATTATTATTATTATTATTATTATTATTATTATTATTATTTTATTATTATTTTGCTAAAATGACTAAATGTGTTATTATTTCTATTAATATTATCATTATCATCATCATCATCATTATTATTATTATGATTATTATTATTAATGCTTATAAAAATTATAATATTAAGGAGTTGATCAATTATCATTTTGTTATTATACAGTAATTTTATCAAGTGAATGCATTCTGACTTATTTAATAATAATAATAATAATAATAATAATAATAATAATAATAATATTTTAATATTATACTGCTAAAATGACTAAATGTGTCATTATTATTGTTATTATTATTATTATTATTATTATTATTATTATTATTAAGAATGTTTATAAATAATTATTTACTTATTATAATACAATACTATTATCAAGTGAATGCATTGACTTATTAAAAAAAAATAATATATATATATTTTAATAATAGTAAATTTAAGACTATTTTAAAATCCAATTTATACCAGAGAAGTCACACACAGATTAATTGCTAGTGTTATCAATGTTTAAAACAAAGCAGTGTATGATTTCCATTCAAAAAGAACATCTTTTATCTGAAAATAAAAGTTTTTCTAACATCATATGCTACAGTTTAATATTTGGGGGTTCGCGAAAATGCTATGCTGGTGCACAAACTGATTGTTTTGAGTGAATGAAATGGGTCTTTTTTCAGTTGTGTTGTCTGATGATCTGTCACAGCTTGATCTGTTGAGTGTTTCTCCTCATCCTGCTGTTTAGCTTTCATTCACACTGACACATGTCCGTCAGAGAGAAGCGTCTTTTCAGGGTCTCCTAAAAAGGTGCACGTTCTTCTGCTCTTTCTCTGAAGTTTGGCGTTTTTGTGTTTCTGTTGGACTGGAGTTTCAGGCATGAGTCTCTGGCAGAAAGAAGGGATGGAGAAGAGAAAGAAGAAAAGAGATGCTATCAGTTTTGCCGTTCTGATCCCTGTCTGTCTCACCTGACCTGCATTAAGTCTCCTGTCATCGTATGGACTGTTGTCACACTAACACACTGTCATCAGCACACTTATGGGCCTGTCAGTCACAGCCTGAGAGAAAGAGAGAGCGATAAACAGAGAGAGACTGAAGGAAGGGGAGGATTTTGTTTGTGCAAAAGGGCATGAAGGAGCGATATAAAGGGGACAATAGAGAGAGAAAAATAGATGCTTTCTTTTTTTTGTTTGCCGGCTTGGTAATTTGTTTATTTGCTGTGTTTGTTTATTCTGGGGGTTGACATTTCATTTGTTTATTCGTTCATTTTCTTTCTTAGGCTTTTTTCTTGTATATACTGTATATATACAGTTGAAGTCAGAATTATTTGCCCCCTAAATTATTAGCCCCTCTGTTTATTTTTTCCCCAATTGCTGTTTAACGGAGAGAAGTTTGTTTAAACACATTACTAAACATAATAGTTTTAATAACTCATTTCTAATAACTGATTTATTTTATCTTTGCCAAGATGACAGTAAATAATATTTTACTAGATATTTTCAAGACATTTCTATACAGCTTAAAGTGACATTTAAAGGCTTAACTAGATTAATTAGGTTAACTAGGCAGGTTAGGGTAATTAGGCAAGTTACTGTATAATGATGGTTTGTTCTGTAGACTATCAGACTATTTTGTTTGTTTAAATCAGAGGTGGGCAAACTTTTTAGACCAGAGGGCCACATCAGGTTTTGCAAACCAAGCGAAGGGTCACATGTCAAATCCTTCAAAAAATAACTTTTATTTATAGTGGCAGTATGCATGGAACATGTAATATCGGACAGAAACATGTCACATTAACACAAAACTGATTTTTTTTAATAGTTATTATTGAGTCAACTTCACAAGTCAAAGTAGACTCTTGATAAGAGCACTGTTTCATAAATGTCTTTTGCTGGGCTTTTAAGTTTGTGGCAAGTTTTGTAGCCTTGTTTGCCTTTTCTGCAAGTGACTGGTTGACAGCATAATTCGAATGTTTGCTTGAGAAATGTCGACTTAGGTTGTAGTCTTTAAAAACAGCAATACTTTCTTGGCATATTAAGGCCCAATCCCAATTCTATTTTTGTACCCCTACCCCTTCCCCTTCCCCTTGGCCCTTACAACCGAGGGTTAAGGGGAAGGGCTTCAAAACTGACCCCTAAGAATTGGTTCAACACCTGCACACGTCACTTTATGTCATCGCGATCTCTTGCTTCATATGAGATCAGACGATCACGACTGCTGTAGTTATTCCAGTTGTGTTATTGTTTGGTGTTTATCTTCAGAAAATCACTGAAGGTATATATTATGTTATCATAACGATCCAATGTGGCAATAAGATCGGAACTGTACTGCGCATTTACACAGTGGCCATACACTTCTATGTAACACACGAAAACAACATTAATATTATAGCAGACACTGTAAAAAGGTCATTCCCAGCCACTAGACATTACTGACAGGGTATTCGAGTGTCATCGTGTGTCAGAATGTTTTGGGACGGCTGTACAGGAGTTATGATTATGGATTATAGATTGCAAAATTTAGCGTTTTTTTTTTATTTATTTTTTAAGCATGACGGTAAAACACGAACGCGGTTATAAATATATTAAAACATATGTTTGTTTGTCGTAAAAATTCGTAATAATGACAAAAAATACTAATTTGTGGATCTCCTTACCTCCGGATTCAGCTATCCTGCTGCTGTGACAGGTGTATTCTGGGAAATTTTCTTACCCCTCCGTTTTAAGTGTGGTCCTGAAAAATCTTCGTTCGCCTTCAAGCTAAAGAGAATTGGGACACCACTACCCCTTGACGTGAGCGCGCAAAACGAGGGGTAGGGGTAAGGGGAAGGGCTAAGGGGTAGAATTGGGATTGAGCCTAAACATACCGCTTTCTGTCTGATATTGGTGAAGAAGTATTTTGTTCTCCATTCTTCCTTAAACACACGGCATTCAGAGTCAATTTTTCTTTCTCATTTTCAGTCATTAACGCTCGAATGCATTTTAATATACAATTCTGTACCTCGTGCAATACTACTATCAAAAGGCGTTCAATTGTGTTGCATCATTAATTTTCTAATTCAGTAATCTCGCGGGGCGCCACGGTGGCGTAGTGAGTAGCACGTTCTCCTCACAGCAAGAAGGTCGCTGGTTCGAGCCCCGGCTGGGTCAGTTGGCATTTCTGTGTGGAGTTTGCATGTTCTCCCTGTGGTTGCGTGGGTTTCCTCTGGGTGCTCCGGTTTCCCCCACAAGTCCAAAGACGTGGTATAGGTGAATTGGGTAAGCTAAATTGTCCGTAGTGTATGAGTTTGAATGTGTGTGTATGGATGTTTCCCAGAGATGGATTGCGGCTGAAAGGGCATCCGCTGCGTAAAAAATATGCTGGATAAGTTGACGGTTCATTCCGCTGTGGCGACCCCGGATTAATAAAGGGACTAAGCAGACAAGAAAATGAATGAATGAATGAATTCTTGCGGGTCGGATGAAAGTGTTCGCGGGCCATATTTTGCCCAACTCTGGTTTAAATGGTTTGTTTTTTCTCCCTCTTATGTTCCTTTTTTATTTTTCATTTAATTGTTACGCTTTTCGGTTTGTTTGTTTATTATTTTTTTGTTTGTTCTCTTGTTTTTGTCTCATTGTTTGTTTGTTCTTTCTCTGTTTTTAGTTTATTAGAATGTTTGTATGTTTATTCACTTTCATTTGTCCTTTGTTCTTCGTGTTCCATTGGCTGATTAGTTCTTTCATTAGCTCATTTCTTTACACTGATTGGCTGAATCTTTTCTGACCTCATCGTCTATTCATTTGCTCACTGAGACGAGGGAAGTGAAAGTTTGCTGCCCGTGTCGCTCTGGCAGTATTTTTCTAACAAACGGTTTTGTCCGGTCGGCTGAATCCACAGTATCGTGGCACCATGCAAGCTCTGGTCACCATCCATACACACACACACACACACACACACACATAGAGGGTGAGGTCATCATCAGGGCACAGTTGAATCATGGGTTTTAATAGTGGCACTGACAGCGGCACACACTCACACAACTCTATGACCCTGTACACCCGCCGCAGCAGAGCCAGTCAACTGAAACCCCATTACCAGCACCCAAACGCCATCCATCAGACAGAGACGAATTAAACAACAAGCTCTTACATCACACGCTTACCTTGACATTAACATCAGCAGCAGCCCCGAAAAATTAAAGAGGCCTAAATCTGCTCAGGAACATCACATTTGACAGTCCGTTTCGATGAAGATCAGGCTTAAAATCATTTCATCGGGGCTTGAGTCTGAGCTCTGGGATTCACACACTTCAAAACTCATTTTGTCAAGTTCAGCAAACACTCCAGTGAAGACTGCGCAGAGAGACTCCTGCAAGATCATTTCTTAAATACAGTATAGTATAAAACAGAAACTATAAGTTATGCTAGATTATTATTGAAATGCAATACATACGTTAAAGAAATACATACAAGTTAGAATGCAGTTACACCCTTTCCACTGATTGTAGTACAAAAAGTTCCAGTTTTACAGCCTATTTTACACTTATTTGTTGGTTGATCGATTGATCAAAGTAAAATTATCATTATTCCAGTATAAACACATTGCAACTATAAGACGTAGAAGGCTAATGCTACGAAGGCTAATTTGACCTGGCAAAAAGGTTTAGATTTATTAATTAATTAATTTGTTTGTTTGTTTGTTTGTTTGTTTATTTATTATTATTTTATTTTTATTTTATTTTTTTCTGTAGCATTTGAAGTTTTAGTAATTTTAGCAATAATAAACAGACACTTTAATTAAAGTGGATTGACAGGGATCTTTTTTCCATATGATGTGGGAGTGTGAAAAAAGACATTTTGGAAGGAGGTCTGTGTTATCTTATCTAAGATTATTAAATATCCTATCACAGGGAATCCTTCCATTCTGTTACTGAGCGATGATTCTACGCTGAATTTCACCAAACTACAAAAAGCTGTTTGGCTGGCTGGCTTAACTTCTGCAAAAAAAAACTGCTAGCCCAACATTGGCTGCTTCACGTAATTTGGACACATACAAGTGGTTGGTACAACTTCAGGACATTATAATGCTGGAATTATCCACATCTCGAGTGAAACTGGTACAAATTAGTACATTAAAGATCTGGACTTCAGCTGCTGACAAAATCTCAATGTTTATTACACAAAGCAATAATCAGGATCTAGAATGATTTCCTTATTTTGCATAATTGATACTGATACTGTATTTATTTTATTTATTTTTTGTTAACTTCTATTTATTGGATACCCCAGTTTCAAGAGACAGCAGGGGAGGGGAGTGGGGGTATTTGAATTGATATATTTCATTATATTCTTTTTTCAGACAGGTACATTATTTCACCCTAAATTCACAGCCAATTTCTAGCCAATAATTGCATTAATTTCACAGTAAGCCATTGTGATTTGAAATTACAGTTTTATGTGACTTTAAGGTAGATAGTAAAGCCCATTCCTGTGATTTCAGTATTCTCTGGTAGAATTAACAATATTTGACTGTGAAGTTGCTACAGTGAATATTACAGTAAGAACTTTCCCAATAGTTATTTTAAGTATTTGCTCTGGAATTAATTCAAGCCTTTCTGCAATGATGAGTCACACACAATGTTGCAAAGTTCACGCACACACACGTGTAGGTTTAACTTTGCAAAGGCCACGTTAATATCCACTGCTGTATGGATATCCATTGTGTTAATGTACAAAATGAACCTGATTTAACGTTCACAAACAGTCTTCTTTTATAATTGTACTGACATACGGCTGTGGTGATGAATTACAGCAAGTTTACTGTCTTTGTTTTAATACAAACGTGCATTGTTTTAAAAACGTTTTAAACTTAGATCAGATCTTTTAATCTCAGTAGCTTTGTGCAAGTCCTGACTTATGGATATATGATTATACGTGTTACTAAGGAGACGCAGCTGTCAATCAATTCGGTGGGTGGTGAAATCTGTGCTCTTACGTCACGTTGCAGTGGGCCTCAAAACAGGAGGGATTTGGATCCTATTATAACCTCTGGAAATAAAAAAGGAGACTTATTGTGTTTCTATCACCCCAACCAATATGACTGTGAACACACTATACCTACACACAATTCTGTCCAATCAGCTTACAAAAGATTTTTTTTTTTATCATAGGTGTCATAGCTATTTTTATTTTTTTCCATTTACTTTCATTTACTAGTGTATAATCATACTAAAATTAAATATAATACATTTGATTTTATAAGTATTTTGATCAGTCAGTTTTTTTTTTTGCTGTTTTTTTTTTTGTTTTGTTTTTTGTCACACTTAGTCTGATTAAAAAAAGTTGTTTTAAAGTACCAGGTTGCAACTTTGAGCAATATATTTATATTGTTTTTTCTGTCAAATTCATGAACTATGGATCTTATCTTTAAATATGCTATATTTGTATCGTAAGGTCATGTAAACAAACATTGGTTGGTGATTTTAAATGTCATCAGATGCTCTCCGCCTGTTTAAGTGGGCAGTTTTTGGCAGTGGTAAATCTGTCCATCCAGACGTTGACTATTGGCAAAGTCTGGCTACACGAGGCTATCGAGAATACTCCTGTGTTTGTGTATAATTAACGCGAATAACTGCATGAAACTCTGATCACAGATCTGTTTTAACCCACCAATGAAAGTGCCCTGTAGCAAAAGTGCTGATGACAGACACCTGCACATCTGCTTTGATGGATTATCATTTACAAAAAAAGAAAACAACTTTTCTCTATATCAGGATCCAGCAGATGTTACGCTTGCCATTTGTGTGTGTGTTAAAAAGAGAAGTGTCACTTGTCATACTCAGTTTTTCTTTCTCTCTCACACACACACAGCTGCGTTGTTGTTTCTGCAGGAACTTGTCTTCTTTTTTGTGTTAATTTGCATAAAGATACAAGTCAGGTTTGAATCTGTTTGCCTTCAGCACTGAAGCACTTTATTTCAGCATGTACACACACACACACACACACACACACACACACACACACACACACACATTTCACACTGTCTGTTTGCTACTATTTAACATCTATTTCTCTGGATATCTGCTAATGCTCCTGTGCTGTAGTTATCATCAAATGCATTGTCATTTTGGGCTGTTTTTGTAATGTTGAATCGATGCCAAACTCAGCATCTGTTACTATGGTTTCTGCAAACACTTTATTCACTGAAGTAACATATTTAGATTCTGTATTCACAACGCTACTGGATTGATGACCACATTCATATACTGGGGTGTTTCATCATTCCCTAATGACTAAGGATGGTATATTTTCTCCTTTGTTTGTTTTTTGAACACAAACCAATTCATTTGCAAAGAGAATAGAGATTGTTATGCAATTACTGTTCAGAAGTTTTTGCTAATTCATTTATTTATTGATGCATTTGAAAGAAATAAATATTTTTATTCATTAGTGACTATTAAATCGATGGTGAAAGTAAAGACATTTATTACATTAGCAAAGATGTTTGGGGGAATTTGTTTATTTATTATTATTTTTATTTTTTACGGAACTAGTTTCCCCCACAGTCCAAAGACATGCTCTATAGGTGAATTGAATAACTAAATTGGCCGTAGTGTATGTCATTCCGATGTGGTGACTTCTGATGAATAAAGGGACTAAGCTGAAGGAAAATGAAGGAAAATATGTTCTGTGAAAACTCAAATAGAAATATATATATATATATATATATATATATTTTTTTTTTTACAGATAATTACATTTTATAATGAAATAAAATATCTATATTTATTATTTTATTATACATTGTACATTTATTATTTTATTATACATATTATACATTATACATTATATTATAACATTGTGTTATTAAGGTCTATTTATAATATTTATTTACCATAAAATTATAATAATGAGCAATTTACAAACTTATAGAATAAGAAATATTGGGAGTTTGTTCTGGAAATTTTTAATTTTTAATTAATTTTTTTTACAGATAATTCCATTTTATAACGCAATAAAATATAATCTTTTTTTTCTTGTACAACTTATTGAATTGGTCAAAGTATTGGGAGTGAGTTCTGTGAAAACTTAAATAGTTTGTTTGTTTAACAGATAATTACATTTCATAACAAAATAAAATACCATTTTCATTTTATAGTACAACTGTGTTATTTAGGTGTATTTATAATCTTTGTTAACCATGAAACTATAATAATTAGCGATTTCAAAAAAACGTATTGAATCAGAAATATTGTGAGTGTTGTTCTGTGTAAACCTAAATAAAAATATGTTTAGTTTTCTCCAAGTAGAGAGTTACTCAGCTTTAAACATAATTGCATTTTATAATGAAATAAAATATATTTCTTTATTATTTTATAGTACAACTCTGTTATTTAGTAGTATTTATAATTTTTTTTATTTTTTACAATAAAATTAAAATAATCAGAAATTGACAAACTTATTCAATGGGAAATATTGGGAGTGTATTCTTTGAAAACTCAAATTGTGTATTCAGGTAATTACATTTTATAGTTAAATAAAATATCTATTATTTTATCATACAACTGTGTTATTCAGGTGTATTTATGATATTTGTTTACCATGAAATTATAATAATAAGCAATTTACAAACTAAGAAGTTCATTGATTCAAGCCTGGACTGGGTCAGTTGGCATTTCTGTGTTGAGTTTGCATGTTCTCCCCGTCTTTCCTCCGGGTGCTCCGGTTTCCCCCACAAGTTCAAAGACATGCGCTAAAGGTGAATTGGGTAAGCTAAATTGTCTGTAGTGTTTGTGTGTGAATGAGTGTATATGGATGTTTCCCAGTGATGGGTTGCAGCTGGGAGGGCATCCACTGAGTAAAACATATGCTGGATAAGTTGGCGGTTCATTCCGCTGGGGCGACCCCAGATTAATAAAGCGACTACGCCAAAAAAAAAAGAAATTACAAACCTATTGAAACTGAAATATTGGGAGCATGTTCAGTGAAAACTCAAATAGAAATACATTTAGTTTTTAGTTTCATGTTTAGTTTTTTTTTTACCACGTAGAGAGCTAGTACACTTACAGATAATTACATGAAGAAGCAAGTAATACACAGAATTAAGCTGCAATGTTATTTTTTCTTTTAGTTTGTTTAGAACGAGTGAACTACAGCACACCTTTTATTAAAACTGCACAGAAAATTCAACGCTATCTCATGGCAATTCATGGCTTTTTGATTTAGTGGCTAACTCGCAGTTAGTGAGCCAACAGGAGGCACTCATCCTGCGGTCTTTGTGGGTCCTAACGCCCCAGTATAGTGAAGGGGACTATATACTGCTCAGTGAGCGCCATCTTTCGGATGAGGCGTTAAACCGAGAAAAAGAGTAGGGGTTTTACCTCAGCATCCTTGCCAGATCTGCCCGTTGGCCTGTCTCCTAACCATCCCCATATCACAGTTGGCTTAATCACTCTCTCTCCTCTCCACCAATCAGCTGGTGTGCGGTGTGGCGCAATATGGCTGCCGTCGCATCATCCAGGTGAATGCTGCACAGTGGTGGTGGATGAGGAGATCCATCCCTTTGTGTAAAGCGCTTTGAGTGTCAAGAAATGTATTATGATTTATCATCGCCCAATGATGGTTGGGTTTAGGGGCAGGTTTTGGTACCCCGTCTTCTTTTAAAAATCCTCCATTTTTGTAAAAAAGTATCCACTAAACTGACAAAACGTAAAAATAGTTATATCTCTTTGAGAGATCAGGCTGGAAAATCAGTGTTCTTGAATGAGTTTGAACACTTCTGTGCTGTCGCTCATCTTTACTTCCTCCTGCTTCAAAGCATTGCTCTTTGTAGAGGTGGATCTGACATTAGAGGAGTGGAAGGTGAAGTGAAAGCTGCTGTTGTTTTGGGGTAGAGGACGGGGCGCCGGTTCATGCCAGCCCATCTGCTGTGAGCTCAGATCCTATGTGTGTGTGTCAGTGTAATCGTGCAGAACGGAGTATTTTGTAGGGTAGGACAGGCTATGCTGACACCATCATCTCAACATTAAAACACTCAAGACTTACACACCCATTCGCATGCAGAGCGAGCACCAGTGTGTCTCATAGATGCTCATGTTTGTGTTTGTGTGTGTGTTTTTCTCTCTGCAGGCCACGGATAATGACATTGGCACGTTTGGAGTGGTTCGGTATTACTTCAGCGATGAGCCAGACCAGTGAGATTATCATTCATTAACATACTGTGACCTTTCACATTGATACAGCATCCTGGTTAATTCATTCACTTCCTCTGATTCATTTAATCCGCATCTCTGTAGATTTGCATGCTTTCCCCCTTCTGCTCCCGTAGACTGCTTTCTTTGTGGCTGTGTTTGCAATGCATAGTGTTTACTGCCTTTACTTTTTGCAGCAATTAATATTTTCAAACGCAATAGGCTTATGCTTCATTGTATCATGACATCTCTATGCGCATCATTTGTTGAGCAGCATCCAGTTATTAGCTTATTTCAGTAATAAAATGAGCATCTCACTTTGTTTTTTAAGAAATGGT
This sequence comes from Danio albolineatus, assembly GCA_903798035.1. NCBI lineage: Eukaryota > Metazoa > Chordata > Actinopteri > Cypriniformes > Danionidae > Danio > Danio albolineatus. The sequence continues at coordinate 9,153,432 of CAIGQQ010040406.1, read as the reverse complement.
TATTTATAAATGCATATATTGTAGTTCATGTGTTTATTTTATTCAGGAGTTAGACATATTTATACATGCATTTGTTTATGGAAATTCAAACACTGCATTAAACGGCTAAAACTGAAAATGTAAATGAAAAGCTGATTAGAAATGAATATTTAAAAAAGAACAAACAAAACAAAACCTAAAACTGCAAACGCATTCCAGCGGACACACAACATCAGGATGTTAATATTACGTTAGATTTAGGTTAGTGGCCAGCATCTAGGAACAATGTTATTTTGGCGTCCAATAACAACGTGAAATGACATCTACATTTGGTTTATTTTAGGTTGTGTTGGAAAGTGACCAAAATCTTACACATAGTTTTTCACATTTATTCATCATGTATGACAACCAAAATCCAATAGACGTCATATTAGTCCACACGTCTTTATACGTTGATATTTAGTTGTTTTTAGGTTGCGTTGAAAAGTAACCAAAATATAACTTTTGTCTAGGGCAGTGGTGCTCAACCCTGTTCCTGGAGATCTACCTTCCTGCAGATATCAGGTCCAACCCTGTTCAATCACACCTGAACTCATTAATTATGAAATGAACAGTACTTAATGATTAAAGGCAGGTGTGTTTGATCAGGGTTGAGGCTGAAATCTGCCGGAAGGTAGATCTTCAGGAACTGGGTTGAGCAACACTGGCCTAGACAAAAGGCTCGGCCAACACTGAATCTGTGCGTGCAGAATTCCGCAGATTTTTAGCCCATCATTGATTCTGTTTATTTACTTGAGTAAATATGTGAAAAATTATATTTATTCAGTTTTTAGAATAATTCTAGTGTAAGCATTGACTAATGTGAAATATATACATAAGATTTATTTACAATACAGTTTGTAAAGTAATATTTCTGTGTTGTGAGTTTCTGTGATTGTTTTTTTTATTTCAAATATTAAGTTTTTAGTTACAATCAGTTACAAAAATTTTAAGTAAATGTTAAATCATTCTGTATAAATCTGCAGATTTTTAACAAAATTCTCAGCAGAAATAGCAAATAATGTCTGCAGATTCTGTCTGCCTACCTACCTACCTATGTCAGACATTGGACATTGACATCGGCCTGAAATTGGGTTCTGTCGTCAACCTGTTTTTCATTTGAAAAAAAAAATAAAATGCAGCATCCCACAATGTTGGTGTACAAAGTCAATCTGACGTCATGTCAATGTCCTGTGCCTGATTGGATATAATAATCTGTATAATGGGTTTAAAATTTAATATTAATACATATTAATTGTAAATGATACTAAATAATGAATGAATATATGCAGTAACTTAAATGTTTAATTAAAATGTATAATTATCTGATTGAAAAAAATATATACTGTATATAACCTCTGTGTATGTTCAGAAATTTCAGTTTTACGGCAATAAATTGGTTGTTGTCATTGCCTTTAACGTGAAATATTTAACATAAACATAGGAGGCTGAGAAAAATACAAATTTTGGAAGAAAAAGCAAGACGTCAGTGAGATCATATACTCTTCATATATATATATATATATATATATATAT
>CAIGQQ010040406.1:9124249-9151778 GCA_903798035.1 Danio albolineatus | reverse complement strand
ATATATATATATATATACACACACACAGTTAAAATCAGAATTATTAAACCCCCTTTAATTGCTTTCTTTTTAATATTTCACAAATTATATTTAACAGAGCAAGGAATTTTTCACAGTATGTCTGATAATATTATTTCTTCTAGAGAAAGTCTTATTTGTTTTATTTAGGCTAGAATAAAAGCAGTTTTTAATTTTATTTAAAAAAAACATTTTAAGGTCAAAAGTATTAGCCTCTTTAAGCTATATATATTTTTTGATAGTCTACAGAACAAACCATAGTTATACAATAACTTGCCTAATTACCCTAATTAACCCAGTTAACCTTTAAATGTCACTTTAAGCTGTATAGAAGTGTCTTGAAAAATATCTAGTCAAGTATTATGTACTGTCATCATGGCTAAGATAAAAGAAATCAGTTATTAGAGATGAGTTATTAAAACTATTATGTTTAGAAATGTGTTGAAAAAAATCTTCTCACCTTTAAACAGAAACTGAGGAAAAAATAAACAGGGGAGCTTATAATTCAAGGGGGCTAATAATTCTGACTTCAACTGTATATGATTGAAATGAAACAAGTTTACAGTTGAGGTCCTTAACTACTAAAATTGAAAACAAATCAAGCATATATTAACACATTTAAGCTCGATTTTTAGTTACAACAAATGTAAGCATTTGTTTGCTCTGACTAATTGTAGTTTTCTTGGAGAAAAAAAAAGAGCAGCATATATATGACTAATTTCCATAGCGCTATCCACTTGTTAAGTGTGACGTCACGTGAAGTGTCTCTTCTGGGTCCAAGCACTCTATCAAACTGTATGGGGAGACTCAACAAACGTTTGTAATAAATGTTTACAAAGTGCTGTAATACTTTTGAAAATCACAATCGCAATATATGTATCTGTACCTAATATCAGATGGCCAGAAAGTGATATGGATGTAAAAGTTTCACATACATACACTCACCAGCCACTTTTTTAGGTACACTTTATAAGGTACATCAATTAAAAATGTCAGTGATACAGCAAGTCCAGAGACTGTTGTGTACTCCATGATTTTATATAAAATTCACTTTAATGTCTGATAAGACTAAAAGGTGGTCATAAACAAATATTTTCCTAATTCAAATTAGTTGCGGCTTGGACTGGGAAACAGTCTCATACTCATATGATCACGACCAAGTCTCGTACATCACGACCAAACGAATGCATGTCTAATTAGTACATTTCTAATGACTAAAACTGTAAGTAAATTATACACAAAGATAAAAGTACAGTTATTTTACTGTGTTATGCTGATCTGGACACCCCATCCCCTGCATGATCCAGCACTTTCAACCTTCTGATTGACTGGCTAATATATTTGTTTAATGGTCTCGCTCCTGTTACAGTAGTTGGTTGACAGTGGCTGGTTTGCGCAGGTTCTCATTGGATGCTGAGACGGGTTGGGTGACTCTGAGAGGTCGGCTGGATTATGAGCTCATGCGGCGCTTCACTCTGACCATACTGGCCCGGGATGGAGGAGGAGAGGAGACCACAGGACGCCTCCGCATTAATGTGATGGATGTGAACGACAATGCTCCGGTCTTCCAGAAGGAGGCGTACACAGGCTCACTCATGGAGAACGAACAGGCTCCGCAGCAGGTCATCCGAGCACGGGTGAGAAACATCAAGAGGAGATTGATTGAAAAAATATACTAATATGAGGATCAACTAGAACACTGTAAAAAAAAAACATTCCTGCTGCCTTAATTTTTTAGTTAAATCAAATTACCTTTTCTAGTCATCTCAACTTAAAATAAATGAAATTCTAATTAACTTTTCTAGTCAAACAGGCTAAAAATATTAAGTTAAACTTTGTGTAACTTAAAAAATAGTTGAAACCTGATTAGTTCCTTAAATTAAGTTAAATCAAATAAACAATTTTAATCATCTCAGTGTAACATGAATCAAACTGGCTAAAAATATTAAGCTAAACCTTGTAGAACTTAAAATAAATAGTTGAAAGGTGATTAATTCTTTAAAATAAGTTAACCTGTTAGGCAGCACCCCCCATATGGGGATTTACACCTGCCTAAATTAAAATAGTAGCAGTTCTTGACCCCAGTGAGCTACAGACAAACATTAGAGGCTCTGTTTTAGTGATCTACGCAATAAATCCAAAGCGCTTGGAGCAAAAGCATGAAGGGTGTTGTCTGAGTCCACTTTTGCTATTTAAAGGATGGAAAAACATTTTCTTTGCCCTGCCGCATGGTCTAACAGGGTTGGGCTTATTCTCTTCATGAGTTATGGCTGTGTTTTGTGCATAGCGTGCATTAAACCAATCATCTCACATTCCCTTTAATTTTCAGTTGTGTCGCGCCATGGCATATTTGCTATTTACATGACAAACTTTGTAAGTGGAAAAATAGAACGCTTCATTATTGAGAAAACAGTTAAACAGACAATCTGCAGCGCGAGGAGAACGAGCCTCCTCCATTCGGCCTCTTTACTTTCTCTTCACTTTACTTTTACTCTTTACTTTACTCTTTTACTCTTCACTCCACTGAAGACATCCATTAACCTCCATGTTTAATTTCATTTATTAGGTGCAAACATTTGTTTTAAAACTATTTCTAAATTCAGTTTTAATATCCAGCAAACAAATAAACAAACAATAATAACAAAGTCTGGTCAAAAAACTGAGTTACGTCCTATTCTTCTGTCCCATATAATGATGCATACGTCTCCAAAACCTGACAGATGCACAAATCTAAACTTGTTTTTATTAAAACAAATATAAATATGCAGATATAATAAACAAATAATGCTGCTAATAATAATTAAATTATACAAATGCAAACTGTCATAAATAAACTGACGAAAGCCCCCGAGATGAGGCATGGAGGCAGTGGTTTTTATATTTATGTAGAAAATTGAATCCTTTGTTTATTTATTTTTTTCCTAGGTAAAGATGTGTGTGTATTGCTGTATACACATAATGTCTTGAGCTATGCCTATGCATGACTCGCATATAGGCGCATAACTAATGTCGAGTTCAGACTGCATGATTTTCAAAGTAGTCATGTCACAGATGTTTTCACACTTCATGACTATCTTGGCTAGCGTTTTGTCGCTGCTTTGTTTACTCTGCAAGATGGATCGGCGACAGGGAGTTTCACACTGCATGACTTCAAAATAGGAAGAATCGCCGACAACTTTGTAAAACTACGTCTCACTCCCAAAAACACGTAGTATATCTTTTGTTTTTAATTACATACCGAGAAAGAAGCCTTTAATGTGGTAGTAGATGTACATATTTGCTCATCTGGCTTTGAAGGGAATTAGCAATTTCTCCTCAACTTTTTTATTTTTGAACCTAGTTTGGTTGTGATATTGCTCACATGACACGTCAAACAGACACGGGAGCTCATGCCAAATTTACACTAATTTTCCCTCCATTTCTTGGGTCCGAATAAACTGAAAATGAGCACTTTTAACTTCTCCCTCAACCTCCCGCTGGCCTGCAGGTACCCACACTAGTGGATATTGCTCTCTCATTGGCTATAGGCGATCGCCGGTGTTATGTTCAGTCAAAACACAATTCACACGGCATGATTTGAATCGCCGACAGCTCCAGATGATCTCCCGGGCATGGGCGACTCATCAGGGATTCTCTCAGATTGCGTCTATGATAGTTCATATTGTGTGATTGTCACTCGTGTGCATGAGCAGCGATTTGCCTGTGATTTCAGCCATTTGTCTGCGATTTCACAAAACCTGTCGGCAAGTCAAAATCGGGGCTAAAATCATGCAGTCTGAACTCGGCATAACACGCTCTGCCCTGGTCTTTAGATTAGCTTTTAGTTGGTCAATGGTGCAGTCTATTTTAGTTCCTCAAAATAGCAATGGGCAAACAATGCACCTCAACACACCTCCTTTTTAGACCTTTTTGGCGCAAATGGATTTGCTATTTAAACATGAAAATTACAGTTGAGCTGCAAAAAATAGCAACAAATCACACAATACACATCTTGCGCTCTATTGTGCCGGGTGTATGATAGGCCCCTAGGTGTTATTGGAAAGAAGATACTTTAAGCTTTAGCCAGTTGAATGCTAAAAAATATAAGAGTTTTACATGCTGAAGTAATGAGGAAGAAAAATTGTACTGTGTCAAATATTAGTTTTTTCATATACAAACGCATGAAAAAATTCTTCTAATACCCTAGAAAAAGTGTCTTGAAAGCCAAGCCGATAGCATGCAAAATCAGATTTCTGCAACTTAAACATATCTGTTGTCTTAACTTTTTGTCATAATTGTTTTTACAGTGAAGGAGGAATCACTGTTCACTCGTATAACTGATGTTTTTCAGAGTAAACAGGAGTATTTTTCAGGATCTGATTGGATATTATGTTGCTGAATAGACAGAAATGATTGAAAAGTTGGAGGGCTTTGTGAAGTCAACTAACTCAACTTTTTCACTCTCTCCCTTAAAGACTATAAAAACAAAAATATGCACAAATGCATCAAGCACAACCAGTCAAAACTAGATTTTAAAAAGTTGGTCAAGACACACTTTGAAGTAGACTTGAGAAAAACCCAAGCTTGGAAGTTTGAAGCTGTAGAAGCTTAAATATTTGAAGATTTTCAGCTTGAAGTTAGTGTGAAGTTTAAACAGTCCTTTAATAATTTCATCAAATATTGATGTCTGAACTCCTCTGAAGTTAAAGCATTGGTATTGTGTTGTCTAAAAATGAATGTAAACTTGTAATAATAGCAGTTTTTTTTTAACCAGTTACAGTATCAATTTGTGCTCTAAAAATACATTTTAATAGATTATAATACTCAAATAATCAAAATTATTAATATAAAAAAAAATCAGAAGTGCTGTTTAACAGAGAGGTTTTTTCAACACATTTCTAAACATAATGCTTTTAATAACTAATTTGCCATGAGGACATCGCATAATATTTATTTAGTTATTTTTTGAGATACTAGTATTTTAGCTAAAAGTGCAGTTTTAAGTCTTAAATGGGTTAATGAGATTAAACCACTGCTCTCCCTGTAGCCAATCAAGTAGAAATACCTGCTTAATAATTTTGATCTTTAAAATCATTCAAATATGTTTTTTAAAACTGTTTTTATTCCAGCCAAACTAAAAGAAAACGAGACTTTATCCAATTGAAGAAATATTGTAGGAAATATTGTAAAAAATGTTTCTTGTACCATTAAACATTAAAAACATGAAATAAATAAAATGTTATTAATTGGTTTTAAATGAATGAAAAAAAAGAAAGACATAATAGTGTAATCGGACATAGCACAGTCAGTAAAGGCACAGCTAAACAGATGTGTTTTCAGTCTTGATTTGAACGTACCTTGAACGTACCTTTGAGCACATTTGATCTGGCATAGTAGCTGAAGGCAGTTTCACCCCGCTTTGACTGAACTTTTGGAATTTCTAATTTACTTGATCCTAATGATCTGAGTGATCTGTTAGGTTTGTGTTCAGTCAGCATATCTGTAATGTATTGAGTAATGTATTGTATTTAGTGATTTATAGACAAGTAATAATACTTTAAAATGTGTTCTGAATGTAACTGGGAGCCAGTGTAGAGACCTGAGGACAGGAGTGATGTGCTCTGATTTCCTGGTTCTGGTCAGAATCCTGGCCGCAGCGTTCTGGATGAGCTGCAACTGTCTGACTGTCTTTTTGGGAAGGCCAGTGTGGAGTCCATTACAGTAGTCCAACCCTGCTGCTGATAAAAGCATGAACAAGTATCTCTAAGATCTCACTGAAGACAAACCACCTGATTCTTGCAATGTTTTTGAGACGATAGTATGCTGAATTGGTTACTGAATTTGAATATTTCTTCAATGTAAATATATGGGGTTTGAGTTATTTGGGGAAAATCAGAACAGTTAGAAGTCATAGTAGAATGATGCCCACATAGCAAAATTTCTCTGGCCCACACAATCAGTTTTTGCTTGGCCCACATGCCGCAGTGAATTACGGTACATGATTGGACCAAGTCTGGCTTCTATACAGGGGTTGAACATGGTCCATACGTGGGCCAAGTCTCAGCCAACTTAATAACCCTTAACTGGGCCAGATATGTTGGTGTGTCACAACTGCAATGAATTTGAATCCATGAAGCATTTCGCTTTAGGCATGCTTTGGCTGACCTGATTGGTGGAATTTTTTCTTTACTCAAAAATCATTTAAATGTATTTTAAAAGTGGGTCATGTTATGCCAAACTTAAATGCCATTTACATTTTTAACATCTGGTCCAAATACTACATTTGATATGTGCCCCAAGTCTTGTGTGCCACCTTAAAGATGGTGCCACCTCTGCCAAACCCGCGCCATGTTTGGCCCACATGCTGTATGCAGTGCTGAATGAATGCCTGCTGTGCCAGCTTTATGCCAAATCTGGGCCAGAATTCGTTGCTTCCTGGGCCATGAATCATTGCGCTTTAAGTGTGCTATGGATGTGCTTTTTCTCGACCTGATTGGTGTAATTATTTTCCCCACATACCAATTATTAACATCTGGGCCAAATAATATATTTTATATCTGGCCCAAATATTGTGTGCCACCTTGAAAACGTTGCCACCTCTGCCAAACCAGGGCCATCTTTGGTCCACATGCTTTATGCCAGTGCCAGCTTTATGCCAAATCTGGGCCAGAATTCGTTGCTACCTGGGCCATGAATTGTTGCTCTTTAGGCGTGCTATGGATGTGCTTTTTCTCGACCTTATTGGTATAATTATTTTCCCCACATACCAATTATTAACATCTGGGCCAAACATTACATTTTACATCTGGCCCAAGTATTGTGTGCCACCTTGAAGACGTTGCCACTTCTGCCAAACCAGGGCCATCTTTGGCCCACATGCTGTATGCCAGTGCCAGATTTATGCCAAATCTGGCCCAGAATTATTTGCTACCTGGGTGGTAAGAGTGGAATTTGAAGGCCGTAGCTTGACTAATAAGCTTGTCTAATATCTTGAAAATTTCAGTGGCACAAAAACAAGAGTCACTGAGATGAATCAAAATGTGAACGGCTAGCTGTTAGAGACTTGAAGAACGTGAGCCCTGTTCTGCAGTATTGCCGTGTGTGGGTCAGTTAGTTAGTGCTCAGAGTGTCTGTATCAGTGTTTAATTCTCTCTGTGTTTGGACACAGCAGCACTAATTACAGCCTTCTGCTCTGATCTGTGCTGTGATGGACAGTTGGACTGATCTGACCAGCAGGAGGAGATGTTGTGTGTGTGTGTTTACCTGTTTACATGGTTTTATAATCCTCCTAACATCTTCATTATAAAACAACAGCACTGCTTTGACACTACAAAAACATCTACATTTTTGTTTATAGTTTAATAAACAATAAATAAAATTATAAATTAGTGTAACATTTTATTTGGCATTAGCATGCAGATGTGAAAATGGTATTGAAATCGGCAGCATTCAATTATAAAATAAACCGACAAACTAATATAGAAATACTTCTGAGTGTGTTTACTAGTGTTATTCATTTGGTCCCACTTTATATTAAGTGTTGCTTATACCTGTGAACTTACATGGGATAGATGTGTAAGTAGTATGTAACTACAGTGTATGTACACACTGGTACATAGTATTTACTTGTGTAATACTGGTGTAACTACACTCATGTAGCAACCCACAGAATAGTATTTGTAAGTACAAATGTGTAGCAGGACATTGGTAAGAACACTAGGAAAGTACACATCTGTAACAAGAATTATGTAAGTGCATTGCGTAACAACAATATGTACTTGCAGATGTTTTCCCACTTCCACACCTGTTTGCAGATCATGTACTTGTGAACACTGTATGGCAGAACTAATGCTGCATTAGAAGGTTTCACCTTGTGATACCAGTGTACTTGCATGGTAAATCCACAGGAACTGTTCACTCAATATAAAGTGTAAAATGGTCATAAATTACTGTTCATACATTCATTCATTTTCTTTTCGGCTTAGATGGGTTGCAGCTGGAAGGGCATTCGCTGTGTAAAACATGCTGGATAAGTTGGCGGTTCATTCTGCGTGGCGACCCCAGATTAATAAAGGGACTAGGCCGAAACGAAAATGATTTTTATTTTACACTTTATATTGTGGACCGTTCCTGTGGAGTAACCGTTACCTGTTATTAAAGTGTTGCATAGAAGATATTTCTACAAGTTACACAGTAATTTATGACCATTTTACACTTTATATTAAGTGGACAATTCCTGTGGATTTACCATGTAAGTACACTGTTATCACAGGGTGAAACAGATGTGTACTTTCCTAGTGTTGTTACCAATGTCCTGTTACACATTTGTACTTGCAAATACTATTCAGTGGGTTGTTACATGAGTGTAGTTACACCAGTATTACACAAGTAAATACTATGTACCAGTGTGTACATACACTGTAGTTACATACTACTTACACATCTAATTACCATGTAAGTTCACAGGTATAAGCGACACTTAATATAAAGTGGGACCTTAAAGGGGTAACAAAAACTGTGGAAACCTGTCTGGAAACACTCATTTAGATGCCCTGACATCTACTCTTTCTGATATATCGACACTTTAGATCTCTCTTTTGTGTGTTTTTTTTCCTCAGGCAACAGATGAGGACTCTCCACCCAATAACATCCTGACCTACTCCATCACCTACGCCTCTCAGTTCAGGTCATTCTTCAGCATCAGCGTGGCGGAGGGCTACGCAGGTCTGTGTTCAAAATCAAAGCCACACAATAATATAATTTCTCTGCTTGTTCAGGCTGTTGGCAGGTTACATTAGACTCACCACCGCACAGCGCATTAGCAGAGAATCGGATTTGGGATTTGGGATTTCACCTTAAAGCGTGAAAATGCCTTTAGAGAAGGCTTTGTGACCTCTGCTGTTTTCATAAAGCGATTATAGATGCCTTGTTCTAGCAAGTAGCTGCTTATCTGTTGTGAATATTTCCTTGATTTGAGTGTGGTAACCCCTGTTTGTTTGTTTGTTTGGTTGTTTAGTCATCACCGTGACTCGTCCTCTGGATTATGAACAGGTTCCTGGTGGATTGATCTTTCTGTCTCTGATGGCTAAAGATGGAGGAAACCCATCTCTCAACAGTACCGTTCCAGTCATCATTGAGCTGATTGTGAGTCATAAGCACAACAGTTCACTTTTAATTTGGTACACTACACCAGAGTGCAGTCTGCTTGCATGATACTTTTTTTTCATTCATAGTCATGGTGTACAGTTGATGGAAAAATTATTGAAATATTTAGTCTTTAAACAAAAAAAATCCTGTGTGATGTTTAACAGAACAAAGATGTTTTCACAGTATTTGCTTTTTATATATAAATATTTGACTTTTTATTATTGGCTTGAATAAAAGCAGTTTGTGAAATTGTTTTCAAACTATTTTAATATCAATATTATTATTGATAGCCCCATATTATATAACATTATTAATAATAAATAATATTAGAAATATTATATGGTATCAATTATATGATGTTAGTAATAATAATAATAATAATAATGATAACAATAATAATAATTAATTAAATAGTATTAACAAATCACTGTTATTCAATAATTTGTCTATTTATTCTAACTTGCCGAGGTAACATATTAAGATAGATAAGTCTTTCATTTGCACTTTAAGCTGAAAACTAGTGTCTTGCAAAACGAGTATAACAATATTATGTACTAATTTTGTTTTTCTATGGCCTATCTGTGGAATGGATGATCTTTTAAAGCAAACAATATTATTCATTCATTCATTCATTTTCTTGTCGGCTTAGTCCCTTTATTAATCTCGGGTCGCCACAGCGGAATGAACCGCCAACTTATCCAGCATATGTTGTACGCAGCGGATGCCCTTCCAGCTGCAACCCATCTCTGGGAAACATCCATATACACTCATTCACACTGATTCACTACAGACAATTTAGCCTACCCAATTTCTCCCGTACCACGTCTTTGGACTGTGGGGGAAACCGGAGCACCCGGAGGAAACCCACGCGAACGCAGGGAGAACATGCAAACTCTACACAGAAACGCCAACTAGCCCAGCCGAGGCTCGAACCAGCGACCTTCTTGCTGTGAGGCGACAGCACTACCTACTGCGCCACCGCATCGCCCATTATTATTATTATTATTATTATTATCATCATTATTATTATTTATTATTATTTATTTATTTTTATTTTTATTTTTATTAATAATAATACTATTATTATTGATGTTGTTGTTGTTGTTGTTGTTGTTGTTAATTAAATAATTTGTTGATTTATTTTTTGGTGCATTTTAAAAAGCATTTAAAAGAAAAATTGTGAAGATTTTTAAAGTGTAATTATTTTTTATTTTCAATTTTTGTTTTGAATGGGGTGAATTTTATTTGTTTTTTGAGGATTTTAATGCAAAATGTAAAGATTTATATTGTACGATTTATTTATTTTTTATTTTTTAATTATTTTTTGAATAGGGTCAATTACATTGTACAAAAGCATTTACACTATTATTTATTCATTCATTCATTTTCTTTTCGGCTTAATCCCTTTATTAATCTGGGGTCGCCACAGTGGAATGAACCACCAACTTATCCAGCATATGTTTGCCTTTCCAGCTGCAACCGAGCCGAGGCTCGAACCAGTGACCTTTTTGCTGTGAGGCGATTGTGCTACCCACTGCGCCACTGTGACACCCTTATTCATCAACTGGGTGCATTTTTTACAAATATTTAAAAGCAAGAATGTGAAGATTTTGTGCCTAAGTGTCATTTGTTTATTTATCTATTTTCAAATTTTGTTTTGAATACGGTGAATTTTAATTGTGTTTTGAGGATTTAAAAGCAAAATATGAAGATTTTCATAGTGTGATTTAAAAAAATTCATTGTAAAAAAAAGAATTTACATGAATTAAATACTACTACTACTACTACAACTAATAATAATAATAATAATGCATTTTATTTAAAGGCGCCTTTCTTGAAACTCAGTCACCATACAGAAGAGCAAGAACAGTCAGGTCAAATAAAAACAATAAAAGTCAATAAAATACAATACAAATTTTAAAAAGTGCAGTTGATCTAAAGAGAGTGGGCTGTTCTAAACAGATGTGTAGAAGTGTTTTGAGTTTGGATTTAAATTGTAAAAGAGAGTTTAAATTACGGAGATCAGGAGGAAGTGAATTCCAAAGCTGAGGAGCAGAGTGGCTGAAGGCTCTGCGGACAGGGGAACAGTGAGGTGAATGGAAGAAGAAGACCTTAGTGTTCGAGAAGGTGTGGCGACATGAACAAGACTGCATTCTGCACTGACTTTCCTTATGTCTTGTTATTGTTTTTTATTTATTTATTTTACTTATTTACTTATTTTTTAAATGTAGATTTGTTGATTTATTTGTTATTATTATAACGTTTTTGTAGCACAGATGCTTTCAGTTGAGTTTATCTTGTACCCTTTAACTATATCTTACAACCTGGTGATAATGCAGATTTCGCACAAGCGTCATATCAGATTTAAGTTTCATCACACACAAATAGGCTCATATTGGCGTTGTGTGATCTTTCTGAATTCATCTGTTTCCTCTGAGCTTCATTGACAAGGATGGTTAATCCATAGATAATTTCACTCTGACATTTCTCTGCTCTTTTATTATGATTCTGATTAGACACATTTCATCTGAATAACAGCAGGGGTTTGACACATCCATGCCTCTGTGCGTGTGTGTTATTGCTGAATTGAAGTGGTGAAACAGTGTATGTGTCTGATATTGAATAATTTGCCATCGCCACAGCCTATGAGTTTCCATTAAACTCCAAAAGCACTCCATCAATACATTTAATTACAACCAAGAGGGTTTTTTGTTCCCAGTGGAAAATTAATGAGTTAATATTTAAAGGCCCTCTTTTTTCCTGATCGCTAAAACACAGATTTCCTTTCCTCCACAGGATCAGAATGACAACCCACCCGAGTTCAGCCTCCCGTCTTACATCGTCAACATACCAGAGAATATTGTTGCAGGTAATTTTACTATTGTGTTATCAAAAAATGGTGGAATATGTGAACATGTAGCGCAGAAACCTCATGAGAGCATAACTAGATTCCTGTCAGAGATGATTTACAACATTCAGTCAGCTGTGCAGTTTTTCAGTTTCATGCTAATTTCATGTTTTGTGTAAATCAGTGCTGCTTTATCAGAGCTGGAGAACAGGATTGGGGTAGTTTTGTTTCAGTTCTCACCACCCAAAGAAGCAAAAACAGACAATCTGTTTTTTTGTGTTGTTGTTTTTTACCTGTTATAGAGCAATTTATTTAACCTGAACAGTTACAGACTGAAGTTACAGACAACACGCATAGTTTGTTTTTGTTAGCTGTTGTTCACGGTTTTTTATTTGTATTGTTTTTATTTTTAGAAAATGACTTACTCACATTTTATTTTATTTTACTGTACTTTACTTTTCATTTTCATTTTTTTGTATATTTGTTTTTTTTTAACTTTATTTAATTTGATTAGAAAATGGCCATATTTATATATATATATTAATAATAATTTTTTTATATAATTACCAACTCTTTGTTTAACTTAATTTAATTTAATTTAATTAAACTTTTACTCATTCATTCATTCATTCATTTATTCGTTTTTTTACTTTATTTAATTTTATTGGAAAATGCCCATTTATATATATATTTTTTTTTATTGGAAAATGACCAACTCTTTATTTTGTTTTGTTTCTTTTAATTGTATTTTATTTAATTTTTTTTATTTAATTTAATTTAAAAAAAAATTACTTTACTTTACTTTACTTTACTTATTCATTCCTTTATTCATTTTTGTTAACTTCATTTAATTTAATTAGAAAATGGGCATTTGTATATATATATATATATATATAAATTTTTTTTATTGGTAACTGACCAACTCTTTTCTTTGTTTTGTTTTGTTTTATTTTTTTTTATTTTATTTTTTTTTATTTTATTTTAACCAAGTAATTTGTTATTGGACATTTTTTTCCATCTATTTAACCATTTATTCTGAATATATTTCCAAAAATAAAATTAAACTAAATATAGCAAAAATTTAATAAAATAATAAAATAAAATACAAATATTTAAGGAAGTATAATAATAAATAATGATATATTTTTAACAAACATAGATTTTTTTAAATAATCCATAGTAAGGTAGTTTTAGCACAATTTTTGTAAATGCTTGGCCGTAAATGATACATAATTTATTGTTTTAGAAGTAGTTATTCTCTTGAACAGCAGTCAGGAAATACAAATCCAGTCTGTTTATCTGCTGTTTTTCTGCTGCATCACTCTGGACCCACTGCAAGATATTTGTTTCAGTCTCCATTTGTATTAATCTAAATAATCTGCCAATGGGATCAGCAAAATAATGTGGATTTTCCTTTTAACGTAATATTATTTTGCTGTCCCCATTGGCCGATTATTATGCTTTTTTTTTTAAAAAACTCACCTAATTTTGGCATATTATATCTTAAAACAAGACGACTGTACAGTATGTTTTGCTTGTCTAGAAAATAGACTAGAAACAAGACAAAATAATGTAAGAAAAGCATTGTTGACTGAACTCTAAAACCTAAAATTCATATCCTGTCCTCCTCAACTTCACGCTTTAACCACATCCTGTCTGAAGACCATCCCTCACACTTTTCCTGTCTATCACCTCTTCTTTGTGTGTCGTGTATTATCTTGTTCTGTCAGTTTCTCACAGTCATTATCTGATAGTTTGTTTGCATCGTCTTGTCTTCTCATATGAAGCATGTTTTGTTTTTCAGGAGCGACGGTGCTGTTTGTGAACGCCACAGATCTGGACGCCTCTCGAGAGTTTGGTCAGACATCGCTCATCTACTCCCTGCAGGGCAGCTCACAGTTCAGACTCAACACACGCTCAGGTGGACAATAACACACGCTTTCATACCTGCCCATTAACCTTCACCTTCACACACACACATTACATAGGTTTCCATTCATTTTATACTGTCCCAACCGTATATTGTATTGCCCTCACCCCATCCCTAAACCCAACCATCGCAGGAGACTGTGTGCAGCTTTACTCTCTGATTAAATATCTGTATCATTATACAGATTTGTGTCCTGAAATGTCACAAAAACAGGTACACACACACACACACACACACACACACACACCAGTGAAATAGTTTTAGTAAACATCTACATGTCAGCCACTGAGAGACGCTTAGATATATACGGAAATATATGTGCTCTCCTCTCAATAACAACAACAGTGACATCGTTGAGAAAATAACAGCCAGTGTCACTAACGATTACACTTACAGGTACCACTTTAGAATAATAGTCCATTAGTTCAGGGATTCTCAAACTTTTCAGCCCGCAACCCCCAAAATTACAATGCCAGTGACTCATGACTAGGGCCAGACAGAATCTGCGGACATTTTTTGCTATTTCTGCGGAGTATTTTGTTAAAAATCTGCAGATTTATGCGGAATTATTTTGGGAGTATCAAAACTGAAACCTTAATATATGAAATAAAAAGTAATACCTTTTTAACTGTTTATTTAATGTTTACAATGTGACTCCAATTAGATCCACTTTATTTGGTAAACAAAGCAAGTCTCTCATATAAAATCTCTAATAAAAGACATAAAATAGTACTTTACAAAATGTGCTGTAAATAAATCATTTTAATATTTTCATATTAGTCAATATTATTACTAAAATTAATTTAAAAACTGAATAAATATAAATATTCACACATTTACTCAAGTAAATAAACAGAATCAATGATGGGCTAAAAATCTGCGGAATTCTGCGCGCGCAGATTCCGTGTGGCTCTACTCATGACCCCCAATATGCTCTGAGGTGGTTATAACTATATACAGTATACCTTACACACTGGCGCACATATAGGCCCAGGTCTATTAATCATTTAATTCTGAAGAGCGCTACTCGGAGACCATCTTCCACGTTCAGTTGTGGCCTGTATTTATTTTTAATGTACGTGAGTGCTGTAAATGTGTCAGAAAGTTTAATCTGGTACCATGAAATCAATGTTCTGTGTCTTTAATATAACATAATCACTCTAGGGGTTACGAAGAAATCGAAAGGCTGATGACTTTTTATTTGCATGTTGTATTTTTTATGTAACTATTGACTACTATTTTGTTCTTCAGTAGGTTATGGATATAATAGGATCAATTTAGTAGTTTAAATAAAATAAATTAGATTTTTGGAAATCGGCAAGCGACACCCCCACCATACCCCCTCCCCCCAAACCTTCCCATCTCCCCCACAATGTTTTCCTTACTATTAACCTCAACAAACTGAACTGAACATTGAAGGTGGGGCCCTCAGAGCCACACCCACCTGTTATGTAATAATTACAGATCAATCGTAGTTTAAAAGTATTTTTCCTGAAAGTTTACATTGACGTCAAGTTTTAGGGTGCTTTTACACCTGCTTTAAGTCAGTTGAATCGCTCAGGAGTTCGCTTTTCCTCTTGGTGCAGTTCATTGAATGTAGCAATCACACTCGAGTGCGCTCAAAAGGTGGACCAAAAAAGCGTACTGAGACCTACTTGAAGAGGTGGTCTCGGTAAGCTTTCGAACGAACCCTGGAGTGGTTTGTTTGTGGTAAGAACATGATCTGAACTAAAACAGACCCAACCGTAAAAAAGTACTGCGCCATTTTGGACTAATCCAGCTGCTGAAGTCTGATGCACTGTCCCATCGTATGGGGTGTGGAGGAAAATTATTTGTTGACCGCGCTTTACCAACAACTTTAAACACAGAGAGAGGGAGGGAAAAACATTACCTGATGGATCATTAATAATGTTTCCGGAAGATGACCATGTCGCAGTTTAGCTAAATTAATTCACGCCTCCTCCTAACGCCATCACCGTTAGCAATGCATTTAAACATTGTTTCCCAGTCGCAGCTGCATTTCATTCTCGAAATGTATAGTTTGTCTAAAGTAATGTATACAAGCTATATAGTATACTATAACCAGGGATACAATCAGCCAGTGCAGCGACATTTTGTGTCTGCCGGTTTGTTTGCTTGCAGGATTCCGTTTGCATTTTCCCACATGTTAATTCTGACCAATTGAAAAGCAGTTTAGAAAATACGTTCAATAACTTCTGGCCAATGAGTGATGTGGATTGTGTCACATGACTGCATTTTAGTTCTTTTCAACTGTTTCAGACCAAAGCAATCAGTGTGGTGTGGGAAAAAAAAAAAAACGGCAGAAAAATGCTACAATGTATCACTTGTTGCCCTTGGTCCGGACCATATAAACCGAACCATAGATGTGAAAGCACCCTTAAAGTCCCAAATCAAACTCCAAAGAAGTTTAAGAAAACCAAAATACACCTGAACACATCCAAAAGTAAAGGGTTTTATTGTTAAAAAATGGTTTAATTTCTATTTAAAGCCGTGGTCACACTAGATTAAAATTCTGTCATACCGTGCTGTGAAAAGGGGCTGGATTAAACATGATGATTAGACATTAAAAACGTGAGTGATTGCTCCATATTTTACAGTTGTACAGAGAGGTCATGTTTTGATCTTCTATTGGTCGCATGGAATCACATGATGCGATTTCGCAGGTCAGAGTTCACCAAATGTGAACTTTAAAATGCAGTGACATGTAAAACTTGTCGCACGAACTTCACTTTAAAAATAGGCCTATTTTTAACATGCAGTTTATTCACAAAAAACAATTAAAATTATAAAACAGAGAAAAAAAACTATAGAGAATGTTTGAGTTTCGATGCTAGGGCCCCATGTATGGAATTGCTTAGGACCTACAAATCATTAAGTCCACCCCTGGTTTCTAGTCTGCCACATTCATGTGCTTATGAATGGAAGTCTATGGGCCGAAAAGTGCTGTGTGACGTGGCTTAAGGCCTTAAACCTTCAAAATGAAGTTAAAACCATAGAATAGACTTTGGTTTTAACATCTCTTTGAAGGTTTTAGGCCTTAATTAGAAATGACCATTAGTGTCTGACAGAGCTGAATGTGTGTGTGTGTAGGAGAGATCACCACCACTGCTCTTCTCGATCGAGAGATGAAGTCTGAGTATATTCTGATCGTAAGGGCTGTGGACGGAGGAGTGGGACCACAGCAGAAGACTGGCATCGCTACGGTAACAGCTGACTTGTACATCATCACTGTACTATCTAAAAAAACAAAGATTATGCATGGTTTAGCTCAACCCCTTCCATCTTACTTTATTCATTTTAAATCTATAGAAAACAGAGTGACTAGGGCTGATTGCGTTTAAATAAGTAAATAAAACATATTATTCAATCATTTATTTTCGTTCTGCTTAGCCCCTCATTTATCAGGGGTCACCACAGCAAAATTAACCGCCAACCACTCTAGCATATGTTTTACACAGTGGTTGCTCTAGCCACAACCCAGTAATGGGAAATACATAAATAGTATTTTATACAGTATGTTAGCAGCAATGTGTAGCATTCATAACAACTGTCTGTCTATCTATCTATCTATCTGTATCGGTCTGTCTGTCTGTCTGTCTCTATCTATCTGTTTGTCTGTCTGTCTGTCTGTCTGTCTGTCTCTGTCTGTCTGTCTGTTTGTCGGTCGGACGGACGGACGGACGGACGGTCTGTCTGTCTGTCTGTCTGTCTGTCTGTCTGTCTGTCTGTCTGTCTGTCTACCTACCTACCTACCTACCTACCTACCTACCTACCTACCTACCTATCTGTATCTGTATCGGTCTGTCTGTCTCTATCTGTCTGTCTGTCTGTTTGTTTGTTTGTCGGTCGGTCTGTCTGTCTATCTATCTATCTATCCGTCTGTCTGTCTGTCTGTTTGTTTGTTATTTAATTAATAAATAGATTGATACAGACTCCACTTATCTCACTTATGAATGAAACTACTACAGGGTATATAGTTTAGCGCAATGTTCCCCAACCCTGTCCCTGAAGGCACACCAACATTACACATTTTCAACCTCTCCCTAATGAAAAACACCTGAATCAACTCATCAGAACACAAGAAGAGACTCCACAACCTGAAGTTAATAGGTCAGATATGGGATAAATATGTACTGTTGGTGTGCCTCCAGGAACAGGGTTGGGAAGCACTGCTGTAGCGCTAGTCAGACAATTTATATACTCTGTTTTTTATGAATACATTGACTTATTTATTGACAGTTGGTGTCTGTTAACATATGGCTGTTATTATTCTACCATATTCTACCAAGCAAATGCAGTTGAGATAATTTACAGTGATTTAAAACGCATGTCTGTTTACTGCAGGTGAACATCACTGTGCTGGACATAAACGATAACGCCCCCGTGTGGCGGGATGAGCCGTATCAAGCAAACGTTGTGGAGATGAGTCCCATCGATACTGACGTCATCACTGTAAGTGCACTTATCTGACCTTTATCCTCCACAGTGAACTTTTGACCTCAGGGTGGCTTATAAACACGTGAACTTTATTATGACCTAGCAACCTGACCTTTGACCTGCACATGAAAGTTGCTTCTGATGAGCCGATTCTTTCACTTCCTCACCACTCTCAGCTTGTACACAGATATATAAATAACTTGAATGAAAGTTTCCTCTAGAAATATTTAAAAGAAACCTTGTGTAAGAAGAGACTGACATTTTAAAGCTTGATATATTTTTTAGAGGTCTCTAACAGTAGAGCTACATGCATCCAATGTCAATGAACGCATCGGTTTTGTCATAAAACAAGCAGCAGCAGCTAGTGTTGTCACGATACTGGAATTTCCAACTTGAAAAAATGAAAAAATATCGATATTTAATACCATTTTGATACCACTATGAACAAATTCCACAGCATTTATTATATTTTGTATATCAAAAGTATTTCAATTTCCTTTATTGTAATATACATTAACACCCACAAACCTGCCAAATGTGGGTAGATTTCCGCTGTGGCAGGTTAGACAGCCACCACCACTAGCCACTTTGGCTGGTTGAAAATCATTTTTAATTGTAGTTCAAGAGTTCACACTTAGCTGATGATTTATTATAAAGCTTGTTTGGCATGCTGTCCTGAGAGAGAACCCTGAGCTCATAAGATCCTCGAGCCCAGGGCTCCCTCCTGTTTGCAAGGCGAGAGGGGAGTTTGAGCTCAGGTAGATCTCGAGAACTCCCCTGCTGTAGTAGCTAATGAACATATAATGATTGCTCTTAAGAGATAACTACTTACTCGGAGCACGTCTATTAGGATTAGTCAATTAACTTAAGTTGCATGTTTTTGGACGTTGGGAGAAAACCAGGGAACCTGGGGGAAACCCACATGAGCATGTGTAAACTCGTGGAAACATCGGATTGCTTGGTTAGGACTAGAACCAGTGACGTTCTTGCTGTGAGGCAACAGTGCCAGCCACTGAGCCATCGTGCCACCCATCTAGGAAAGGAGGAGGAGTAGGGTTGGAAGAACTTAGGTTATTTATAGTGGCTTAGGAATCGTCTGATTGGTGAATCATGAATTGGATAATGTGAGACCAGCAGCAACCAATCATAAGCACGTGATCCTCTCGAAATTAGTTTATAAATAAACTTCATGGTTCGACATAAAGATGGCCCAATATTCATGCAAATGCCATCTTAGAATCGAGAAGCAGCAGGAGCAAAATTGTGTTCGCATGAGGGAAAGAAAGCAGCTGAATAACGAATGAGAGGATAATCACTCATGCTGACAGCTGATGTGATGCCCGCGACTTTTTAAAAAACACTGAACTGACTGCGACCACTTTTTTTAATCTTTTTGCAATTCCTAGAGAAATGGAATATTAAATGAGGGAAAGTGGGCACGGCTTATCTGTTTCTACATCAAGCTGATTGGGTATAGTAAAGTAGGCACTTCATTCAGAAAGATCTGGAAAAGGGATTCAAGAGAGTTATTACAACCTAACAGCCTCCTCCTGCTCACCATTTTTGTTTATTGTCATAACTGACTGTTGTAGGGGCGGGGTTAAGTATGTTAGCCACACCCAATGCCTCAGACAGACGTCATCTGAAAATTGAAATGAAAACAAACAGGAAGTGCATTTTCAGATTTCAATTAAAGATTACAAGGGCACACTATTTTTTTTCCTAATGACATGCACAGATGAATTGCTCACCACAAAACTAGCAATGTGAGCTAACAAAGTCAATATGTTAGTTTTCATGTGTACTTTAATGGCACATAGTTTCACTTTGAGGAGCCTGACAGACATCTGGTTAAGACACCAAAAGGCTAAAATCTCATCATATAGGATGTGTGTAGAATGAAATAAGAGAAACAGGAGCAGATCCTAATGTCAGCAGGTAAACATAGTTAGCTTTATTGATTTTGAGTGATAATGTCTTATAGTTTGTCTCTGAGTCAAATCCCCCCTGTACCCAGAGGTGCAGGTTTCCATCTCGTCTCTGTCTGGAGAAAACCCGTCCGTCCCTGCCTTTGATCGGCAGGAGTTTTGCAGCTGAATTCAAAGTGGGCTCTCACCTCCATGTCCTTGGAACATTTTACAGAGCTCTCCATAATATATACTCCTATTATTCTATTGCTGGAAATATGTGAAAATCCCGTCTTGAGTTTTTTTCCTCCTTTGGCGAATGCATAAATTATGACGTATGTTAATGTCAGTCACGCCATCTCTACTTTTAGTCTCAGACTGCACTCACAGGGACCATTTAGAAGTGGCTAGAGGTTTCCAACTGGTCTAGCTTTCTTGAGTCAGGGTTCGTAAGGTTATCAGTCCTTCAGGAAACAACATCATGTTTACAGGGTATCAATTGGTTGTTTCTACACCATTAGAGGCACCAAGCAGAATTGCAATAATTACACTGCAAAAATGTTCTTATTACTTAATGTTTTGTCTTGGTTCTAGTCCAAATATCTAAAAATTCTTAAATAAAGAAGCTTTAAGAAATAGGCCCAATCCCAATTGTCTTTTTTACCCCTTCCTCTTGGCCCTTGAAACCGATTTTGAAGGGGAAGGGCTTCAAATTTACCCCTAAAGAATGGGACTACAACACCTCCGCACATCATCATGTCGTCACAAGCTCTTACTTCATATGAGATCAACGATGGCGACTGCTGTAGTTATTCCAGTTGCATTATGTTTGGGTATTCATCTTCCGGAAATCGAAGGCAATGATATCATAGCTCGTAACTGTACTGTGCATTTACACCGTGGCTGTATTCATCTATGCACATGAAATCAACATTAATGTTCTACCAGACACTGTAAAAAGGAAATTCCAAGCCACTTTCTGACAGTGTATTCAAGTGACAGATGTGAGAGAATGTTGTGGGACTGCTATACAAGAGTTATCATTGGATTATAGATAGCGAAAATTGCGGGTTTCAATCATTTATTATTTAAATCGTTTTTTAATCATTTGTTGTTTTTAAAAAAACATTGTCGTAAAACATGAACGCTGTTATGAATTAAATAAAACATATGCTTTTTACGTATTATTTTTGTAGCCCTTGGTTTCGAGTGTGGTCCTGAAAAATCTCCATTTCATGGGCTATCTAGCCCTTCCCCTTAGCCCTACGCCTTTAAGCTAAAATGAATTGGGACACTGCAACCCCTTCACGTTACCTGAGGCAGGGCTAAGGGGAAGGACTAAGGGGTAGAATTGGGATAATAATATGCCAAAATTAAATGATTTTGTTTTCTTAAAACAAGCTAAATAATCCTAATTTGGGAGTATTATTACTTAAAACAAGACATTAGATAGTTGGAATAGAAACAAGACAAAACCTAAGTAAGAAAAGTGTTTTTGTAGTGTATTGGCTAATTTTATACCTGAATAAGTCGTGTCATCAGAGTTTGAATCTCTAATCTGCGAACAAATTGCTTACTTGAGTTTTAAGGGAACAAAATAGTCAATTAGATTGGAAAGGTTTGCTAGTTTTATGATCAAATTCGGTGATGTTGTGCGAATCTGCTAGTGGAGTGATTACACGTCAGTTTCTCTTTATTGTTCATAGCGGAGTTTTCTTATCCTATGTGAAGACCCTGCTTCTTAATTATTCATGAGAGCATGTGCTTTCAGAAAGCAAGGCAGATATATATTCACACACACACACACACACACACACACACACACGCACACACACACACACACACACACATATATATATTCACATTTTGCATGGAGTGTGAATCAGATTATCTAAACTGTACAATAATAGTACATGTAGCGTCTAAAGAAAAAGCTAAATAAAAACAAAAATAAAACTTGACTGCACGTTGTTTCAAGTTAAACGTGGTCAGGCCTCTAGAACCCCTGAACTGTTGGCTTTGCTCGTAAATATGTTAAGATTTTTTTTACTGGATCTGTCTTTGGCTAAATATGCTCATGATTGTCCAATAATTAACAAGCCAGTACTGAACTTCATTAGGCTAGAGGTTTCCAATGACTAATTAAAATGTAGCCCAGAGTCAAGCGCATACTTGATTACCCTGCTGGACACCGTGCAGGAGAGAGAGATGAAGCAGAACAGAGGATCAAATGGACAGATCCTTTAAATCACAGAACAATGGATGTAAAAACCAAATCATTTCAAGTGTATTTGGAGTCTAGTAGTCCACTTATAAGACAACTCTTTAAAGTAATACTTAACCTTTTTTGTTATTTACTCATTGTCAAGTCATTGCTTACTCCTTTAATCAAACATTTATTCACATAACATAGAACATATTTATTTACAAGTTATAGGTTTTCTATACAAGAGGGAAAAAAGCTGTCACTTGGATGCTACCATTTGAGGGGGTACATTTAAGTGCTGAAATAGACAATTTATATTCTGATTTCTACTGCAATGCCCCCTTTAATAGGGAAAAAGTGTATTTCTGAAAGGTTACCACCCCAGTGACAGATTTTTTAACCTAACTATTATTTTACACAAGATGTCACAAGATGCTTTCTAGCACTGCATTGATATGATTTGCTTTTTTAGAGCATTTTCATGTGTTTTAATATATTATATTTATATTTTTGATAACAATAAAAAAAACTGAATTCTTTAATGCTTTTTTGATTAATAAAAATTCAAACAGCATTTATAAAAATTGGAAACATTTTCTAATATGTTAAATGTATTTTTCGTCACATTTTTATTACATTTAATGCATCCTGTTAATGTTAATATTATTATTATTATTATTATTATTATTATTATTATTATTATTATTATTATTATTTGTTCTTTATTTATTTTTATATTATATTATATTATATTATATTATATATTATATTAAAAACAAAATAAATAAAAATAAAATAAACTGACACCAATTTTTACTGTTAGATTTAATTTAAATTAATTATTAAAAGTTTAATTATTTAAAACAAAACAATCAATTGCAGGGTGTCCACGGGGTCTTAAATAGTCTTAAAATAACTGAAATATTGTGTTGTAGGTCTTAAATGATGTTAAACAAGTCTTAATTTTTCTACAGTATGTCCAAGTGAAGTTCCCCAATCGGCCCGACACCCAATCACCAATTATCCATCTCAAAACCTTTAATATTTAAGTTTTTTATTGCAAAGAGATGCTACTCACAACAGGTGTATGTAGGCCTGTCACAATAATCAATATATCGACTTATCGTACAATACATGGACATGACCTCAATCATTTTGGGTGATGCAATATATATCGCCCATACATAATAACCAATTCTTGCAACATTTTAGCTGATTGCACAACCTCTCTATCTCTACTGGAGGCATCAGTGTCACTATGGTTAAAAAAACACTATAGTATTTACCATAAATGACTAAAGTATATTCTCATGTGGGTGCCTGACAACTGAAAATAGATCTAGGAGCAGATATCGCAGCCTCTGTTACTTTTTACTTTGCATATTTTTTTATTTTATTTTATTATTATTTGTTTTGAATATGCGTTTTCACATTCTGATTCTGGGGGGTAAGCGTGCTTCGGCCCAGTTCAAGGCAACTGTACTGTACATAGTGTGAGTATGCCCTTAGTGTGTTTAGCCCTGTATAAGTCTAAAATTTTATTCATAATGGTCTTAAATTTTATTTGAAGAAACCTGCAGATACCCGGACTTGACGTTTGACTTTTTTTATTCTTGGTCACTGTATTTTCATTTGGGAAAAAAAGCAGTGTGAACTTTTTTTCTAAATCTCTCTCTCTCTCTCTTTTTTTTTTTTGGTTTGCTGTGTTTCGACAGCAGCACCATGAGCAATACACACCACAGTGAGTTTGACCTAGTCTGCACACTAAGCTGGAACAAGACAGCCTGTTTTAACACCACAAATCACCTTTAAAATGGCCCGTAAACACGCTTGAATAAACGCACGTGTGAAATCTCCCTCAGAGTTCAAATCAATTAGATAAAGTTTACATTAGACCTGTGCTCTACATCCTCCGTTTAAGCTCCCTCTAATCAATGGAGAACACAGTCGTCTGGTCCTTCCTCTTTCAATAATTAAACACCTACAAAACCTCTGTTCTCTAATGACCAATTAAGTGATTTTCAGTGCTTCTCCACCAGCACTCTGAATAATTGATTGGCTCTTTAAAAAAGGAAAAAAAAAAAAACAACAGCCAGGGATTTCGACAGTTATGTCCCATGCATAAATCTCCCATCATGCCGTTCTGTATGGAAGGGTTGGTGTGATTTAATTTCTCCACTCTGGGACTCTGTTTTAACTCATTTATCTTCTCTTTCTGTGTGCAGGTGTTTGTTGCTTTTATATGATTTTCTTTGATGCGATTTCATGTGCTTTTATTTGTTCCTCAAATACATATACGCTCACCGGCCACTTTATTAGGTACACCTGTCCAACTGCTTGTTAATGCAAATTTCTGATCAGCCAATCACATGGCAGCAACTCAATGCATTTAGGCACGTAGACATGATCAAGACGATCTTCTGCAGTTCAAACCAAGCATCAGAATGGGGAAGAAAGATGATTTAGGTGACTTTGAACATGGCATGGATCCATACTGCCTTGTATCAATAGTTCAGGCTGGTGGTGGTGGTGTAATGGTTTGGGGGATGTCTTTGGGCCCATTAGTATCAATTGAGCATGATGTCAGCACCACAGCCTACCTAAGTATAGTTGCTGACCATGTCCATCCCTTTATGACCACAGTGTACCCATCTTCTGATGGCTACTTTCAGCAGGATATAAATGTCATAAAGCTCGAATCGTCTCAGACTGGTTTCTTAAACATGACAATGAGTTCATTGTACTCAAATGGCCTCCATAGTCACCAGGTCTCAATCCAATAGAGCACCTTTGGCATGTGGTTGAACAGGAGATTCATCTGCAGCAAATCTGCAGCAACTGTGTGATGCTATCATGTCAATATGGACCAAAATCCCTAAGGAATATTTCCAATACCTTGTTGAATCTGTGCCATGAAGGAGTTCTAAAGGCAAAAGGGAGTCCAACTCAATACTAGTGAGGTGTATCTAATAAAGTGGCCGGTGAGAGTATAAACAGCCAGGCATTTCGACAGTTATGTCCCGTGCATAAATCTCCCATCATGCCATTCTGTAGAGAGGGAGGGTGGGTGTGATTTAATTTCTCCACCTTGGGACTCTGTTTTGACTCATGTATTTTCTGTTCCTGTGTGCAGGTGTTTGCTGTGGACCCTGATTATGGTGATAATGGGACGGTGGTTTACTCTATAAATCCAGAAAACCCCTTCTACACCATCAACCGCAACACGGGCAAGATCCGCACCAGCGGGGCTGTGCTGGACAGAGAAAGTCAAGACGCTCGCTCCGCTCAGCTTATGAGGACCATCATTGTCTCCGCCACTGACCGTAAGCTACTCTCAGCTGGCCCATAATGCCTCGCTCACTCACTGAGGACAAAACGAAGACACTTTTACTCTAAACAACCTACCTGCAGTGTTTTTAAAGTACGCAAGAATCGGAAACTGCAACCATTTTTACGTATTATGACGCAGTTCCTAGAGAAACAGAATATTAAATGCGAAAACAGTGGCCGTGGCTTGTTGTTTCTACTGCGAGCTGATTGGATGTAGTAAAGTAGGCATTTCATTGAGAAAGATCTGGAAAAGGGTTTGAGGAGAGTTATTAGAACCTAACAGCCTCCTCCTCATCACCATTTCTGTTTGTTTGAGGGGCGTGGTTAAGTATGTTAGCCACACCTAATGCCTCAGTCAGACCTAATCTGAAAATTGAACTGAAAACA
Source organism: Danio albolineatus (assembly GCA_903798035.1). Taxonomy (NCBI): domain Eukaryota; kingdom Metazoa; phylum Chordata; class Actinopteri; order Cypriniformes; family Danionidae; genus Danio; species Danio albolineatus. The sequence continues at coordinate 9,125,568 of CAIGQQ010040406.1, read as the reverse complement.
AACAGGAAGTGCATTTTCAGATTTCAATTAAAGATTGCAAGGGCACACTATTTTTTTTTTCCTAATGACATGCACAGATGAATTGCTCACTACAAAACTAGCAATGTGAGCTAACAAAATCATATGGTTAGTTTTGATTTCATGTGTACTTTAAATCATGCTAATGCGGTAATCTGTCCATTGCTGCAGTGCTTTTTCAAAAGTATTACGTTTTTAAAATAGAAATTAGTACTTGGGCATCACGGTGGTGCAGTGGGTAGCACGATCACCTCACAGTAAGAAGGTCGCTGGTTTGAGCCTCGGCTGGGTCAGTTGGCATTTCTGTGTGGAGTTTGTATGTTCTACCCATGTACGTGTGGGTTTCCTCCGAGTGCTCCCGTTTACCAAAGACGTGGTGTAGGTGAATTGGTTAATCTAAATTGTTTGTAGTGTGAATGAGTGTGTATGGATGTTTCCCAGTGATGGGTTGCAGCTGGAAGGGCATCTGCTGCGTAAAACATATGCTGGATAAGTTGGTGGTTCATTCCGCTGTGGTGACCCCAGATTAATAAATAAACTAAGCTGAAAAGAAAATGAATGAATGAATGAATGAAATTAATACTTTATGCCGGTTAATTAAGTACTAATTCCTTCGAAATATGTGTATAATAAATATGCAACTAAAAAAATATTGTATCTGAACAGCAGTTTCTCAATCATTTTTTTCAATATATTTCTGCATTGGCCTCTTTTTATTAGTTAAAAATGGTAAAATTCTTTAAAAAAATAAAATGATTACTAAAAAATATACTGAGACATGAGTTGTAAACATGTAACATTTTTAAATAGTTTCATTTTTTCGTTGTACTTTAATTTTTGAGGCATTTTAAAACAAGATCTGATTATAAAAAAAAGGTTAATTTCTCAACTTCTGCATTTACCCACCTTTTTGTAAACGTATTTTTAGGAATATAACTTTTTTATAAAGTACAATACAGTGTAAAAAGTTTTTTTCTTCTTTTGCATGCCCATCAATTTCTAGCTATCGAGATGCTTGTAAATACAAAAAGAAAACATCCTTAAGACATAAAAGAGGAAAGAAAAATAAATATATATATATATAAAGTAATAAAATAATGATAATAAAAATAAATAAAAAAGGGCACAAAAAGATGAATAAAAAGGAGATAGAAAGGAGAGATCTTGATTAGTATTCCAAGATGGCGCCGACACAGATGGCTGCCTCCGTGACGTGCTCTGCAGTTTTTTCCGTTTTTTTGTTAGTTTGTCCTGTTCGTTTTTTTGTTAGTTTGTCCTGTTTTTTGTCACATTCCTACAAT
>CAIGQQ010040406.1:9101566-9124239 GCA_903798035.1 Danio albolineatus | reverse complement strand
TCACATTCCTACAATTAGTTTCACCAGAGACGAACTGTTGGACATCCGGACGCATACACCACCAAATACTTTTCCAGACTTGGACTTATCTGATGTTTTGTTGGACATTGTTGTCGGAGGAGCCGCGGTGCTTCTCAAGCGCGTTCTGAAACGCCGGCGTGGAAAGCGTGCAGGCGCGCTTGTGAAACTCAGACAACGAGGATTTCGAACCGCATTACCGAGCATCCATCTGGCAAATCTTCGCTCTCTACCCAACAAAATTGACGAACTCACTCTGCTCTCTCAGACAAACAAGGATTTCATGCATTCAGCTGCTCTATGCTTCACGGAAACCTGGCTGAACAACTCCATACCGGACAACGCGCTCAACCTTCCCGGCTATCAGCTGTTTAGAGCGGATCGCGACGAGGAAACGACGGGGAAATCGCGCGGTGGCGGGACATGCTTTTACATCAATGAAAGGTGGTGTACTGATGTAACTCTTTTAAAGAAGATGTGCTGTCCAGATCTAGAAGCACTGTTTATTAACTGTAAGCCTTTCTACTCACCGCGTGAGTTCTGCTTGTTTGTCCTCGTCTCTGTTTACATTCCGCCGCATGTGCACGCACGCCTGGCGATACAGAAACTAGCCGATCAGATCACGGAAATTGAGCGACAGCAGCCGGACTCTGTTTTAATCATTCTCGGGGATTTTAACAAAGCTAAACTATCCCATGATCTGCCAAAATATAGACAGCATGTTACATGTCCCACAAGAGACAGCAACATATTGGATCACTGCTATACCACAATAAAGGATGCATACCACTCTGTTCAACGAGCAGCTTTGGGACACTCTGACCACTGTCTAATCCATCTTATACCAACCTACAAACAGAAACTGAAAACAGCCAAACCTGTATTAAGATCTGTGAAAAGATGGACTAATGAAACAGAGCGGGATCTACAAGCCTGTTTCGACCTCACTGACTGGAGTGTCTTTGAAGCTGCCGCTAACGATCTTGATGAACTCACAGACACTGTAACATCTTATATTAGTTTCTGTGAAGATGTGTGCATCCCTACCAGGACTCAACTCACATACAACAATGACAAACCATGGTTCACTGTAAAACTCAGACAGCTACGTCAGGCCAAAGAGGCTGCTTACAGGAATGGGGAGAGGGCCTTGTATAAGCAAGCAAAGTACAACCTGGAAAGAGAGATCAGAGTCGCCAAAAAGAACTACTCTGAAAAACTAAGGAGCCAGTTCTCTTCCAGCGACTCAGCATCCGTGTGGAAAAGCTTAAGGAATATCACAAGTTACAAGCCACCAAGCCCCAGCACTGTAGACAATGAACAACTTGCTAACGACCTGAATGAGTTTTACTGCCGGTATGAGAAAACCCCCCAAACCCACCCTGAACTGCTCTTCACACCACCATTAACACCTCCACCACCCCCCGCCTCCCCCATACCTGCAATTCAGTTTAATGAAGATGATGTGCGCCAGGTCTTCCGGAAACAAAAGAGGAGAAAAGCACCAGGCCCAGATTCTATAACACCAGCCTGTTTAAAATCCTGTGCTGACCAACTGGCCCCCATCTTCACCCTGATCTTCAACAGTTCACTGGAGCTGTGTGAAGTGCCCTCCTGCCTCAAACGGTCCATCATCATACCCATCCCAAAGAAACCCAAACTTACAGGACTAAATGACTACAGACCGGTGGTGCTAACATCTGTGGTCATGAAGTCGTTTGAAAAGCTGGTGCTGGCCCACCTGAAGGACATCACTGAACCCTCACTGGACTCTCTTCAGTTTGCCTACAGAGCAAACAGGTCTGTGGATGATGCAGTAAATATGGGACTGCATTATGTTTTGCAACACCTAGACAGACCAGGGACCTATGCGAGGATCTTGTTTGTTGACTTCAGCTCAGCTTTTAACACCATCATCCCAAAACTTCTCCTGCCCAAATTAACTCTGCTCTCAGTGCCCACCTCTGTCTGTCAGTGGATCAACAGCTTTCTAACGGACAGGCAGCAACTGGTCAAGCTGGGCAAATCTTCATCCAGGACCCGCACAATCAGCACTGGCGCCCCCCAGGGGTGTGTCCTCTCCCCTCTGCTCTTCTCTCTGTACACGAATGACTGCACCTCAAAGGACCCCTCTGTCAAGCTCCTAAAGTTTGCAGACGACACCACGCTTATCGGCCTCATTCAGGACGGTGACGAGTCTGCTTACAGACAGGAGGTTCAGGAGCTGGCTCTCTGGTGCAGTCACAACAACCTGGAGCTAAACACGCTCAAAACAGTGGAGATGATAGTGGACTTCAGGAGAAACCCCCCTGCTCTCCCCCCACTGAGCATCATGGACAGCACTGTGGCTGCAGTGGAGTCATTCAGGTTCCTGGGCACCACCATCTCTCAGGACCTGAAGTGGGACACTCACATTGACTCCATTGTCAAAAAAGCTCAACAAAGGCTGTACTTTCTTCGTCAGCTGAGGAAGTTCAACCTGCCACAGGAGCTTCTGAAACAGTTCTACACCTCCATCATTGAATCAGTCATCTGCACTTCAATAACTGTCTGGTTTAGCTCAGCTACCAAATCTGACCTCAGAAGACTACGTCGAATAGTTCGGACTGCTGAGCGAATCATTGGTACAACCCTCCCTACTCTCCAAGAACTGTACTTATCCAGAGCGAGCAGAAGGGCGGCCAAAATCACTCTGGACCCCTCACACCCAGCACACTGCCTCTTTGAACTGTTACCTTCTGGTCGACGCTACAGAGCACTGCGCACCAGAACAGCCCGACACAGAAACAGTTTCTTCCCTCAGGCAATCCATCTCATGAACACTTGATGATAATAATCGTGGAACCAACATCACTACTGCTGTACACTCTTACACACACATACACTTATTTAACAACACACTTTACATGCCATTTGCACATAACAAATACACTTGTTACACACACTTGTTTAACACTTACTTCTATTTTTTTTGAATATATTTATTATCTGTTTTTTGTCCTGTCTCTGTAATTCTGTTGCACTGTGGAAGCTCTGTCACGAAAACAAATTCCTCGTATGTGTGAACATACCTGGCAATAAAGCTCTTTCTGATTCTGATTCTGATCATAACTGTATATTACGTTATTGTAGAAGGCATAACAGGAGACCATCTCTTTAGGAAAATTGTTTTTTGAAGTCATGTGCAATGCATATGGTATTTGTTCCATTTCATACAATTCCTATACTTTTTGAATCCAAGCCTTATACAGTATGAAGGAGGTTCAGAATTTAGCCATCTGCATGTGATGCACTTCAAAGCTGCAGCAAGTAGAATTTGTAATAAGTATATTCTCGATCTGCCATCAAAACCCTCAGGGCATACACTAAACAGAGCAACTGTGGGAGCTTAAGAAAATTCATAATGAATGGATTTACATTAAATACCATCAAAATCCTCTTTCCAATAGTTTCTTAATTTAGGAAATGACCACAGAATATGGGTGAGGTTTCCAATATTCTGTCCACAGTTTCTCCAGCCCCTGTCAGAGCAGGAAGGCTTCTGTTTTGAAATGATCTGTGCAGTTCTTCATTTATTCATTCATTTTCTTTTCAGCTTAGTCCCTTAATTAATCTGGGGTCGCCACAGCGGAATGAACCGCCAACTTATCAAGCACATTTTTTTTGAGTTCTGAAAATTGTAGTTATATCTTTCCACTATAATTCCCACAAAATGTACTGCACTTACCCCTTTTTTATTAGTTAAAATATCATCAAATGCTTAAAGATCTTAAATGATTGTTAAATAGTGCAGTAATATTGTGAAATAGTCTAAATATATTTTGCACAAGTTTTGTGATACTGATGTGCTGTAGCTTCATAGATGAACACTACAATAGGTTTTTGTGATGCCTAAAGATATGCAGTACACATGCGGATATGAAGATACAAACGATAAATTTGTTCACTTACTATTTCATGATACTGTAAATTTTTGAGACAATTTGAAAAAATCTGAATAAATAACATTGATTTCTAGATTTTTAGATTCTAAATTTGCATTAATTATAATTATCTATTATCTTATCGTTATTATAATGTTGTGTATGTGTATTTATTTTATTTTCATTTAAGCCTCCCGTGGACAGGTGTTGAGAATTAGCAAGTCCGCTAAAACACTTAAACAAATGCAGTGTAATTGTGATATTCATGTCAAAATAAATAAATTAACTTCATTAATTAGTAAATATTTGTATTGATGTATAAAACTGCATACTTTGTATAGTGTATACTGTGCAGTATTCACCAAAATTGTGAGCCTGTGCTCCATTCCAAACACACCATTTGTCTCGTCTGTCTTCTCAGACTTTGTTTCTCCCTCTCTTACTCTGTTTTGAGCATTAGTCTGAGTTGTGTTTGACAATATAAACTGACATTTCAGTGTTGAGAATTGCTTCTCCCTCAGTGGATGTAATGACTGGAGAATTCCGATGAGTTTTGTGAGTTTTGTGATGTGTGTGCTGCCCTCCTCAGGCGGGACTCCTCCACTGCGCTCGTCTGCAAGCGCCACAGTGTTTGTGAACCTCCTCGACCTGAATGACAACGACCCAACCTTTCTCAACCTCCCGTTTGTCGCCGAGGTGCCGGAGGGGCTTCCTATTGGATCCTCTGTGTTCAGGGTGAGCATTTGATTGGCTAAAGATGGTGCATTGGCCAATGACATGTTTAATAATGCAACAGGCTCATTTGCTGATTTACAGTTGAAGACAGAATTAGTATCCATTTATTCATTCATTTTCTTGTCGGCTTAGTCCCTTTATTAATCCGGGGTCGCCACAGCGGAATGATCCGCCAACATATCTAGCATTTTTTTTAAGCAGTGGATGCCTTTCCAGCTGCAACCCATCACCGGGAAACACACTCCCATTCACACACATACACTACAGACAATTTAGCTCACCCAATTCACCTATACCACATGTCTTTAGACTTGTAGGGGAAACCGGAGCACCCGGAGGAAACCAACGCAACCACAGGGAGAACATGCAAACTCCACACAGAAATGCCAACTGACCCAGCCGAGGATCGAACCAGCGACCTTCTTGCTGTGAGGCGAACGTGCTACTCACTAAGCCACCGTGGCACAGAATTAGTATACCTCCTATTTAATTTTAATTATTTTATAAATTTTTTTGTTTAATTTTAATTATTTTATATATTTATTCTTCAATTTAAAAAAAAAATATTTTTTCAACTCATTTCTAAACATAATAGTTTTAACGACTCATTTCTAATAACTGATTTCTTTAATCTTTGTCATGATGACAGTACATAATATTGTGCCAGATATTTTTCAAGACCTAGTGTTCAGATTAAAGGGATATTTAAAGGCTTAACCAGGTTAATTAGGTTAGGTTAATTAGGTTAATAAGTTATTGTGTAACTGGTTTGATTTGTAGCAATCGAATAAAAGCTTAATATTGCTTAACGGGCTAATAATATTGACCTTAATATAGTTTTTTTTTTTTTTTAACTATTATTTTATTCTATATAAATATTAATATTTATATAATAGGAAATACTGTGAAAATGTCCTTAATTTGTTAAATATCACTTAAGATATACATATATATAAGAATGATTATTGCACAGGAGGGTGAATAATTTTGCCCTTAACTTTATATTTTATATTAAAACCACACAAAAATACAACAGACTGATTGTATGGAAAAGATTAGGTTTGACATAATGAAGTATAAAAACAATATTAATGATCTAAATCAATGATCTCAAACTCAATTCCTGGAGGGCCACAGATCTGCATAGTCTAGCTCCTATCACCTCTAACTCACACCTGCTTAATTATCTCTAGTAGTAACACCTTGATTATTTGGATCAGCTGTGTTTGATTAGGGTTGGAGCAGAACTGTGCAGAGCTGCAGCCCTCCAGGAATACAGTTTGAGACCCATGATCTAAATTGTTATCTTGTGTTATTAATAAATAAATATCTTCCTCATGATTTCGATGTAACAGTAATTACTATGGTTTATACTGTATGCTTAGTTACACCAGTTTTTTTTTATTTATTTTTTATTAGCTTTTAATCCAAACTTAACCATGACTGTTTTGCTCACTTACTGTATTTACACTTTTTGTTTATTATACAATGGAGCAAAGCTAAAAATGAAATAAACAGGGCTTTATGGTTTTTTTGGGAGTCTAACTGTATTCAATTAGAGAAATTGAATAATTAAGTGTATTCCATACAGGTGAGTGGGCTTGATAAACCACCTATAGGATGCATTCCTTCCTCTGTTATGCACTAGGCACTTTGTTATTTCTCTGTTTGTGTTTGCTCATTCATTCATTTTCCTTCAGCTTAGTCCCTTTATTCATCAGGGGTCACCACAGCGGAATGAACTGCCAACTTATCCAGCATATGTTTTATACAGCGGATGCCTTTTCAGCTGCAACCCAGTTCTGGGAGTCATCCATACACACTGATTCACACACATACACTATGGCCAATTTACTTTTAAGAGTTTACACTTACAGTAGATATGCTTAGCGTTTATAGCAGGTTTGGCATGCTGACCCAGGAGAGAACCCTGAGCTCGGAGGTACCTGACCCCAAGGCTGCCGCTCGGTCAGTATGCATATAAGGGGATCCGAGATCAGGTAGGTCTCGAGAGCTCTCCCTTAGAAAAGGGAGGGCAAGGAGGAGATGGGGTGGAAATCTTCCAAAACGAAGATAAAGCAGTAGGGAGAAAAGATCCAATAATAGTAAGCTTGGATCACTCTGATTGGATTATTACTGATTACAGATGAGCAGCCAATCATACTTAATCATATCACATGCTCTGAAATTAGTTTATAAAACTTCACTTATTCAATTCACCTATAGCGCATGTCTTTGGACTGTTGGGGAAACCGGAGCACCCGGAGGAAACCCATGCCAATAGGGGGAGAACATGCAAACTCCACACAGAAATGCCAACTGACCCAGTCGGGACTCAATCCAGCGACCTACAGTACTTGCTATGAGGCGACCACTACGCCACCATGTCACCCATTTCTGTTTGTGTCTTTTAAATCTTTATACTTTTACTTTTTTCTACAACCACATACTCTACATCGACAGTCTTTTAAATTTTTGTTATTTGCTTTTATTTTCTGTTGAAGAGCTTCTATTTCTCCTCATTTATATTCTAGTTGTTGTTTTTTAATTTTGTTTCCTTATTTTTAAGGTCACGGGTGGTTGATTCTGTATGTGACAAATCAAATTTGAATTGAAATATTTGATTATCTCCCCTATAAAATCATCACAATCAATCTAAATAAATCAATTAATTCCAAATAGAGTTATTGAAGTCAACTGGTGAAATTATCATAATGTATATCGCAGAAAAACAAAACATTGCAATGCCAGATTATTATATATATCGATTATTATATATATTATTATATATATATAGATTATTATATATATATTATATATAGATTGGCGCCACGGTGGCGTAGTGAGTAGCACGTTCGCCTCACAGCAAGAAGGTCACTGGTTCGATCCCCAGCTGGGCCAGTTGGCATTTCTGTGTGGAGTTTGCATGTTCTTCCCGTGGTTGCGTGGGTTTCCTCCGGGTGCTCCGGTTTCCCCCACAGTCCAAAGACATGCGGTACAGGTGAATTGGGTAAGCTAAATTGTCCATAGTGTATGTGTGTGAATGAGAATGTATGGATGTGTTTCCCAGAGATGGGTTGTGGCTGGAAGGGCATCCGCTGCGTAAAACAAATGCTGGATAAGTTGGCGGTTCATTCCGCTGTGGCGACCCCGGATTAATAAAGGGACTAAGCCGAAAAGAAAATGAATGAATGAATTATATATAGATTATTATATATATAGATTATTATTATATAGATATATCCATACCTGTCAACCCTCCCATTTTTCCGCGGATTCTCCCGTATTTTACAGTTCTATCCCGATATCATCCCGTAAAGGTATTTTCCCCAATTTCTCCCGTATTTTCAGTCTTTCTCTGCAGGGTGTCAATAAACACTAAAGAGCTGATCCTACCTATACACAACCCATACCTCCGAACCACCAGGGGCCGCCCCTACTCTTAAATGTGAGTCTGTTCTGTGCTTTTATTTTTTTAGGCATGAAACACTTTGAAATAAATATAAAAACGGCGGGATTCCCTTTCACCGTTGCTCCTCCTATGCAATCCTCAAAACAGTCATAAAGCGGTGTGTGACTGTCAGACGCGCTCCCTTGTGATAAATAGACGGTGTTTCCCAAACGTATTCTGTACATGCGATCTGAAGCGGAGCGAAAGTGGAGACTGGGTTTTGTGTGCATGTTTGAACAGATATATACACATAATCAATAATAATAACATCTAAAGATGACGATCTTGTGGGGTTTTTTTTTCAAGCACAACTACTTTTGTCCTAAATAAGCATAAAAAGTTAGAAAAGCAATTGAATGCTTTCATTATAATGTTATTATAATTTATTTTAAAGTGACACCTCTGTTATTTAATGTAATCAAACGAAAAATCGTAATAAATGAGATTCAGTCGTTGCTCTTTAATCAGAATGTTTAAGTTATACAGTGAAGAAAAGGTTAATGAGATTTGATCATTCTATTTATTTATTAATGTTAATTATCTTACTTTTTTGGGTGGTGGGGGTTGGTGGTATCCCTTATTTTCACATCCAAATATTGACAGGTATGTATATCGTGCAGATGCATCTAATGCACATCTCTCAAACTAATTCCTGGAGGGCCGCAGCTCTGCATAGTTTAGCTCCAACCACCTCCAACTCACACCTGCTTAATAGTCTCTAGTCTTGAACACTGTGATTAGTTGGATCAGCTGTGTTTGATTAGGGTTGTAGCAAAACTGTGCAGAGCTGCAGCCCTCCAGGAATCCAGTTTGAGACCTATGATATAGTGCAAGCTGAAAGTTGTGTTGTTGTTTTGCTGTTTTTGTAATATAAACGTGCTGTGCGCTGATGCCCTCTTCTGGTTTCCTCCCTCAGGTGCAAGTGCAGGACCCTGACGAAGGAGCCAATGGTGCTGTTACAATGGCTCTTCAGATGGGGATACCGAGGCTGGACTTCAGACTCAACATCACCACAGGGATCCTGGTTTCCACAGCAGTGCTGGACCGAGAGCAGATTGGCCAGTATTATCTGAGGATCATTGCATATGACGCAGGCCAGTTTCCACGCACGTCCACCAGCACTCTCACTATCACAGGTAAACACTGCAAGATCACGGTCCACATGTGTTTAGATGCGAATGCTGAATAATCACGAGGTCTCTCACTGTTTCTGTGTGCAGTTTTGGACGTGAATGATGAGACGCCCACTTTCTTCCCCAGTGTTTATAACGTGTCTCTGGAGGAGAGCGTACCCCGTGATTATCTGGTGGTCAGGCTCAACTGCACGGATAATGACGCGGGTCTTAATGCAGAGCTCAGCTATTTTATTACAGGTCAGAGTTCAGGAGGTCAAAGGTCAGGGTCTGAGTTTTTGAGTTTTTGCTGACTGGAATTTTGGCTTGGATGAAGTCCAGAATCTACACTGCTTGTTCAAACTACACTGTGTTCCAAATGGCACACTATACACTATACACCAGGCATCACCAATCTCGGTCCTGGAGGTCTGGTGTCCCTACAGGGTTTAGCTCCAACTTGTCTCAAAACACCTGCCTGGATGTTTCAAGTATACCTAGTGAGAGCTTGATTAGCTTGTTCAGATGTGTTTGATTAGGGTTGGAGATAAAATCTGCAGGACACTGGACCTCCAGGAACAAGTTTGGTGATCCCTACTATACACTAGGCACTTATGCACTATATACTTACGCACTTTTACACACTCAACAGCATAGTATATGTATGTAGTGTCGTCCTGAATGGAAAACTACGTTTTTTACTAAGTGGAAATTCAAACCATTTCCTTAATGACGTTTGACGGTTGCCAAATCAGTGAAATGAATGACCAAAGTACCAAATAATACCTGCCATGAGTAAAACCACATTCTCCATCGTGAGGCGCTATAATCACTCTCATAGGAGAATTTTGCTTTCACAGTCCAACACAATCTAAGTTATCCAACACTTGCGCCCGATAGCTCCGCCCCTTCCGCTACGTGAGCAAAGCTGTGTCATTGAGTGTGTGAAGTATCCATCATTACACACTTCATTTTACCAGTTGAATGAGTGCAGCATCTGGGTATTTAAAGTTAATTTACTATTTTTTTTTACTATTACTACATTTTACTAGTTGAGTTTTCAGTGTGAACGCACTACTTACACTATTTATACTACAAAATGGCATAGAATAGTGCAATGCAATTTGGGACGCACCTTGTAAAAAGTGATTAGTTACTTAAAGCGAGTAAACCAACTGCCTTAAAAGCATCACGTTGACCTTACAAAAATAATGTAAGTAAGCCCATTGTAACTGTTAAGATAACTTAATTTTTTTAATAATGCTAATTGTACTCACATTTTAAAGTCAACTAATCCCTTTTTACAGTGTCAGACTGCTTTAGCACGTTTGTTTTCAAATAATTACTGTAATTATCCCAATATTACTTATTTGGTGCGTCATTAAGTCTTTAAAATCTACAATTATAGCCTGTATTGAATTTAGAAAACACGCTGTAGTCTGGAAGAGCAGATTTATTTTAGTTACTGTCATTTTGATAGATACAGAAAAGCTGGAGAAAAAAAAAACAATAAAATAAAGGAGTATTGGAAAAACGTGATTTAATTTACAAATGACAATTTGCATAATTATGAAAATTAAGTTAACTTAACCGTTCCAAGTTACAATGGGTTTACTTACATTGTTTTTGTTAATTCAACTTGTTGCTTTAAAGGCAATTGGTTTACTCGCTTTAAGTAACTAATCACTTTTTACAGTGTAGGTTTTTTTTTTTGGAACAGCTTAATTGTTTTGTGTTCAGTCCACTTAAGTTTGTAAAACAATACGGTTAACTTAATCGATTTGTGTTGGGACGACATGAAAGAATTGTGTGGAATCCATCATTGCTCAAACTCAAGAAATGACTTTTGTTGCTTTTTAACACACACGTATACTGTTTTATCAAATGTGTGTGTTTGTATGTGTTTTATGTTTTTTATGAAGAAAACCATCACATTATCTTTCTGAAAATATTTTTTAAATATTCTTACACTGGTCTTGAAATTAAGTTTTACCAAATATGTTTGCGTACTGTTTTATACGGTAGCCGAGAAAGGTTAACGCGCTGCAATTTAAGAAAGCACATGCAATAACAGAAAACACCAGCAAATTAAGAAACGGTCTTCATCAATTTGACAACACACCTGTGTTGTGTTGTCTGTGTTGTGAGAATTTGTAACAGGTGTGTTGTCAAATTGATGAAGACCGTTTCTTAATTTGCTGGTGTTTTTTGTTATTGCATGTGCTTTCTTAAATTGCAGCGCGTTAACCTTTCTCGGCCACCGTAGCTTTAGGCTTTTTACAAAAATGTTATTATAAGTCATTATACTCCTATAAAGTGTTTAAATAAAGGGAAATACACAAAAAAAATCTTTTTAAATAAATATTTGTTTGTGCCATGTATGTTATGTTTTTTAGAAAGCACCATTAACACATTATTATTGCAGAATTGCTTAATGTAGGTAAGTTTATCACCCAAAATATTCGTTTTGCAAAATGTTTGATATGATGTGCTGTTTTATACCTATTTGAAAAGCATCATGTTAATATCTTTTCAAGAAATATTTAAATATAACAAAAGTCATTCATAATTATATCAAACATTTGTACATGCATGTATGACAAAAATGTATTTATGCTTATTTATGAAAATAATACCACAATTATATAGAATGCAAATGTGAGAAGTGTATATATTACTGTGGCAATGCATTTGTTTGCACGATTTCTTCAAAAATACATTCAGTGTCATTGTAAGTTACCGACTAGGGTTTCTTTCAGTGATACCTGAACCTGTTTTTTTTTTTTTTTTTTTCTTGTGCCCCATTAGCAGGGAACCAGGATGGAAAGTTTAGCGTGGGCTTCCGGACCGGCGTGGTGCGGACCGTTGTGGGTCTGGACCGCGAGACTCAGGCCTCGTACAGGCTAGTGATTGAAGCCATCGGTAAGTTTCCTATAGGTGGTGAAACAATTGGTAATGCTTGTGCTTGTGCATGTGCTTTTGCAGCTTCCTGTCTGTGTGACATCGAGTTGAAAAGAGTGTGTTGTGGTTTCCTGTTTCCTGAGAGTTGTGCAGCCTTCAGAAATACAGAAGCTGTTTTAATACCAGTTTAATTAGCTTCTGTGAAATATGCTGCCCATGTTTTTCAGTGATAAGAAGTATTACGTCAGGTTCATTATTATGCTTATTTCATGAACTTTCAGTTATGGCTGAATCAGAAGTCTAACAATATTTTTTTACGTTTCACACAAAAACCCTCTTACAAGTCAATTTACACTAAAAATATATATTTAAAGAGAAAGATCATCCAAAAATGTCCTCACTATTTACTCACACTCAAGTAGTTCCAAATTAAGAGTGTATTTCTTCTGTTCATAATAAAAGAAGATACTCTGAAGACGTGTAACCAAAAACGTGTAACCACTGACTTTCTTCTATGGAGGTCAATGGTTACAGGTTTCCAACATTTTTCAAAATATCTTCTTTTGTGTTCAGCAGAAAATAGGAAACTCAAAAAGTAAATGATGACAGAACAGACCTGGTGAAAGGGGTGGTTCTTTTTTTTTTTTTTGGACCTTTTTGCAGTTATTCACCTCATTTTCTATGTGATTTTGAGGTTTAAATACTGCACTTTAGTGGCATTTTATGAACTATTTTTTGCTGGATTAGCTTGTCAGATGGTCATCATGACCACACTTTTTGATGTACCAAAAACATTTCCTAAAGATTTAGAATAAAGAAATATGAATACAATACTTATTTTTTAAATATAAATTTATTACATCATGTATTATTAGAAAAAATAGGAAAATCTGTTAAAAACTTTAGCTTGTCATTTATTAGGCAAATATCATACTGGCCAGCACATTCAACTTCCCTCAGTCAGAATTTGGGACGCTGAATTTGGCACAGCATGACTTCAGAACGGGAAGTCATGGCGTGCTAAATTCGGTGTACCAAATTCTGTACCAACAGCCAATACAGGATTCCGCTTGGTCTTAAAGCCTTTTTTGATGGGTTATTTTTACAATTCATTATGGCATAGCAGTCAAAATAGGACAAATAAGCTCATGAATGAGACAAATTATGGACCTTTGTCAGTGAGGGTTGGGTCTTTTGAACCACCCGACCCTTTTCAACTACACTAATACCATGTAATGTTGTGAGCAAAATCTGCCGGTGTTTGTCTACTGTGTGTCTTTAAAATGCGGCTCAGACCAGTTTTAGCACAGACATGTGATGTTGCTTTGCCACAACTAGTGTTTATTTAAAGATGACTAGCATTACTATGAAACACCAGTGAAGATATGAATCATACAGTCTGTGTTGGGCTTTTATGTTGCAATCATGTGTTTTAGAAAACCTCGAGATATCAAATATAATAAATATTAGTAGTAAAGTAAAAATGATTCAGCTATTAAAGTCAGATTTATTAGGTCCACTGTATATTTTTTTCCAATTTCTTTTTAATGGAAAGATGCTTGAGAGATTGCTTAAGAGGGCTCACAATATTGACCTTATTAGTCTTTAAAAAAATTTAAGCTGCTTTTATTTTAGCCGAAAATAAAACAAGTACGATTTTCTTCAGACGAAGAAATATTATAGGAATTACTGTGAAAAATTCCTCGCTCTGTTAAACATCATTTGGGAAACATTTAAAAAAGAAAATCACCAATAATTTTGACTTGTATACTGTATAAATCCATAATTAAACAAAAAGTGCGTCAGGGTTTGTTGATGTGTCAATGGATAAGGATAAGGGATTCATAAAGATGGTTTGGATACACAAAAAAAATCATAAACCTAAGACACTTGGGGAAAAAAGTGAAAAAGTGGCTTGGCTTAAAAAAACAAAACCATGTCAATAAATGCTTTCTGCTGGCTAAAGGGTATGTGAAAAGACTAAAATAGTTGTTAGAAACCTGTGTGGCCCAGTACATGTGTGGTCATCAGACTGTTTCTCCCCAAACAAGGAGCAGGAGAAAAATCACAAGACATAGTCTCAGAAAAATAATTCCAAAAATTTCATTTTGCATACAATATTGGCATCAAATTCAAAACATATACTCAGGAGATGTGTAGCTTTTGACTTATTACTTTTCTGTATTGCTTCAGGACCAATTTCATATATTTGTTTATGAAATAGTAAAATGTTTAGTGCGGTACATTTTTTTTTAAGCATTGTTAGCCTTTTTCATTTTGAGCATGATAAACTCTAGATGATGGATAATAAAGCCTAGAGTGTCTACTTTCTAAAGGTACATGAACTGTGAATGTAGACCAAATCATTCAGCAATTCTTAATGCTTTAGCTTGGGATGGTCATCTTTGAAAAAGTGCCTCTGACGGTGAGGGAAAGAAGGACACCGATATAGCCTCAGAAAACTTTTTACAGAAATCTCATTTTGCTTGCTATCATAGTCAAATTTGAAATATAAACTCATGAAACACTTGGCGTTCTTGTCATATTTTTTTCTAGGACATTACATTTTCCTGTGTTTGTAAATGGAAAAACAAATATTGAACACAATGCAATTTTTTTTTCTCATGACTTCATAATGTATAACTATTAATATTTTTGAGCATGACTTAAGCCCAAAGTGTCTTGTTTCCAATGATACCTAGTTTGTGTTCAGAACATTGAAGTTTCTGTTGTGTTTTATTTTGACTGAGGGTTTCATGTCTTAGCTGTTGTGGTTTTCCTGTAGATAACGGTCCAGCTGGCGGCCGGAGGACAGGCACAGCTACAGTATATGTGGAGGTGCTGGATGTCAACGATAACAGGCCTATATTCCTCCAGAACAGCTATGAGACCAGCGTCCTGGAGAACATTCCCAGAGGAACTAGTATATTACAGGTACACTTCACTCTCGTTTACTGCATTAAAACAAATTCTCGTGTCTATTTCAGTAAAAGCAGTAGATCTATCACAATACTGGCACTAGTGTATGTTACAATTGTTTTTATTTGATTGTATAAAGCATTATATTTTCTGCGTCCGAATTTGCATTTGGATTAGTGTGTTTCAAATCATAGTATGTTAAAAAAAGTTACCCCCATGGTCTACTACACTACCTGACAAAAGTCTTGTCGTCGATCCCAATTGTAAAGGCAACAAATAATAACTTGACTTCTAGTTGATCATTTGGAAAAGTGGCAGAAGGTAGATTGTTCAGATGAATCATCTGTTGAACTGCATCCCAATCATATCACAAATACTGCAGAAGACCTACTGGAACCCGCATAGACCCAAGATTCTCACAGAAATCGGTCAAGTTTATTTGTAGGAAAAATCATGGTTTGCGGTTACATTTAGTATGGGGGTGTGCGGGAGAACTGCAGAGTGGATGGCAACATCAACAGCCTGAGGTATTAATACATTTGTGCTGCTCATTACAATACAAACCACAGGAGAGAGCGGATTCTTCAGCAGGATAGTGCTCCTTCTCATACTTCAGCCTCCACATCAGAGTTACTGAAAGCAAAGAAGGTGAAGGTGCTCCAGGATTGGCCTGCTCAGTCACCAGACATAAACATTATTGAGCAAGTCTTGGAAAAAGTCCTCCAAGCTCATGGGAGTCATACACAGTATTAATTGTTTTCCACTGCACCATGACTTTATTTTCTATACTGTACATTATTTCTGTTAAGTGGAAAGACTTTTGTCTAAGCAAAGTCAGACATTACTGTTCTCATTAAATAACTAATAATCAAGGCATGATCATATTTTACGTTGGTAAAAATAAGCGTACTCTAGAGGCCTTTGCCTTTCATATAATCCACTTCTTATACCAAACGATCAACTAGAAGTCAAGGTATTATTTGTTGTTCCTAAACCTGGATAGGCGACAAGACTTTTGTCAGGTCATTACCCACAGTACATTGTGCACTGGACATGTTAACGAAATACAAAAAAGTGCATACTTATGGGATGTAGGAGATGTAAATGTACACTTAAGAAAATAGTTTTGCTGCTTATTCAAACTACTCATTTAAAATGAGCTTAAACAACACAATTCTGGAGATCTTATTGGGAAACTTAATGTTTTTATGTTCAGTCCACGAAAATTTGTTATGTTAACTTCATCTATTTGTGTTGGGACAGCATGAATGAGTTTTGTGGAACCCTGCATTTTTTTACAGTGTAGGCAAATTGGGTCACAGCACCTGTGTTCTGTGGTTTTTATATGATGTCATGTTCCCCTGTGCTGTAACCATGACGATCTCTGAACTGCCAACAATTCCATAATGGTATAAACATGGTGATGCTTCAGAAGTTATAGAAAGTCGGCTGTACAACTTTCTACAACTTTGAGATTTAAATGTACACTCTTAACCCAAATAGTTGACTTTACTAGAAAATTTGAGTTGATACCACTTAAGTTTTATTACTTACTCTTTCTTGTAATTTTCAGATCCTGCAGTATACTAAAGCTTTGTTTGAGAAATGCTTTAATGTTTTAGTCATTTTTTTTCAGTGTACATGCATCTTTTTTACACCCTTTAATTATTTTGAGATCTTGTGAAAAGCTTATAAAATGTGTCAAGGAGTCAAAACATCTGCTGGTTTAAAATGCAGTGACATTCAGACATTGGTAACACTTCAAGTCACAATTCAGGCTGTTAACAAACCAATTAACTAAGACTATTAGCTCAATAAACTACTAATTATGGCTGCTTATTAACAGTTAGTAGTTGGGTTCGGTACTGGGCAGGATTAAGGATGTAGAAAAAGATCATACTTTATAGCTGCTAATAATAGGCAGGGAATAATAAGCCAGTAGTTGTGACCTAAACTAAATTGTTACCCATTCAGAGAAAGATTTTAACTGTTTAAACACACAGACTCATGCACTGTAATCAGAATCTCCTCCATGCACACATAATCTGTTAGTCTCCACAGCAGCAGATGATGAGATGTGTTCAACGTCCAACTGTTTATAGAGCTGCACACATCATATGATCAGATTTTTGAGTCACATCTTGTTTCGATTGACGTTGATGGTGAATGAAATGAGTCGACTTTCTGTACAGCACCGGTAACAGCTGAGACTCATTTCTGCATTGATTGTGCTTGTGCACTTGTCTATAGCTCTGTTCTAAAGCCTAGTGAGCTGACTACCTATACAGCGTTTAAGGGATCATAGGCACAGTCCATATAATATACGTGAGAGAGAGATGTTCATTTCAATCAGAGTTTCTCAGAATGTTAACAACTTGGAAACTATAGCCGCATCCAATGTTTGTTATTTATTTATTTATTTATTTATTTATTTATTTATTTATTTATTTATTTATTTATTTATTTATTTATTTATTTATTTATTTATTTATTTTATATTGTCATTATAAATAATAAATTATACATCATCATTTAGCCTAACATGTATATCTATTTAAATAAAAAAATATGACAGTAATAAATAAAACAAATAATAATGCACAGTTTCGAATATCTCAATCTATCTGTTTATTATTAATCTTTTAATTATGTATTTTGAGCTGGGTTAATATAACCCTTACGTAACCTTTAATGCATCTATAATTTATTGCTATTTCTTGGTGAAGAATTGTTTTTTGCTGTTATTTGTTTAGTATTTCTCTGTCATCTTTAGTTTATCCTTTTTGTGTTCACTATTGTTGTTGCTGTTGTTGGCATTATTATTATCAATGTTATTATCTAACAACATCCTGTATTCCTGTATTTTTGTTTAACGCACACTGTTAAATTCTGATCGTCTACATAATATTTTTTGTGTTCCCATAATTTCAAAATAAAATAATACAAATTTGATGAAAGTTAAACAAATAATAATAATAAAATATTTAGATCTGTACGAGATTTACAAGCAAACGCACTGAAAGTTATTCAGTGCAATTATATGTTGAAAAAAAAAACATCTTATAAAAACATCTTATATTCAGACTCATATGATGACGTATTGGAATGTTTAATGATAAAATTGTATCATAATTTTAAAATGACCCATTTGGCATTTTATATATATATATATATATATAGATAGATAGATAGATAGATAGATAGATAGATATATTCTGACTTCAACTTATTCTGACTTCAACTAATTAGATTAACTAGGCAGGTTAGGGTAATTAGGCAAGTTATTGGATAACGATGGTTTGTTCTGTAGACTTTCAGGAAAAAAAATTGCTTAAAGGGGCTAATAGTTTTGACCTTAAAAATGTGCTATAAAAAATTAAAAAAGGTTTTTATGCTAGCTGAAATAAAAAAAGACATTCACCAGAAGAAAAAATATTATCAGACATACTGTGAAAAATTCCATGCTCTGTTAAACATCATTTGAGAAATATTTATAAAAAATAAGTGAATAAAAAAATTAGAGGTTGTTCTAATAATTCTGAGTTCAACTGTGTATATAAATTGTAAATGTTTATAAATCTTGTTCTGACAAATGGGTAAAACCAAGAAAAGTGGTTTTAAAAATGTATACTTATTTCCAATTTTATCATTTAACATGCTAATACATGATCATATGAGTCTAAATATAAGATTTTTTCATTTTTTCATTTCAACGGGCCGATCACAATGAACACTTTTTTGCGTTGGGAGGCGCCTTTTTTGAAGGATTTACTAATGCCCACGAGCGTTGTGCGTGCTGCTTTATGTTAGTTGCGTCTTTTTCATTCTCCAATCAAATGAAAGCAGAGGCGGGGTTTCCATTGAGGTGACTGCAGGGTTTGTGTTGTCAAGAGAACTACAGAGATTTTTGAAGATGGAGGAGAGACTTGTGGGGTCACACTTTATTTTGATGGTCCTTTTGTTGAATTTAAGTTACACTGCAACTAATTCTCATTAGATTATAAGTAGACTGTTAGGTTGGGGTTAGGGGTAGGGGTAGTGTAAGTTGACATGTACTTGTAAAGTTTCTTATAGTCAGTTAAATGTCTATATCAACAGATATTAAGCAGACAGTCTACTAATACTCAAATGGGCCATCGAAATAAAGTATTACCACTTGTGGTTGCTGTTTTGAGCTATACGGTGCTGTTTGAATTACAAATCTGGAAAATCACAATATTATTACATTTAAAATTATATTAATATCAACAGCAACACTCGCAGCTGATTCAGTCAATGCCTAGTGACATAAAAAGCGCACCGTGCTTCTTTATTTCTTGTCAACAAAAAAGGCAGTGAGGTGCGCCTCATGTTTTTGGAACGTAGAAGCATGTGCGATGTGAGTTTATTCTGTAAACCAGCATAAAACTGTATGTCAATCATTATTTATTGTACAGAAGAAAATTTAGCAGAACTTGATCTAAGTTAGATGGAAGTGAGGGAATTAAAGCTGTTTTACTCTTTGTTTTGATGCCAAAAAAATGCGATTTTGATTTAAGACACATTTTAATACATGCTTAAAAGTATAGATACATCAATTCAATCGGTTTAAACCTTTTTAGATCTGCCTGCGTTATACTTTTTTATTATTGTAACTGAATAACGTGATTAACTTAGCAACATGACTCGAGTTTCCTGTGACACATGGAGTTGCTGCCTATGAAGTGCACTTCAGATCAGCTCATACTGACAGTGCACCAAAAGTTAGCTCACTAAGTTTCCAATAGAGCTCATATCTCAGTGGCGTACAGCAGCAGAGATGGTATAGTAATATATGTGTGGGAGTCGTTTGTTTTTGCCTCTGTGACTGGCATTGACTCTGATTGTTTCCTGGTATGGGCCACGTATGGCTGAATGGGCCTTCTGAATGCTGAAGCAGAGGAAAACGATTGCCTCATTGAGCCCAAACGCTTCCACAGCTTCAACTGGGGCTCACTTGACAGATTCTGCCCACAAGAGAGACCCTCCACCGGGCCACAGTCCCCATCCACACCCCAGGAGCCTCCAGACCAGCAGCCCACCGCCAGAGAGACCACTAAACCCCCGAACAGAACAAAAAGACACACCACGATGATGATGGTCAGCAGAGGATGGTGAAGATCCAGAGGCGGAGACGGTGTTGAGACGGGAAGTGAGAGGTTGGAGGCGGACAGATTGAAGGGAACTTCCATGTTGTTCCTGGATCTGTAGAGATGCAATAACAGAAAGATTTAAATCTGGGTCGTGCAGAGGGTGATCTAGTGGAGACGGAGATGTTTTTTTTTGTAACAGTGCAGAAGTGTGAATGTGTGCTTGTGAGAATTGCATGCAACGTGCAAGGATGTGGTTGACAGGTGTGTGTGTGTGTGTGTGTGTGTGTGTGTGTGTGCATGTGTTTTGCTTTAGAAGAAAAAATGTCTTTAATATTTAAAAATAAATAGCCGTGAGTGTGCTTACATGCATCTTCTACTCTGAGCTCAGAGCCCTTGTCTTGGACAGCATGCGCTGTAAAAGATGCTGGATTCCACACATTTCCTTCATTTTGTTCCAACACAAATCGATTAAGTTCACTTTATTGTTTTTGCAAATTAAAGTGGATTGAACATAAAACAATTAAGTTTTCCCAAAATGCCCTTCAGAATTATCTTTTCAACTCATTTGAAACAATTAGTTTGAACAAGCAGCAAAAAAGTCCTTTTTTGAGTGTGTCAGATACACCTTTATCCTGTTTATTATAAATAAACGGTCACACTTTATTTTGATGGTCCGTTTGTTGAATTTAAGTAACATTGCAACTAATTCTCATTAGATTATAAGTAGACTGTTAGGTTGGGGTTAGGTTTGGGGTTGGGGTAAGTTGACATGTACTTGCAAAGTTTCATATAGTCAGTTAAATGTCTGTTGAATGTCAGTATCAACAGATATTAGGTAGACAGTCTACTGATACTCTAATGGACCATCAAAATAAAGTGTTACCAAATAAACTCATAAAATAAACTCATAAAATGTGTATTATGCACATTTGAGATATGTTAAACTAGTTACCTCAGATTCAGAACAGCTTGTTGGGGAACAGACAGTTTTAACCCTAAAATGGCCGGTGTGTCAGATGGAGTGTGAACCTGCAGGCAAAAAATGACGTTTTCTGTTTGTTGAAACTACTATATTTAAATTAGGTTGACACATTACTTTAGTTTTTTGGGACAATTTAATAGTTTTATGTTCAATCAATTTAAATTTGTAAAAACTAATAAGCTAACTTAATTCCTTTATGTTGTCTCAACACAAATCGATTTTGTAGAACCCAATATTTTTTTACAGTGCACAGCAAACTGTGAGGTGTTGAATTTTTGGTGTAAGCCCCTGTAGTGTTATAGTGTTTAAATCCAAGTGTACATCTACTGTTTTTAACACTGATGTGGGTTAAATTGTGACTTTAACAGTGTGCATTTCTGATGTTACCTTTCCATACTCCTGATCTATGTTAATTGCACATATGGAAGCTTGAGGTGACTGAATCAATACGGTCAACGCGGTAATAAAATAATATACTCTGCTTAAGTGTATATATTCAACACTTTTTAAAGCGTAACTTACACACTGGTCTGATGGGACTCGTATAGACACCAGAAGATAGTGTAATTTAACACCTGTGGAGTTATATGTACACTGGACAATTTGCCCTGCAGGTGTTAATGTTTAATGTGGTGTGCATTTTTACACTCTGGGTGTAAAATAGTTTACACTGCAAGTTGTATTTATTCAACACTTTTGAAAGTGTAACCTGGACACTTGGCTGGTGGGACTGGTATAGACATCAGAAAAGTGTTTAATTCAACACTTGTGGTGTAAAATGTACACTGGCAAATTTGCTGTGTGTGTACTTGTTTAGCGGTTCGGTTACGATTGTCATGTCATTAATTTGGTTCAGTGTGATCGTACAGTGCATTGATGATGGTTTCCATATGCAATATTTTATTTTACTTCACAACACAAGAATACAATTTTGTCTTTTGATACAAGCAAGGTCCACGGTGAGAGAGCGAAAGAGAGCTTTACAGCTTTTATTTCCTCCAGAGCAATGAAATAGTGACTCCTGGGTTCTGCTGTACTCTCAAAAATGGCTTGTTCAAACTACTTATTTAAAATGAGTGGAAACTCAATAATTCATAATTCTTAAGTTTTAAAGTTTAACTGCTTTTTGTTCAATCCACTTAAATTTGTAAAAAACGATTAAAGGTTTGATTCTTCTAAAGCATAAAAATACCATAATATGTTTGCAGATATTTAAGAAACATGCTAAGTGAACATTCTGAAAAAACAATGCTAAAGTCAATTATTCTGCTTTGAAAATGGGCATTACGTGCCGGAACGTCTGTCTTTGTTTTGGTCCCTTTAACCCACCCAATTCCACTTTAGCCAATAATATTTTAGCACCCTGGGTTGCCTTGGTTTATTCATTCATTCATTCATCCATTCCTTTATTCAGGAAGGCTATCAAAGTGAAAAAAAAATTGACCTCCGGTGGACAGTAGCAGACTCTGAAATTTTATTATTATTATTATTATTATTATTATTATTATTATTATTATTATT
>CAIGQQ010040406.1:9066059-9096709 GCA_903798035.1 Danio albolineatus | reverse complement strand
CAGTTTTTGTGCTCGGTGCTCTGTAGCGCCGGCCAGACGGTAACAGTTCAAACAGGAAGTGTGCTGGGTGCGAGGCGTCCAGGGTGATTTTGCGAGCCCTTTTACTCACTGTGGAAGAGTACAGTTCTTGAATTGTAGGAAGGGTAGTGCCAGTGATTCGTTCAGCAGTCCGGACTATTCGCTGTAGTCTACGGAGGTCAGATTTGTCTGCTGAGGCGAACCAGACGGTGATTGAAGTGCAGAGGATGGACTGGATGACAGCTGAGTAGAACTGCACGAGCAGCTCCTGTGGCAGGTTGAACTTCCTCAGCTGACGGAGGAAGTACAGTCTCTGCTGGGCTTTCTTTACAATAGAGTCTATGTGAGTGTCCCACTTCAGATCCTGAGAGATGGTGGTGCCCAGGAACCTGAATGACTCCACTGCAGCCACAGTGCTGTCCATGATGGTGAGCGGGGGGAGTGCAGGGGGGTTTCTCCTGAAGTCCACTATCATCTCCACCGTTTTGAGCGTGTTCAGCTCCAGGTTGTTGTAACTGCACCATAAAGCTAGCCGCTCCACCTCCTGTCTGTATGCAGACTCGTCACCGTTCCGGATGAGGCCGATAACAGTAGTGTCGTCCGCAAACTTTGGGAGCTTGACGGAGGGATCTTTTTGCGGTGCAGTCGTTGGTGTACAGGGAGAAGAGCAGTGGGGAGAGAACACATCCTTGGGGGGCACCAGTACTGATAGTGCGGCTGTCAGACGTGATTTTGCCCATTCTGACTAGCTGTTGTCTATCTGTCAGAAAGCTGGTGATCCACTGACAGACAGAGCTAGGAACAGAGAGCTGGGTCAGTTTGTGCTCGAGCAGTGATGGGACGATGGTGTTGAAGGCAGAGCTGAAGTCCACAAACAAAATCCTTGCATAGTTCCCTGGTTTGTCCAGATGTTGTAGGGTATAATGCAGTCCCATGTTGACTGCATCATCCACAGACCGGTTTGCTCTGTAGGCAAACTGCAGGGGGTCCAGCAAAGGTCCGGTGATGTCTTTCAGATATGCTAGAACCAGTCTTTCAAATGACTTCATGACCACAGATGTTAAGGCGACAGGTCTGTAGTCGTTGAGCCCGGTGATCTTTTGTTTCTTCTGGATTGGGATGATGGTGGAGCGTTTGAAGCAGGATGGAACTATGCGCTGTTCCAGTGATCTGTTGAAGATCTGCGAGAAAATGGGGGCCAGCTGGTCAGCACAGGTTCTCAGACAGGCTGGTGAGACACCGTCTGGGCCTGGCGCTTTCCTTCTCTTCTGCTTACTGAAGACCTGACGCACATTATCCTCACTGATCTGAAGATCAGGGGGGGAGAGGGAGATGTCTGTAGGTGTTGATGGCTGTGTAGAAAGATGGTCAGGGCGGTTGTGGCTGGAGGTGGGTAGAGGTGTTAATTGCTGTGTAGAGGGTGTCTGGTCGAAGGTGTCGAATCTGCAGTAGAACGTGTTCAGGTCGTTAGCGAGAAGTTTACTGCCATCGATACTGGGGGGAGATGATTTGTAATTCGTGATGGTTCGCAGACCAGTCCACACTGATGCAGGGTCGTTAGCAGAAAACTGGTTTTCCAGCTTTTTTGCATAGTTCTTTTTAGCTAGACCAATCTCCTTTGTTAAAATGTTCCTGGTCTTGTTGTAGAGAATCCTGTCCACACTCCTGTAGGCATCCTCTTTGACCTGACGAAGCTGTCTAAGTTTTGGTGTGAACCATGGTTTATCATTGTTAAATGATAAGTAGGTCCTGGTTGGGATGCATAACTCCTCACAGAAACTAATGTATGATGTTACAGTCTCTGTGAGCTCATCCAGGTCATTGGTTGCAGCTTCGAAAACACTCCAGTCAGTGCATTCAAAACAAGCTTGTAAGGCCTGCTCTGTGTCGTTGGTCCATCTCTTAACAGTCCTTAATACTGGCTTAGTAGTTTTAAGTTTTTGCCTGTAAGTTGGTATAAGATGAACCAGGCAGTGATCGGAGAGTCCTAGAGCTGCTCTGGCCACGGAGCGATATGCATCTTTTATTGTTGTGTAGCAATGGTCCAGAATGTTATTGTCTCTGGTAGGGCATGTAATGTGCTGTCTGAATTTGGGCAGCTCATGTGTGAGTTTTGCCTGGTTAAAGTCCCCAAGAATGATAAAAACAGAGTCTGGGTGTTTTTGTTCTGTCTCTGTGATTAAATCAGCCAGCAGTGAAAGAGCAGTACTCACGGTCGCGTGCGGTGGGATGTAAACACTGGCCAGGATAAACGAGGAAAACTCCCGCGGCGAGTAGAACGGCTTACAGTTAATGAAAAGCACTTCCACGTCAGGACAGCACATCTTCTTTAACACAGTTACATCCGTACACCACATCCTGTTAATGTAAAAGCATGTCCCTCCACCGCGCGTTTTCCCCGTTGCCTCCGTGTCGCGATCTGCTCTGTACAGCTGGAAGTCCGGTAGTTGTAATGCGCTGTCCGGAATGGCTTCGTTTAGCCACGTTTCTGTGAAGCACAGCGCAGCAGAGCTGTTAAAGTCCTTATTTATGCGTGTGAGCAGAAGTAATTCCTCCATTTTGTTAGGAAGAGAGCGGAGATTCGCGAGATGAATGCTAGGAAGCGGCATTCTGAAACCGCGCAGTCTGTTTTTGATGAGCGCGCCGGCACGCTTTCCCCGTCTCCGCGTCTTGTAAAGTTTCCATAGAGACGCGGCTCCGCCAAGGACAACGCTCTGCAAAACGCCGGAGAAGTCAAGAACCGGCTGGTGATCAATTGGTGTGCACTGCAGAATGTTCAGCAGCTCATCCCTGGTATAACTGATCACGTTGGATGAACACAAAACAGGAAAAACAAACAAAAACATTGCAACAGCTGGAGAGCTTCGCACCGAGGCTGCCATTCTTCGGCGCCTTCCGATGACGTAAGGTGGATTTAAAGGTTTCCAGTGCAATAACATTTGTCTGGAGAAAAAAAAAAAAGACTTTTGCTGATCGTTTAAAGAACTTGTTTAAAATGAGCTGAAACGACAAAATCTTAAGGGGTTTTTGTAACAGCATAATTGTTTTATGTTCAATCCACTTCAATTTGTGAAAACCATTAAGTTAATGTTGGGACAATATGAAGGAAACCCAGCGTTTTTACAGTATAAGTGAGCAGTCAGATGACTAATGTGGCTAGTTGTTTGTTTGTTTTTTTTGTTTGTTTTTTCTTGCAAGCTAAATTGAGTCTGTTAAAATAACTTTCTATCTACAGTTCCTGAAACACACACAGTCTAGCAGCCGAGTCACCAATTACTCTGCTTCTCTGCTCCTAAATGCCAGCATGTTAAATTCTGAGCACACAGAGTGTGACTTATCGCTTTGGTGAAAACACACTGAGACATGAAATTATTCTTCATCTTAAATGCCACAAACAGGATGAAAAGGCCACTCAGACGAGAACTATTGTTAGTGAAACACTTCATTAGTTACAGAGGATCTGCTAAAATGCATTTATGCACACATCATCATATTTATGTGTTGCTCAAGCAGGCAATCTTTTGTAGCTCATTTTTTGTGGTACACTAGATGTGTTTGGTTATTTTGTGGGTCAAAGATGGAAAGGGCCTTTCAAGCTTCAGCATAATAAAAGTGTAATAAAGCTTTGATTTTACTTTACTCCTATACCGTGTGTGACAAGGCATGATGGGATACAGGTCACAAAAATATGGCGCATATAGTCGCAATAACACTCACACTCACCGGACACTTAATTAGGTACACATTACCAGTACCGGGTTGGACCCCCTTTCACCTTCAGAACTGCTTTAACCTTTCGTGGCATAGTTACAACAAGGTACTGGAAATTTTCCTCATAGATTTTTGGTCCATATTGACTTGATAGTATTACACAGTTGCTGCAGATTTGTCAACTGCACATCCATGATGTGAATCTCCAATTCCACCACATCCCAAAGGTGCTCTATTGGATTGAGGTCTGGTGACTGTGGAGGCCATTTGAGTACAGTGAACTCATTGTCATGTTCAAGAAACCAGTCTGAGATGATTCGCACTTTGACATGGTGCTTTCAGTAGCCATCAGAAGATGAGTACACTGTGGTCATAAAGGGATAGACATGGTCAGCAACAATACTCAGGTAGACTGTGGCATTGACACGATGCTCAATTGGTACTAATGGGGCCAAAGTGTGGCAAGATAATATCCCCCACACCATTACACCACCACCACCAGCCTGAATCATTAATACAAGACAGGATGGATCCATGCTTTCATGTTGTTGACGCCAAATTCTGACCCCACCATCCGAATGTGGCAGCAGAAATCAAGACTCATCAGACCAGGCAAAGTTTTTCCAATCTTCTATTGTCCAATTTTGGTGAGCCTGTGCGACCTGTAGCCTCAGTTTCCAATTCTTAGCTGCCAGGAGTGTGGTCTTTTGCTGCTGTATCCCACCCGCCTCAAGGTTCAACACGTTGTGCGTTCAGAGATGCTCTTCTACATACCTCAGTTGTAACAAGTGGTTATTTAAGTTACTGTTGCCTTTCCATCAGCTGGCTATTCCAGTCTGGCTATTCTCCTCTGATCTCTGGCAACAACAAGGCATTTGTGCCCACACAACTGCCACTGACTGGATATATTCTCTTTTTGGACCATTCTCTGTAAACCCTAGAGATGATTGTGTAGGAAAATCCAAGTAGATCAGCAGTTTCTGAAATGCCATGTTCAAAGTCACTTAAATCACCTTTCTTCCGCATTCTGATGCTCGGTTTGAACTGCAGCAGATCATCTTGACCATGTCTACATACCTAAATTTATTGAGTTGCTGCCATGTGATTAACTGATTAGAAATTTGTGTAAACTAGGTGTACCTAATAAAGTATGTATGTGCAAAATTTTCGTTTATTGACAGTGTTCATTACTTTTCACAGTCTATTTAAAATTAATCAAAAGTCTTCCGTCCATTTGACTGTGTATTTAATCAAATTTTTCTGAATCAAAAAGAAAACAACTGTAATTTTATGCCATTATAGAAAGCACTCAGTGAGATGTCATTAAATGTAATGCTGTTTTCAAAAATATTCTTAGGCATATTTAGACCAAGAATCATTTAACAACATACTAAAAGACACTAATTAAAGATAACAGTCACTGGCTCACAAAACACAGTCACAATAATTTGACTCTATCCTTCAAACCTTTAGGTTTTACCTATTTGTGAGCAAGTGTTGAGTCATTAAAAAGAAAAAAACAGTTGGTCACTTATTGTTTTATATATTTTATAAAGACTTTTTATATATTTTATAAAGACTAATGTTTTTTTGTGCTTGCTTGGTGTGGTCAAAGCATGTTAGAATGTGCTTGCTGTGTTAAATCACATAATAGTGCTAGATACATGCTGGCAACTAGGAATGAGCAGATCGATGAGCAGAATGAGCAGAAGATCCTTAAGTAAAAGTATTGATCTTTTCTGGGGTTTTTTTTCTTGCTGAGTGATCAGAGATTTTGAAATATCTAAATTATTATAGCACTGCATATTATATAAATATTTACTTAAATAGGAACACAAATGGGAACTATAATATTCTTCCGCTGTATCTCCGCTGATAGGTCCGTGTTATCTCACGGCACAGTGGTACAGAGAGCGGAGCAGTCAACATCATGACTGAACGTAAACGAAGCATAATCTGGAGTTATCGTAAAAGTAATCGGCTAAAGGGAAAAAAATTCAACTTTCTGCTGTTTCTTCACAAAAACCTAGAAACTGATTAAAATCAGAAAGCACAAATGAATATTGCAACTTAACTTTAAGATTCAATCCAAAGTTCTGCTGCTTTGACCTTTAAATAAGGTGAAGAAATTCAGTCGTGCAGTGTATTATTTTTCATTATATATGGTGCTGTTTAGCCAATTATAGTTCTGTAATTTTAATAAATGTAAAAAAAAGTGTTTTATTTAATAATAATAATAATAATAATAATAATAATAGTGATGATGATGATGATGATGATGATTATGATAATAATAATAAAGGTGATAAACATTTTTTAAAAATCACTATAAAATATTTCATTTAAGTATTGATAAGTATATATTTAAGTATCGGTATCAATGATACTTGTCTTTAAATACTTGGTATCGGATCGGAAACAAAAATATTGGTATCGCCCATCCTTACTGGCAACATGCCAAAACATGCATGCACTGTACGAAATCAACACGTGTTATCAGTGTGTCCATGCTGGTTTACGCTGGTTAGCTCAGGTTTGATGCTGGTGCTGTTTCTCAGCAAAACGAAAAAGTAAAATCCCTTGAAGTGACACCAGCATCTAAAACACATCATATCCCAGTGTTTTCAACATTTATTGTCCATCCAGTTCATTGTGGTTCAACTTTACCTTCAACGTTGGTTGCAGTTTGTAGCTCCTCCAAAGTCCCCCTTGTTTCAAATCACGTTGTCACCAGGAAGTGTTGGAGATGTGATGCTGGAAGATGGGGATCAGGATGTGTATTATCCGTTTAGAGACTCTCAGTTTCTCAGTATTGTTTTATCGTATGATTTGCATTCAGCAGACCGTGGCGTGTGTTTCATGAGCTACAAAACTCATTGTGAGGCAAACTCAGGCTGAAGTTTTAAGCCCCCCATGTGATGGTATGGTCCAGTCTGTGTGCTCTATTCATCTTTCCCCAACAGACCCCCTCACAAACTCCTTTCTCCCTCCTCCTCCTCCTCATCTTTTCTTCTGCTCTCCACATTTCTTTATAAAGCTAATGAGTCTGAATGAGGGGCCGTCGTCCTCACTGCCAGCACTATCTGACTAATATGCGGCTGTATTCAGTGTGTGTGAAATGATTTAACTGCTTAACGTGATCAATTTATGTGTGTAAATAGATTAATGAACAACTGGTGATCAGCTACTTTTACAATCACCGAATCTGTAGTAAACAGCCACATTAGCAGTTAGCATTTTTGTGTTTGGTTAATGAGGGTTAAAACATACTAGAAATGTGCTTGCAGTGTGGTAAATCACATTATATACAAGCTTAATAGTGCTTGATACATGCTAGCGACATGCTAAAACGTGCTATCTACAGTATATAATAAATCAACATGTGTTAACGGTGTGCTAAAGGATGCTAGAAGGATGCTAGCAATGGGCTGAAACAGGTTAACAGTGTGCTGAATCATGCTCAAAATGTTAGAAGTGTCCCATTATTAAGCAACAAATGCTGGTGAAATGTTAAAACGTGTGGTAAAATATGTGTATACGTGGTAAACATTGTGGTAACGCATGCTAGCAGTGCGACAGATCATGTTAAAAAAATGCTAGTGACGTGTATGAAAAGATACTAGCAATATGTTAGTATTCTCTCAAAGTTTCTCCTGAATTTGTGTCTAGATTATTCTTATTTTTAAAAGGGTAGCTGTTAGTTAAACATTCTTTTTTATCATATTGCTTTTTACATATCAACCAGTTTCACAAAAATGAGCCGCTCGATGATCTGAAACTGTGAAGGAAAACTTCCATCGTAGTTTATGTCATGTGTTTGAGTATACTATTTTTTGTTGTGAAATATTTAGGTCTATGTGGGTACGAAGTGTGTCACTTTCACTCTCGTTATTTAACAGTGCACGCATGCGAGGTGGTAATGTTTGTTTGTGTCCGTTTGCAGGTCCAGGCCACAGATGCAGACCAGGGCGAGAATGGAAAAGTTCTGTACAGAATTCTCTCTGGTAACTTTTCTTAATGCTTCCTGCCTGATATGGTGTAATGGTTTATATGATTTCTAGATCACACTTTACAATAAGCTTTCATTAGTTACTGTATTTAATAACATGAATTAATTATGAACAAAGGGGCGCCACGGTGGCGTAGTGAGTAGCACGTTCGCCTCACAGCAAGTTGGCATTTCTGTGTGGAGTTTGCATGTTCTCCCCGTGGTTGCGTGGGTTTCCTCCGGGTTCTCCGGTTTCCCCCACAGTCCAACGACATGCGGTACAGGTGAATTGGGTAGGCTAAATTGTCCATAGTGTATGTGTGTGAATGAGAATGTATGAATGTGTTTCCCAGAGATGGGTTGTGGCTGGAAGGACATCCGCTGCGTAAAACAAATGCTGGATAAGTTGGCGGTTCAATCCGCTGTGGTGACCCCGGATTAATAAAGGGACTAAGCCGAAAAGAAAATGAATGAATGATTGAATGAATTATGAACAATACTTGTACGGCATTTGTTAATCATAGTTCAATGTTTACTAATGCATTAAGATCCAAATTCCTGCTTGTTGACATTAGCTAATGCACAGCGAGGAAACATGAACTAACAATGAATGGCTGTATTTTTATTAACTAACATGAACAAATAATGAAATGTTTAGTGCGGTGCAATTTTTTACATTACTTGACACATCTATAACTTTTGTGTCAAGATTGCTGTCTGAGGTGAAAGTCATTTATTAAATGATGAAAAGATTCACGCAGCTTCACCTACCACAGCAAATTCCTTTTTTTTTTTTTTTTTAAGCATTATTATCTGTAGATGAAGGATAGTAAAGCCGAAAGTGTCTTCTTTCCAAAGAGACATAAACTGTGAATGTAGCCCAAATTGTTCAGCAACTGTTACTGTTTTCGGTCATTTTTGAACACCGATATAGTCTCAGAAAACTAATTTGAAAAGTAAACCCATGAGACATTTGACCTTTAAGGCAGATTTTTTCTAGGTTGTTACATTTCATGTGTTTGTATGTGGAAAAATTCATGGACTCATTACTTTATAATGTAAAACTTTTAATATATATTTTATATATTTTTTAGCATGAATCTTTGTAGATGAACCACAGTAAAGCTCAAAGTGTCTTCTTTCCAATGATACCTAATTCCTGTTTGTATCTCACTGGGGTCAAGAACTGTTACTATTTAAAGTCAGGTACTGTAGGTGTAAATCCCTTTAAATGTTTTATTCTTTGGCATGAACTAATACAATCTTACTGTAAATCACAGGTGTCAAATCCAGTTCCTTGAGGACCGCAGCTCTGCACAGTTTAGTTACAACCCTGCTTCAACACACTTACCTGAAGATTTCAAACAAGCCTGAAGGAATCAAATAGTTTCATCAGGTGTGTTTAATTAGAGTTAAAGCTAAACTGTGCAGAGCTGCTGCTCTCCAGGAACTGGAACAACCTGTGTTGTAAAGTGTTACTGAAATAGTTTGAGAATTTTTATGTATAACATCATTGTCATCAAAGTATCCCAACAAAAACATACTTTATACAAAATATAGTTTATTTTTTCCTTGTCTTATGTTTTACACAACAACAAAAAGAATATTTGTTATTTTGTTGTAGAATCAAGTTAATCTTAAAAGTCATTTTCACTTACATTACATCAAACTGACCTAAAATGGTGACTTAAGTTAGTTAAAACAGGGTTAACTTATGTACTGTAAGTTAAGTGATCTCAAGTGATAATTAATGGAGCAAGTCATTTTTCACAGTATTTCCTATAATAATGTTTTTTTTTCTGGAGAAAGTCTTGTTTATTTTATTTCAGCTAGAATAAAAGCAGTTCTTAATTTTATTAAAACCATTTTAAGGTCAATAATATTAGCCTTCTTAAGCACCTTATTTGTTTTTCCGAATACCTACAGAACAGACTACTGTTTTACTATGGCAAGCCATTTTGAAATTTAATCTATAACCCGCACTGGTATCCATTTTCATGTTACTAATGTCTATTTTTTAGATACTAGTATCTTTTCTATTTAGTACTAGTACCTATTAATTAGATACTAGTGCTTATTCATTAGATACTAATGCTTATTCATTAGTGCCTGTTCTTTAGATACAAGTGCTTTATAAAAATATACTAGTGCTTGCTCGTTAGACACTGTTTTTTTTTAGTAGATACTAGGACTCATTTATTAAATACTAGTACTTATTCATTAGATGCTAGTACTTATGCATTAGATACTAGTACTTATTCATTAGATGCTAGTACTTATGTATTAGATACTAGTACTTATTTTAATAGTGATTAGTAACTGTTCTGTCTTTATGGCGGACATAAAAGAAATCAGTGATAAGAAATGAGTCATTTAAACTATTATGTTTAGAAATGTGTCCTTCACTCCATTGAACTGAAGTTGGGAAAAATATATAAAAGAATTCAAATTTAAGACAAAGGCTAATAATTCTGACTTCAGCTGTACTTTCCACATTTTCATATTATTATGTTTTAAAGGATTTTCCATGTTCCTGTTCATGCTTTGGCTATTATGTGTGTGTTTGTGTGTGTGTGATCTGTTTTATCTAGGCAACAATGGTCAGTTTAGCATGGACGGTCTGTCTGGACTCATCAGCAGAGGAAGCGTGGCTCTGGACAGAGAGACGCGCAGCTCTTATGTGCTGGAGGTGGAGGCCTATAACAGTGACCTGGGCAGCATGCGCAGCACTGTCAGGGTGTGTGTGTGGGAAATAATTATACACTTCACAAAACTGCTTATTTAGAAGATTACACTAAAGTCCATTTAAATGACTGTTTACCACTGTATATTTATATCATGGGTCTCAAAGTCAATTCCTGGAGGGCCGCAGCTTGGCACAATTTTGCTCCAAGCCTAATTAGACACTCCTGATACAACTAATCGAGGTGTTCATGACTAAATCAGCGGTCACACTAGACTTTTCTCCCCATAGACTTCCATTTCTACACATGCGAATGCGTCAGACCGGAAACGCAAGCTCATGCAACAAGTTTCGCTGTGGTGCAAAGATCAAGCTTGGTGAACTCTGACCTACGAAATCACAACACATGACTGCGTAAGACCAATTGAAGATCAAAACCTGACGTCTCTGGACAGAAATGTATTATATGGACCAATCGCTTGCTTTTTAAACGTCTAATCATCTTGTTTAATCCCGCCCCTTTTTGCAGCGCCATACGACAGAATTTTGGATGCTCAAACTCTAATGTGACCACAGCATAATCTTGAACACCTTGATTAGTTGGATCAGCTGTGTTTGAGTAGGGTTGGAGCAAAGCTGTGCAGAGCTGCGGCCCTCCAGGAATTGAGTTTGAGACCTATGATTTTTATCGACGGCTGTGGCACATTTCCAACACACATGGGAAGTGTATGGTTGGGCTTGAGTTTAAGGGAGTTAGAAGGGAGTGAAAGATGAAGGTTGCCAAAACAATGCCTGCACAGTTATTTAACTATTATTACATTTAGAGACTACACTGTAGTGATGCGCTGATGGCGGTTATATCCGCAGACGCTGCGGATAATTCGCAGGTCGGTAGTATAAATTTTTTATTCAATAAGAAAAGATGCGCATAAACTATGATGGAAACACTTTTACCCGACAAATTCGAGTATGCTCATTAATAAAAGGGGATGTGATTTTTAAGATCATGTGACGGTAAAAATGTGTGGGATTGGATGAATTCCAGCAGGCCGACCACATTTTTAAAACATCTGGAATGTTGTTTTAGTTATTCTAAAACCCTTAACCATTTCAGTATAAGTGTTATTATATTATCAATGACCTTTAGAACTGTCAAGAGCATCTGTGCTCCGGGTCTCAAGCCTTAAAACGTCACCGCTCGTTCACTGCGTGTCAAGATTGCTGTCTGAGGTGAAAGTCATTTATTAAATGATGAAAAGGTTCTTGCAGCTTCACCTACCACAGCACTTTTTTTTTTTTACTGTTGATATTTGGCGCCAGTTTGTGACGACGCACATCTTTTATACGATAATCCAGTTTAGCGCATAAAGTTTGTTAGCATTTCTGGATGGAAACATAGCTAATGACTAAAAAAATATGGACAACACGACAGCACCTTTACCCATTGAACGTTTGAATGCAAAACCCCATATGACGGGCACAAACTATTGCAAAAAACTGCTGAAATTGGAGCTTGGGCAATGCTCAGAAGGGACTACCTGATGGAGCCAGAGGTGGAGCCGTGGAATCTAACATCCAACCAAACGCTTGTACATCATATCAACCATGCCCCCGAACTTCTCATTTGACTGCCCATATCTACACTGTAACAAAGGCTCGCTAAATAGATATAAGCGCCTACATGTAAAAAGACGTAATAATATACGATTTATTAAAAAACTGTGTGATATAATTCAATTTTAATAATTCAATGAAATAGTTATATATTACAAAATAAGTAAGCTATGAACACAAAAAAATATTTCTCTTATAACGGAAATCTCTTATAACAGAAAAAACATTTATAAAATATGAAAAATAACATATAAACAACACATACATTTTTACAAATGTTTTTATTTTTAATTAACAGTCAGCAGGACCCAAAATATCAATGTCAGCTATTTGCCATGGAGGAAAAATCCTGCGTTTATATTAGCAAAAGATACAGCAACCTCTCTAAATATTAACAGGATATTCACACATCCCAGCACTATATAAAATCATCGTTCTCTATTTCTTCAATAAACTTTGCAGTATTAATACATCAACTGATGTCTGTCATTGTTTATATTTTTTTTCTTTGCCTTCATTTTCATTTGCTTTATTTGATGCCTTAATTATATCTGGCAAGGAGGAATTTACATTAATTTGAATGTTTATTAGGTGTTTCAAAATAAAAAGCCAACGGTAAATGATGTATATAAATAATAAAAACATTTACAGCTCTGTTTGTTATTTAAGATTCTGTTTCATAAATTTTTAATAATTTTAAAGCAGCAAATTCAGTAGATTAACTAACTCAAAAACATGCCAAAACTCAAAATGTCAGAGACGTCCTATAAATCAAGTTCATTTAACAATACATGAGATCGATGTGGACATAAGCTAACATTAGTTTTGTCCTCCTAATTATTATTTCAGACCCATAAAAAGAGATAACAATCACTGGCATAGTTCGGCATGTATTAGCAAACAAAAGCCCACATTTAACTGAATAAACAATGGTCCATCAGATCCTGTAGGTCAGAAGGTATAGTTTACTGCTGAACAACTCATTCTATCATGGTAAAATGACACAGAAATCTAACATTGGTACTTCAGTCTCTTCTAGAAACTCCGACAGTCTGCTTAGAGAAGCTGTCAAACACAGTGGTCAAAACGGTTGTTTTTATAGCAATAAATTACTGGCTAAAAGCATCTTTCAGGACGTTTAATTGCAATTAATTGTAATGAACTTTTAGTTTTGGCTCAAGTCTCGTTGGTTAATATGGGGGAGGCAGGCTTTATGACTTGTTCTGCAGCCAGCCCCCAGGAGGCGATCGAATGACCGGGACCTTCACTCAAAAGGAGTCATGCGACACACTTGGTATTTATATTGCACAGTTATCATGTATGGCCATAGACTCAAAGCGTTTTACAATCATGAGGAATAGCGATATTCAAATCATCTGGAGGAATTATATTCATATCGCAATATATATCTCGCAGCAAAACAAATTATCGCAATGTCAGATTTTTCCAATATTGTGCAGCTCTATTACCTACTGTATACTATAGAATTATTAGTATACATCTAAATGCATTCTAGTAGGCTTCGACATGCAGTGAACGCGTTTGGTCTTTCAATACACATACTAGATGCAACTTTTATCCATTTTCTTGGAAGACTGAAAGTATTTGAATATGATGTGTGTGTGTAGCAGTATGTGTCTGTTCAGTTTGTGATCGTGAGTTTGTGTCTGCAGGTGATTGTGTATGTGGAGGATGTGAATGATGAGTTTCCAGTCTTCACTCAATCACAGTACAACCGTCTTGGGCTCCGAGAGACTGCTGGGATTGGGACGTCTGTGGTAGTGGTCCGAGCTACAGACCCTGACACTGGTACACAACATGATAATCACACTATACATGCATTTTACTTTCACTTTGACCTTTATAAATATTCTGTGAGTGACTGGATGTTTTGTCTTTAACACAGACATGATATCCATGATAGCAGCTATTGTGTTTTCATAACACTCCCCATTTATTTTGATCCATTTTGGAAACCGTAACCAAGTTTGTGTGCCATAATCTTAACAAAGTGCGCTGTATTTTTCCATTGATTCTTAATGCCAAACAACATCATAACATTTCTGTTGTGCTTCTGCTTCCTTTTTTCGCTTCCTCTTAAAGGATGTCCATCGAATCGTCAGCTGGACAGGCGTCCGCCAGTCTGCAACGTTGCAGGCCTCAGATTAAAGTGCAATGTGCTGGAGTTCAGTCATGTAGATAATGTTGAAAAATGAAGAAGCGTTGCTCTTGGAGAAAATAGTTGGCTACACTAGTAACTCCTACTAAGGGGTAACCCATGGACCACAAAACCAGTCATAAGAGTCAAATAATAAGCTTTCCAATAGTGTATATTTTCTTAGGATAGAACCAGGTTGCGCTTTATAATAACTACACACTATGAATCATCTATTAAGCATTAGCAAATAGTGAATTCATTATTTGTTAAGCATTAACTCTGCATTAACAAACGTTTGTAAGCAGTTAATTCCTGCAGCTACAAATGCTCTATTCTTGACTTATAAGTACATTTATAATGTGCTTAATAATTGTGTTTTCATACTTTAAGGATTTTTTTTCATTACTAAATTAAGTATTGCATTATTTACAAACCCTTTGTATTTAAGAGTAGTTGGTGGTTTTTAAGATCATTCAGAATGAGTTAATAAACGATTAATAAACTATTAAAATCAACATTTATATATTGTATTATTCAGGCATATATTAATGGTTACTATTCATGTTAATAAATGCTTTATTAACTCAACTTCCTGCAGTTTTGTGACCTAATCTAAAGTGAGGACTATTCATGCTTTATAAATCCCATATAAAAGATTATTAAAGGCTCAGTTTTATTCGAAACAGGAAAAAAGAACATAGACGACTTTATTCTTTTCTATTCATTTGAATCAGAATTATTACAAGTTATTGTATAATGATGGTTTGTTCTGTAGACAATTGAAAATAATTTTGACCATTAAAATGGTTTTAAAAAAAATTTAAACTGCTTTTATTCTTGCCAAAATAAAACAAATTAGACTTTCTCCAGAAGAAAAAAAAATATTATCAGACCTACTGTGAAAATGTCCTTGCTCTGTTAAACATCATTTGGGAAATATTTAAAATCAAATATTGGCTAATAATTCTGACTTCAACTGTACACAAATGAAACTGTATCAAATGAAAAATAAATCTTTGCAAATCTAAAATACAATTACTATTCAGTTTTTTAACCAATTTTATGTTGTATTTTGACACTTCTGTTATTCAGCAATGTTTAAACTTTACAGTCATTTTATTATTTAGATAGGATTGCAAAGATATATTGTTTATTTGATATTAATCCTTTAACTGTCATTTATAAGGGATTTATAAAGCATGAATAGTCCTCACTTTACATTAGGTCACAAAACTGCAGGAAGTTGAGTTAATAAAGCATTTATTAACATGAATAGTAACCATTAATATATGCCTGAATAATACAATATATAAATGTTGATTTTAATAGTTTATTAATCGTTTATTAACTCATTCTGAATGATCTTAAAAACCACCAACTACTCTTAAATACAAATGGTTTGTAAATAATGCGATACTTAATTTAGTAATGAAAATAAATCCTTAACAAAGTATGAAAACACAATTATTAAGCACATTATAAATGTACTTATAAGTCAAGAATAGAGCATTTGTAGCTGCAGGAATTAACTGCTTACAAACGTTTGTTAATGCAGAGTTAATGCTTAACAAATAATGAATTCACTATTTGCTAATAGATTATTCATAGCGTGTAGTTATTATAAAGTGTTACCTAGAACCATTATTGGTTGAGATACAACTAGATTTAATTATGAAAATCTGTAATCAGAGGGTTCAAAAAAGTTTAAATACTGAGGAAATCGCTTTTAAACTTGGCTGAATTAAGTACTTATCAATGCCAATTACTAATCGAAAAATGAATATCATTTCTGAGTTTCTATATAGTTTATGAGATATCAATAGCAACGATTTTTGGCTGAAAAGAAACATTTTGATGCACACAATATGTATTTTTTGCATAAGACTGCATACGACTGGTTTTTATTCTCCAGGGTCAAATTTGCTATGCCATTGCTAAAGAAAAAAATCTGCCTAGAAACATTCAAAACAGCTACGTTTTCATTAGCTACGTTTCCATCCAGCTATTTTTATTTGCATTTTGCATATGCGCATAGAAAAACGTTGGATGGAAATGCCATGATGCCCATCAATTTTGAAAATGTGCATAAAAATGTATGCGCATAACTGAGTAGGAAAAACTTTTTATTCGATAAGAAAAGATGCGCATAAACTGCGATGGAAACACGTTAACCGTAGAAATTCCAGTATGCGCATTAAATAAAGGTCATGTGATTTTGTTAAAAGAGATCATGTGATGATAAAAATGTGTGTAAATGCACAAACCAGTAGGCTGAGCACATCATAAAACATCTGAAATGTTGTTTTGGTCAATCTAAAATGCCTTACCGTTTAAGTAGTTGTGTTATTATATTATTAATGACCTCCAGAATCAAGAGTGTCTGTGCTCCGCGTCTGACACTTTTATACGCCACCGAGTGCTCAGTGCGTGTCAGGA
The DNA here is from genome assembly GCA_903798035.1 of Danio albolineatus. Taxonomy (NCBI): domain Eukaryota; kingdom Metazoa; phylum Chordata; class Actinopteri; order Cypriniformes; family Danionidae; genus Danio; species Danio albolineatus. Next base: position 9,080,101 of record CAIGQQ010040406.1, on the reverse strand, counting down.
TTGCCTTCTGTGGCACAAGTCATTTATTAAATGAAGAAAAAGATTCTCCTACTGCAGCAAATTATGTTTTTACGGTTGATAATTGGTGCTAGTTAATCAGGAAGTGTCGATTTTGTCCGCTTTGATTCGTTGAATGGAAACTCTGCTTTATTTTTATGTGATAATCCAGTTTTGTGCATAAAGTTCATTCGCATTTTTGGATGGAAACATAGCTATTGTCATTACTGATCAGTTTAAAGTGGTTATCAAATGAGAGACCAAATTTCCTTGATCTTTTGACATTTAAGCGGTTGTTCAATTATATAAACATCCTGTAAGTTTCAGATTTCAATACTTGTTAGTTTAATAGCAGCTTATTGAAACCAATCTGATTGACAAGTGGTGGAATTCAGTTATGTAACAGATTGGCTAAACTTCCCCTCCACAGAGAACAATCATTGCCTACTTCTACATCACTGCCTGATAGCTCGGCCCACTGATTACAGCTGCAATTCAATTCATCTTTATTTCTATAGTGCTTTTACAATGTAGATAGTGTCAAAGCATCTTAACTTAGAAGTTCGAGTAAACTGAAACTGTGTCAGTCCAATGTTCAGAGTTTAAGTTCGGTTTAGTTCAGTTCAGAGTGGTTTAATTTTCACTGCTGAGAGTTAAACACTGAAGAGCAAATCCATCGATGTGCAGCTCCACAAGTCCCAAACCAAGCAAGCCAGTGGCGACAGCAGCAAGGAACCAACTTCACCAATTGACGAAAGTGAAGGAAAAAAATCATGTCAATATATTGTTCAGCCCTAATTTGATTGGTCAGAATATTTCATGAGAAACTGAAGATGAAAAACTTTTGGTCCATGTTTAAATGCTGTTTTATATCTTCTAAACTCAATTTTTGTCACAGTTTTAAAGCACACTAGCACTTACAGATATCCTTAAGGCTAACATATTGATACTAACATCTAAAGAAATGTCCAAACAAACAAAAAGCGCTCTGGGACAGCTCAAATATTTGGTCGTTGCTCTTTGGGTAAGGGATTCATCAAAGCAAACAACAAAAATCAGTCCAAGGCACTCGAAAAATGTGAATTATTTTTTTCAAAAGCATTTTTTCAGATGGCTTATTCTTAAAAAACCAACGCGTTTCGGCAGGGAGCTGCCTTCATCAGGGTAACAGTGATCAGGTCAAATATCAAATATATCAATTATACTCAAATATTGTAACAAACAAAGTCAACTACAATCATTAATTCAGCACCAATATAGGAGAGCATATTTACGCATACATACATACAAAGGCATACAAATGCATATATGAAAATGTATAAATCTAGAGCAAATAAGCAAGTATGTACAGAAAAATACGCTTTAACATGGCATATACGTAAGGGATAATCAATGGCTTGCCGTGCGTTAAAGGATTTTAATGCAGGACGTGGAGGTGAAGGACCACACGACGCACAGCAGAGTGTGGTCCCCTCCTCGAAGTGCATTAAAATCCTTTAACGCACGGCAAGCCGTTGATTATCCTGCTTATTCCATGGTCATTTGCCAAGGTAGGCATAAGTTTAAAATAGTTTTGCTGTTTGCAGTGCAATATTTGTCCGTTTCTACATGTTAGATTTTAGTTTCTGGTGTTAAATATAGGTGAATTTTGCATAATGAAAAACATCATGACAGGTAGGAGAACATTCTGCTTTATTTATCTTCTTTAAAACAAAAGCAATCAGCCAAACACGCAGGATCAGTGTAATATTACATTATTTAGGCTCATAGATTAATTATGAAACTTATCTCTGTGATCTGCTAAAAAAATACACCTGAGAATAAATGGTTCAAATGTCCAAAGACTGACCGTTAGATACACCAGAGGTTAATTATATATCCCATTTGAACAACAGAGATGCAAGAGATCTCTTAGATCCAGCGGCACCTCTTCAGATGTTCTGTCCAATATACAGCTTCCCTCGGGGGGAGCTGTTTGCGAAGCTGCTGCTGACCGCCTGGAGCTTCCAACATTTTTAAAAACGCGCTTTTCATACACACAAACTGCTGATTTGACTTTAAAATAACTACATTCTCGCTTGGAAAAACTCTTAAAACTTGATTTTGTGGCATAGTTTATAAGTATTTTCCTAATTTTGCGGATTTCCTGTCCACCATTAATAGCCCTCATCAGTTTCATGCGCAGCACATGCGAGTTGCTATAGTAACTGTAAACGTTTGGGAGAAGCGCATTTATTTCGAACTGTGATCAAAACTGACTGGTACTACCTGTGCGTATCAACGAAGATAATTCACACGCTTGAGCCAATCAGAAGCAAGAATTTCAACAGACCATGGAATAAATACATATAAACACCCATATGAACACACATATATATACATACGCACATACACTTACATCTAAAGATTCTATGTAAAGAAATGTATTTTAATTTCATGAGACCTTTAATTTCTGAAAATAATGACGCAAACCTTTCCTGTTTTCCTCTGTCTAGGGGACGGGGGCGCTGTGGCCTATTCCCTGGTCTCTGGCTCTGATCGTAAATTTGAGGTGGACGTGAGTACTGGTCTGCTAACCACGGTGGATTATTTGGACTACGAGACCAAGACGAGCTATTTAATGAACGTCTCGGCCACAGATCAGTCACCGCCGTTCCATCGCAGCTACTGCACCGTGTACGTCACACTACTCAATGAACTGGATGAAGCGGTGGCCTTTCTCTCAGCCGGATATGAAGTTTCACTGAGAGAGAACATCGCCACGGGAACAGAGGTGGTGCAGGTGAAGGCGCAGTCGGCTGATAATCTGAACCAGCTGTCGTACCGCTTCGACCCCGACACCTCGCCTGCTGCCCTCGCGCTCTTTAAGATTGACAGCGTCACGGTGAGGAAACACTGTATTACTGAAAAGAACAATCTGCTTTGAGAACGGGATGGTTTTTAAAGAGATAGTTCATCCAAAAATGAAAATTTACCTCATCATTTATTCTCAGGGTTCCCATGCTTCTTGAAAGTACTTGAATTTAAGACACATGGATTCAAGGCCCAGATAGTACTTGAAAACAAACATAGGTTCTTGAAAGTGCTTGAATTTAATTATATATGCAGTATATAATTATTATTTTTATTTATTTATTTATTTATTTATTTTAAATGTAATTTTTTGGTGTTATTTCAACAAATGTCAAATCTTGAACGAGATCTATGACAAATAATGGACATTTTAAAAATATTTCAGAAACTACATTTGAATATTAGCAGTTTTGAATTCAACAGCTTTTATTATAGAACTATGAACATGACGGTTCACTTTTTAAAAAAAATTACACATTTATCGTTTTGACATTTTCAATGTAAATATTAAGTGTAGATGAAATGTTAAGTTTGTGTGGGTTTTCTCTAGATGCTCTGGTTTCCCTCACAGTCCAAAGGCATGCGCTATAGGTAAATTGGATACACTAAAATTGCCGTAGTGTATGAGTATGTACAGTATGTGAATGCAAAAGTGTATGGGTGTTTCTCAGTACTGGGTTGCGGCTGGAAGTTTTTCCGCTACATAAAAAACATATGCTGAAATAGTTGGCGGTTCATTCCACTAAGCCGACCTCTGAAATAAGAGACTAAGCCGAAGGAAAATGAATGAATGAATGAATGAATGAACGGATGAATGACTGAATGAATGAACGAATGAACGGATGAAATGTTAATCAGGACTTTAATGGTGCTTCATACACTCACTGGCCACTTTATTAGGTACACCGTACCAGTACCGGATTGGACCCCCTTTTGCCTTCAGAACTGCCTTAATCCTTCGTGACATAGTTACAACAAGATAATGGATATATTCCTCAGAGATTTTGGTCCATATTGACATGATAGCGTCATGCAGTTGCTGCAGATTTGACGGCTGCACAAATTTCCAATCTTTTATTGTCCAATTTTAGTGAACCTGTGCGAACTGTAGCTATTGCCCTTCCTCCTCAAGATTGGATATATTGTGCATTCAGAGATGCTCTTCTGCATACCTCGGTTGTAAAAAGTGGTTATTTGAGTTACTGTTTCCTTTCTATAAGCTTTGACCAGTCTGGCCGTTCTCCTCTGACCTCTGGCATCAACAAGGCGTTTGCGCCCACAAAACCGCCGCTCAGTGGATATTTTCATTTTTTCGGCCCATTTTCTGTAAACCCTAGAGATGGTTGTGCTTGAAAATCCCAGTTGATCAGCAGTTTCTGAAATACTCAGACCAGCCCATCTGGCACTAACAACCATGCCACGTTCAAAGTCACTTAAATCACCTTTCTTCCCCATTCTTATGCTCAGTTTAAACTGCAGCAGATCGTCTTGATCATGTCTACATGCCTAAATGCATTGAGTTGCGGCAATGTGATTGATAGTACTGGATTTGAATTTAATGGTGCTTTAAAAAGTCCTTGAATCGGCTGTTTATGGAAGAGTGGGAATCCTATATTCGTCTTCAAGTGTTTTTAAACCGTTATGAGTTTCTATTTTCTGTTGAACACAAAGAAGATGTTGTGAAGAATGCTGGCTGCCGGCACCCATTGACTTGCATATTAGAAAGTAAAGTTTACTATGGAAGTCAGTGGGTGCCAGCTACCGGCATTCTTCAAAATATCTTCTCTTGTTTTCTACAGAAGACAGAAACTCCGATATGTTTTGAACAAATAAAGGGTGAGTAAATTATGGCAGAATTGTAATTTTTGGGTGAACTATCCCTTTAAAGGGGTCCTATCCACTAATAAAGTCTAAAATCACACCACAGTTCAGTGCTGTATCTGATCATACAGGAAGGCTCAACAAATTATATTAATAACTGTTCAATGTGCACTGCAAAATACTTTTTAAATATCATGATATTTATGTTTACATCCATGCCTTATGTCAGATGGATTCATTTTTAGCAATCATTAAAATATTAGTGATTGTATTGAACTGGGTAGCTCAGTGGTTAGCACTGTCGCCTCACAGCAAGAAGGTCACTGTTTTCGAGTTCCAGCTGGACCCGTTGGCATTTCTGTGTGGAGTTTGCATGTTCTCACCATGTTGGCGAGGGTTTCTTCCATGTGCTCCGGTTTCCCCCAGTCCAAACACATGCACTATAGGTGAATTTAATAAATTAAATTGGCTTTAGTGTATGAGTGTGAATGTGAGCGTGTGAGAGTGTATTGCTGTTTCCCAGTACTGGGTTGAGGCTGAAAGGGCATCTGCTGCGTAAAGCATATGCCGGAATAGTTGGCGGTTTATTCTGCTGTAGCAACCCCTGATAAATAAGGGATCAAGTCAAAATTCATAAATAAAATTGCCATAATGTGTGATCAGTGGTCATCAATGGCTATTTTCTCTTGGACCCAGAAGCAATATTTATTATGTCCTAACCCTAACCATAACAAGTGAATTCTATTGCCTTTTACGAGATGTAATGAAGTCTCCGGTATCCCCAGAATGTGTCTGTGAAGTTTCAGCTCAAAATATTTTGGAAATCATTTTTCATATCAATAATGCACCAATGGAGCCCCTTTAAATGCAAATGAGCTGCTACTCCCAGCCCCCTTTCCTGAAAGGACGGAGCCTTTACAGCTTGTGATCCTGTTACCCCTACAACTATAAACAAAGTATTTGCATGTGAAAATAATGCCTTGTCAGTTTAATGATATACAGTTTTTCAAGCATACAGAGACAAAGATATCACACAACAAGCTGGCTGTCAGATGATATACCGTATTATTTTTAGTAATAAAGGCTTATCTTCTTTTTCAGCTGTCAAACAAACACACAGAATATGCACAAGTTACACTCAAACACCTACAATAGAAGCATTTGGGTTGGATCAGAAACCTTTGGAGTGTGTTTTGTAACTTTGCCGAGTAACAAGAGCAAAACACATTAAAGTAAGTGTAAAAGGCATAAAAGGACCCCTATAAAATGTGAACTATTTGACATCTTGATTAACCTATTCACACTATTGTGAGGAGGTAATGTAAACACTATGTGATTTATACATGTGTGTGAAGTAATTGTTTTAGCAGCCACCAGCAGGTTAGTGTTTGACTCATTGGAGTGACTCATGCAGCTTCAGTTTAATCTGCATTCTCTGCCAAGGTTAGCAAAACATATGTAGTGGTTTCAGTTCCCTTTTACACACTTGTGTATGTTCACCCAATTCTAATTTTGTCCAAAATCTGTGCAGGAAATGGCCCAAAGATTCAAGATTTGTATCTACTCATTATTACACTGTCAAAAAATATATGACAAACAAATGTTTATTTTTTATTTTTATGTAACTTTAACTTACTGTATTAAGTTAATCATTGATTTATTCATTTTCTTTTCGGCTTAGTCTCTTTATTAATCTGGGGTCGCCACAGCGGAATGAACCGCCAACTTATCCAGCATATGTATTCACACACATACACTAGGACCAAATAAGCTTACCCAATTCACCTATAGCGCATGTCTTGGGACTTGAAGGGGAAACCGGAGCACCCGGAGGAAACCCACGAGAACACAGGGAGAACATGCAAACTGCACAGAAATGCCAACTGACCCAGCTGAGGAACCAGCGACCTTCTTGCTGTGACGCGATTGTGCTACCCATTGCGCCACTATGGCACCAACAATAGGTTAATCAATTTTAAACAAAAATGTAAAGGTTATACAAAGTTTAACTTCATATTTGTAGTCAGTTTGACGGAGATCTCTAGAAATTTCATTTGATTTAGCTAAAAAAATGAAGCCAGCAGTCCTTTTTTTTTTACATTTATAAAACGTACAGTAAGTTTTGTCACCACCTAGAATGAAGCAATGAAAGTAAAACGTACAGTGTCAGTATAGAGTACAAAATTTAGAGGCATAGATTTAGCACTCTCAGCCATATAAACAACACAGGCTCATTGGAAATGTGCCCAGGCCTACATTTTTGCGAAACCGCAAAAAACGAAACAAAGCTTGTTTGGCATGCTGTCCCAGGAGAGAGCCCCGAGCTCATAAGATCCTCGAGCCCAGGGCTGCCCTCGTTTGCAAGCTTGAGCTCGGGTAGATCTCGAGAACTCCCCTGCTGTAGTAGCTAGTGAACAGATAGTTATTACTCTTAAGAGAGAACTACTTACTAGGAGCATGTCTATGGTGCCGATTTAGATTAGTCAATTTATTTAAGTTGCATGTTTTTGGACAGTGGGAGAAAACAGGGGAATCCGGGGTAAATCCACATGAGCACGGGGAGAACGTGTAAACTACACACAGAAACGTCGGCTGGCTTGGAGAAGACTAGAACCAGTGACGTTCTTGCTGTGAGGCAACAGTGCTAACCACTGGGCCACTGTGCCACCCATCTAGGAAAGGAGGAGGAGTAGGGGTGGAAAGGGGGATTCTTCAAAATGAAGATGGCTGTGATATGGAACTTAGGGTATTTATAATTGCTTAGGAATCGTCTGATTGGTGAATCATAAATTGAATAAAGCTGGACCAGCCGCAAGCAATCATAAACACATGATCCTCTCGAAATTGGTTTATAAATAGGCTTCACTCATTGTTTTACTATGAGTTGTTTTTTCCTCACAACATAAAGTCCTGCTTGGTGTGAACAGATCAGTGACTATCAAAGCCAATTTGCAGTGCTGACTAGATTGTCTAACTGGGTAATTTAAGAGAGTCAAGAAAAGACGTATTTATTTCTCTACCAGGATTGTGTGAAATAATAAGGTTGTGTGTGCTCTACAGGGTCGTATCACTGTGACGGGACTGTTGGACAGAGAGCGGGGAGATTCATACACGCTCACTGTTGTGGCTGATGATGGAGGACCAAAAAGAGGCTCCACTGTGGTAATGAGTTTCTCCATCATCTCTTCAATCTGAAGTCAAACTCAATCAAATCTGTTTTTTCCCCCTAAATTATGCACAAGTACACTACCTGACCCAAGTCTTGTCGCCTATCCAAGTTTTAGGAATAGCAAATAATAACTTGACTTCTAGTTGATCATTTGGGTTCCGAAGTGGCTTATATGAAAGACAAAGACCTCTAGAGTACGCTTATTTTACCAAAATAAAATATGATCATGCCTTATTTATTCTTTAAGGACAGTAAGGTCTGACTTTGCTTAGACAAATATGTTGTCACTTAATAGAAATAATGTCCATTATAGAATATAAAGTCATGGTGCAGTGGAAAACGAATTCATATTGTGAATGACTCCCATGAGCTTGAAGGACTGCATCCACACATCTCTGCAATGACTCAAATAACTTATTAATAAAGTCATCTGGAATGGCATTGAAAGCGTTCTTGCAGGACTCCCAGAGTTCTCCAAGATTCTTTGGATTCATCTTCAATGCCTCCTCCTTCATCTTACTCCAGGCATGCTCAATAATGTTCATGTCTGGTGACTGGGCTGGCCAATCCTGGAGCACCTTGACCTTCTTTGCTGTCAGGAACTTTGATGTGGAGGCTGAAGTATGAGGAGCAGCGCTGTCCTGCTGAATATTTGCCCTCTCCTGTGAGTAGTAATGTAATGGGCAGCACAAATGTCTTGATACCTCTGACTGTTGATGTTGCCATCCACTCTGCAGGTCTCTCACATGCCCCCATACTGAATGAAACCGCAAACCATGATTTTTCCTTCACCAAACTTGACTGATTTCTGTGAGAATCTTGGCTCGATGTGGGTTCCAATAGGTCTTCTGCAGTATTTGTGATGATTGGGATTTAGCTCAACAGATAATTAATCTGAAAAATCTACCTTCTGCCACTTTTCCAAATGATCAACTAGAAGTCAAGTTGTAATTTGTTGCTCCTACAACTGTGATAGACGACAAGACATTCGTAAGGCAGTGTACATTTAGTTCTGTAATCTGTAAGCAAGCAAGACTGTAACCTGCAGCTCATGTGATGGTTATGTTTATTTGACACGATGATATTAATGTAATTCAACCTGATTTTTATGTTCTTCTTTTACTTTCTGATGTACATTTGTAGAAGGTAAGCAAATCTTTATCCTAAAAATATGATCATTTTTCATGCAGCATATGTCAGTGTCATTCATAAAAGCAAATCTAATTCTGCTAATTGTTTTGGCAGGTGTCAATCACCATTCTGGATGAAAACGACAACAGCCCAGAGTTTGACATCACCTCAGACCTGTCGGTGAATATTCCAGAAGACACAGCCATTGGAAAGAGAGTCGCGGTTGTTTTGGCACGGGACAAAGATGCTGGACGAAATGGACTGGTGATTAAGAGAAACATATTGAAAAAGCTATCAAATAAGCTGTCAGTCATGCATAACTCCGTCCCCATCACCCTCTTGTGTCCTTCAGGTCAACTTCACCTTGATCGCGGGAAACATGCAGGACGTGTTTAAGATCAACACAGTCAATAACACGTATGGAGAGGTTTACTTGAATGCCCCACTGGACCGTGAAGCTGTGGACCGCTACCTGCTTAAAGTGAGAAAAAAACACACGCTGTGGATCTGTACCAAACTTTAGTTACATTTTAGTCATTTAGTGGATGCTTTTGTTCAACGTGACTTACAATTGAGGAGGCATTCAGTGATTCAATAAGAGACAATACACACAAGCGCCTCTATTTTAACAATCTAGGTGCAAAGTTTTAAGTGCATTAACGACACGTCTGAATCCGCTTTCGCTATTTTAAGGACGTAAAAATATGGTCTGCGCCCTGGTGCATGGTCTATCAGGGTTGTGCTTTGGCTGTGTTTTGAGCATAACATGCATTAAACCAATCAGAGTCTCATCTCTCGTTCCATTTAAGAGTCAGTTTCGTCGTGCCATGTCGTATCTTCTATTTACATGGCGGACTTTGTAAGAGGTAAAACTGAACGCTTCACTTGCAAGAAAACAGACCATCTGCAGCGCTAGGATAAAGAATGAGCCTCCTCCATTCGACCTCTTTACTTTCTCTTTAGTTTACTTTTACTCTTTACTTTACTCCTTTACTTTCGTGGATAAGGAAACAGTGTTGTACACACTCTGTTAAAGACATCCACTAGCATACATATTTAATTTTGTTTGTTAAGCGCAAAGATTTGTTTCAAAACTATTTTTAAATTCAGTTCTAATTTCCAGTAAATTAATAAATATGTGAGTTATATCCAAATACACATCCTATTTTGTGCCCCATATGGTTCAAAATCTGACAGATGGACAAATTGAAACTTGTTATTATTAAAACAAATATATAAATATGCATATATTAAATAATACTCCTACTAATAACATCATACAAATGCAAATTGTCATTAATAAACTGAAAAAAGCCCCCCGAGGCGAAGACATGGAGGCAGTGGTTTTTATGTAGAAAATTATAATTTTTAAAAAACATGTTAATACTTTAATTTCATTCATATGTAAAGATATTTGTGTATTGCTGTACATTCTGTGTGTATTAAGAAATGTGTAAGCATTTGGACCTGCATAGGCGCATAACTAAAAAAAAAAAAAAAAAAGTGTGAGAGTGAAAGGGTTTCAACAGGTGGTTTGTCAAGCCAACTCACCTGTGTGAAGCACACTTCATACTGTAAATGCACAGTGGTTGTGTCGGTTGACGTGTAAAGTGAGATCATAGTTACTTCATACACAGCGGTTTATATAATAGTTGTTCTTTATACACTGTGCTTTAAACATACAACCATTTATTAGTTTTATTTGTAGAGGGATTTATAAGCACACCAACCGGCGAGATCTCTGCGCTCTAAGGATCAATTTTATTTGATTGTCCCACGGTCACGTTTGAAATGTCGAGGTGATCGTGCTTTTGCAGTGGCTGCTCCCAGACTTTGGAACAATCTTCCACTGTCCATAAGAACTTCTCCAACATTTGAGTCCTTTCAAAGGACACTGAAGACACACTTATTCTCTTTAGCTTTTAATCATGTGTTGTGATTTTATCTATTTTAGTTCTGTGTATGTTTTAGGTGTTTTATTTGTTTTTATGTACAGCACTTTGGTACCCATTGTGGTTGTTGAAAGTGCTATAAAAATAAATTGAGTTGAGTTGAGTTGAGTATAATGAAAATTTATGTGTATAGACCATGTTGAGGGATGTAAACAAAAACAATGGTCCCAACATATTTCTTGTTTTACATTTAAAATTTCTATAGCTTAATTTTTATGATCTATGTAGCAAAAATGCTCTAAATTGATTAATAGGAACAGAAAAGTCATTTACATCGCTACATTGTGAAAGTTAGAACGACTGCTCACCGAACTACTAGAGGTTGTGAAAGAGGGAATTGTATTATTCCTCTCAAAAATAGTAAATTCAGTCATTGGGTATTTTCAGTGAAAGCTGCAAGGGAATGGAACTCCATCATCCCACCAGCAATTAGAAGATCACTTACTTTTAGTGCTTTTTATTTTCATGTTAAAAATTGGTTATTGACAAATCAGCATTGTCAGCATTAGTACTGTACTTCTTGACACTTATTTGTACTGTTTATTCGTGGCTTTTATCTTCTTCCGCTGCCATCAATCTGTTTCTGTTTTTTACTCTTTTTACTGTGTTTTATATATGATAATGTATTCTATGTTATCATGCTGTGTATGCTTCTATTTTAGGTGTGACATTTTAACAATTCTACACATGAAAAATAGCCATTCTTGGCTAATTCTGGCACATTTAACAGTGATGTTTATTAATATGCATTGACCCTGTAAACAAATAAACTAAACTAAAACTAAACAAAAGGTTGAAAAATTCAATAATGGGATAAATATTTACAAGCTAAATTATTTCATTGTTTGTAGTGATATGGGAAACGTATAGAACTCTTTCTGAAGCATTATGTGTGGCTCTTAAATTCAGCCAATATATTCAAACAGAAACTAGTTATTTTACATTCTAAATTCACAGTCAAAATTATTAGTGATTTCCCGAATGACGTTTAACAGAGCGAGAAATTTCTCACAGTATTTCCTATAATATTTTTTCTTCTGTAGAAAGTCTTTTTTTGCTTTTTTTTGGCCAAAATAAAAGCAGTTTTTAATTTGTTAAAAAACATTTTAAGGTCGATGTTATTAACCCCCTTAAGCAATATTTTATTTTCCATTGTCTACAAAACAAACCACTGCTATCCAATGACTTTCCTAATTAAATTATTTAATCTAAGCCCTTAAACCAGAGACGTCCAAACTAGGGCCCGAGGGCCAAAACTGGCCTTTTATAACCTTTGATTTGGCCCACCATCCCATCTGAGAAAAGAGGGAGAATGATGGGGATGGTTTAGAGATTGTCATGTCTATCAAATTTTATGTAACCTTTTTTAGAAAAAAAATATTGTTAACCCACAAAAAAAGGGTAACTGAAATTAAATGTTTCAATTTAAATGGTTTACATTAATCATATTTAGTTTAAAATGTACATTCTGTCACCCGATGGATAGAATGACAGTGCAGATACTTTGGTGAGTGAATCAAGGCAAAAGCATTTTCTGCTTGACTAGTGTATTCTGCACTGAACAACACTGTTCTAAAGTTATACTGCATTAGTTAACACGATTAACTAAGTATTGCTTTTTATCTATAAATATTATTAAATGAATTTAAAAAACTACACATGGCAACTATAAAGTAATATAATTTGATGTATTTATTTTTGTCCCACGGCTCTCGATGATATTTGGATTTTGGCCCTTTATACGAAAAAGTTTGGCCACCCCTGCTTTAAATGGTATATTTATAGATTTTCTATATTTTTTGGTCAAATAATTGGTCTTGTGGACCCCCAAATTTTTGAGCGCTAGTGTGTTTCATTCAGCAATGACAGAAACAAGACAAATATTTACTTCTAATTAGAAGATACAGTGCTTAGCATATAAGTGCACCCCGCACAAATCTATCATTTAAATTCATATTTTTATTAGGAAGCTATACAATATTATATTTGTGCATATACATTAGTTTAGTCAGTGCTGAAGCCAGATCTGGAGCTCATCTAACAAAACAACTTATGATAGTGTTTCAAAAACTAGTAAACATAAATGTATATGTTATAGAAAAATATTAAATACAAATTTAAGTTGTATTTTTTTGCAATATTTTGCTTGAATTTAATTGTATTATCTTTCAATTTCTAAATATGCTCGGTGACTAAAATATTATTTTAATAAATATTTATGTTTAATAAATTTGTTTTGTTTAAATGCTCCAAAATACTTTCCCAAATGCGCCAAAATACATTATATTCGCTGAGAAATGGATAAAAATATTCATTTACAAAATGGGCTGTACTCAATTATGCTGAGCACTGTATGTTGCATTTTAAGGCCTGGTTATCTTTAAACATGTTGACAGATCATTTGGAACTGAGACACAAATTTACTCATTTATGTCATTTCATTTAAAACATTTGGCAAGTATTTGGTAACTTCAGCAGACATCACTATATATGGTCACAGTTATATGCTGTTGCGTGACTTTGGACGTGTTTCCTTGTACTGCAAAATGCAGCAGATTTTGCATAACTACTTCTGATGTGTATGTGTGGTTGTTCGCTAAGCTCAGCAAGCATGTCTGTGTGTTTTCATGTGTTTTAATCAGGTGCGGGCGATAGATAATGGTTCTCCTCCGAGGTACACAGATGTTTCGCTGACGGTGAATATTGTAGATGTGAACGATAACCCTCCCGTACTACAGAGTCCTCGAGGGTACAACGTCAGCGTCAGTGAGGTCAGAACCACAGCACCTCAAACCAGAGACGCCATCAGCACTCTGGCTGTCAGTCATTCATAAATTTGCATAAAAGACATGCAAAAATAAAGATAAAATCAAAACTAATTTGTTTAATTTATGTTTCTTATTTTTGGTGCTAATTTATTATATATTAGTTCTGGGCAAAAGTTCATCACGATTAATCGAAACTAAAATAAAAGTTTGTTTTGACATCATTTAAGTGTGTGTGCGGAGTTTATTTATTATGTGCAAATAAATACACATCTGCATATATTTGAGAAAATGTTTATTTATATGTAGATATAAAATATATGTGTATATTATACAAATTATATATTAATATAT
>CAIGQQ010040406.1:9051576-9064695 GCA_903798035.1 Danio albolineatus | reverse complement strand
ATTTATTTAGCTTTTTTTATTTATCATCTAAATGAATGAAATTAATTAAATTATAAATCATATAATTATAAACACATTATAAATAAATAAATTAAATAAGTAAATTTATAAATACATTTAAAAGTACATTTATTTATCATTTATTTATTTATCAAATTTATTTATCACTTTCAATATTATGAGCTTGCCAATGAACGACTTTTCTCCACCATAATATAAAATAAGACTGATAATATATGTGTGTTGTAGAATGTGGGTGGTGGAACATCGGTCCTGCGTGTCGTAGCAACAGATCGTGACATCGGAGCCAATGCCTTGCTCTCATACTACATCACTGCTGGAAACCAGGACCTGACCTTCAGAATGGACCGCATGACAGGAGAGATAGTGACCCGACCGTCACCTCCAGACAGAGAAAAACAGCAGCAGTACACACTCACAGTCACAGTGGAAGATGACGGCACTCCGCCTTTATCAGTAAGTGTCTGTGTGTGTTTCCATCAGACTGTTTCCAACTCTAATTGTTGTATATTTCCTGCCATCACATTTAAAGGGATAGTTCATTTAAATTGTATACTCACCCTTCACTTGTTTGTTTCTTCTGCTGAACACAAATACTATGTTTTTGAAGTATTCTAGTTTAGTTAAATGGTTTCCATTGACTTTCATACTATTTTCTTGTTCTTCCTTAAAGGGGTGGTGCGTTTTCGGTGTAATTTTAAGGCTAAATTGTGTTTATGGAGTGTGTGCTCGTGCTTCATTTGTAAAAAATACAGAAACAAAAGAAGCTCTGTGAAAATAGCCGCGCTTGGATGGCATTTTAGATTCTCTGCTATATGCGCATTTCACGCGGTTGCCATTTTAAAACACAAAAGCGAGGCTGTGGTGGATAGAAACCCGGAAGTATGGGATCAGCACTGTAAACATTGCAACAACATGCTTTGTACTACAAACTTCCAGCTGTTGCTATGATTTCAAAATGCAGAAATGGTGTAAACATCACTTTAATATCATTCAGTTCAGTTTAATTTAAACAATAAAAAGCATATTACGCATCAAATAACGTCACAATCTCTTTAAGAGTAATACGCTTAAGTGTCCTCCTAGACTTCAGTTCATGGAAGCAGGTAAACACCGTGGGGACACTTCCCTGCTTCATCCTATGTAAACCGGTGAGCGATAAAACAATGCAGTCCTCTGTAGCACACACTCATGTTGTCTGTAATAGTGTTGTCCTGGTACTGAAGTTTTAAAAACGTCCATTTCCTGCTAACAAATAAGTGCCGCTGAGCGTGTTCATAAACAGCTGATTTGACGTAGTATTCACCAGTGCTCACCAGAAATGACTGTGATTGGCCGTGAAGGTCATCGGTTCACCGCTCTTCACAGATTGCAAACACAGATACACGGACACTGGATCGTTTTAAAGCCTTGAAGATCAGTCGATTCATCAAGCTGATCGCTCGTCTGTGTTTGCACTCGGTAAACATCAGTGAAGAGCGGTGAACTGATGACCTTCACGGCCAATCACAATCATTTCTGTTGAGCACGTGAACACAATGACAAATCCGCTGTGTTTAAGAACGCCATCAACAGTGCCTTCAATGTTAGAAGGAATATTTTTTGTTACATTTCAGTAGCGAAATTTTGCACCGTGACTAGTCTAATATAGTGAAAGAAGCAGTTCATTAACTTGAGTTTGATAAATGGCATCTGAACCGTGTGTTTTGGGAAAGATAGCATTAGCCAACTAGCGCCATTTCCCTTAACTTGGTTGAAAATGAGGTCCAATATCCCTTTTTATTTTCACTATCCATTCAGAACAGACCTTTGGGTCATTCGGACGGCGGTGAAAGTATAAATTTGTGTCACTTTAGCTGTTTCTCAAAATGCGTTCTTCAGCGGTCTTGCGTCCTTGTGTTCTCATGTAACGTCATCATCAACTGCCAAAGTTCTGTTCCAAAACTCAAGACCGGAAGAACAGAGGACGTAAATGAGACGGTGAAAGTAAACATTACAATGAAATTTGTATTAAAATCTGTTTTATTTGCATTGTGAAGCATATATATTTGTAAAGTCTTTTTACATAGTATATATTGTGAAATGGGGAAAAACAATAAATCATTGTATGAATCCTGTAATGTTTAAATAATTTTAGGTTAAAGATGCGTGAGGGTCATGTGACCACCAGGAAGAACGCAGCATCTCATTCCTCAGAGGACGCGTTCTCTGTTCTCGCGGTCTGCAGAGTTCGTTCTTTCGAGGTGACCTGGCAAGACTGGTCTCCACAAGAATGAAAGTTCGTTCTCTGTGTTCTTGGAATTGAGAAACAGCCTTTCTCTTTGCTGATAAGATATACAGCCAAGTACACAACATTCCTGTCTGACTCAGGCGATACTTCCGGGTTTCTTCCCACCGCAGCCTCGATTAAAATGGCGGCCGCGTGAAATCAGTCTATAACATTGCAGTGCCTCTGGCCACGCCCCTTCGCTTGTAAGCTGAAGGGTTTATGACATCATTAACCTGATTAACTTTTTTTTGTAGTGCCCAAAATTCGTTCGCTGTAGGCTTTGCTAAGCTAACTCTGTAAAAGCTAATGTCTCCCTTTGCTCTGAACTATGAGTGTTATCCATTCAAAGATGCTGTTTATGTTCACACAGCTATATTACACATCAACTACAGTTTGAAATATTAAATTGTAGTGAACCGCCCCTTTAAGTCAATGGGTTGCGAAAGTCAAGCTTTTCTTTGTTACACTTTAAAACGGGTCACCAATCTCGGTCCTGGAGGGCCAGTGTCCCTGCAGGGTTTAGCTCCAACTTGCCTCAACACACCTGCCTGGATGTTTGAAGTATACCTAGTAAGACTTTGATAAGCTTGTTCAGGTGTGTTTCATTAGGATTGGAGCTAAAACGGGGACGGGGAAACTGCACTCTTACATAAAGTAGCGGTTCATTTCAAAACCACTCCATCTGTTTTTTATGTTGTTAATTTAAAAAAAACAAAAAGGACGGGGTGTGTTTATACCCCCCCAATATGACAGTCTAAACACCATACCTACACATATGTCTGTCCGAACAGCTTGAAAAGTATATTTTTCACCATACGTGCCCTTAAATGTTAGCAAATACATTTCCTAATGGACCATTATACTAAAGTGTTATCATTTTCTCACTTACATCAATAAGTGCCATCAACCAGAATTGTTCAAAATATCTTTTAGTGTGTTCAGCAGACTTGAGAAATTCCTAAAGGGTTAAAACCACGAGGAACAATATCTATTTTTGACTGAACTATGCCTATTCAATCACTACCATGGATGAAATCAGTACCTCAGAAGTTTTTGTTCATCTGACGCTCAACATAAGATACACAAGGCCAGCTCTTTTAAACAGCCTGTCTTCAACGAGCAAATAGCGAAAACAGGAAACCCACAACCTGCCTTAATTCTGAAACCGGAAGCTGCACTCACACCAGCTCATTGATTCCTGTTGTCAACCTCACAGCGGTCTGGGTTTCATCAAGTGTGACTTTTGGATGTCTACATCTAATTTCTAGAATAATAAATACGTTAATGCTCTTAAAGTCTCATCACGGCTACATTTCAAGCAGAAAAGATCAGTTTACTAATATTGATGTTTTTTATTTTTTTAAGCAAATGTTGCTCGGTGGTTAGCACTGTCGCCCCACAGCAAGACGTTCACTGGTTCGAATCCCCACTGGGTCAGTTGGCATTTCTGTGTGAAGTTTGCATGTTCTCCATTAGGTCTCATGGGTTTCACAGTCCAAAGACATGCAGGTGAATTGGGTAAACTAAATTGGCTGTAGTGCATGAGTGTGTAATGTGAATGGGACGCTGACAAGGAAGTGCGGATCTAAACGCAGGTCTATTAACAGGACGGTCAGGCAAGCAACAGTCAACACAGGAGCTAAAGGCTAGGAAAACACATCGTAATGTTCACAACTGTAATAGGACTCAGCAACAGTGTGTGTGTCCTTCTTTATAGTCTTTATAGGCTATTATCCGTATAGTCTTTGAGCAGCTCCCAGCTGTGTCAATCGTGACTTGGAGCAGGTGTGTATGTGTGTGGTGCATGACTGGAACTTGTAGTCCATGTAATGGCAGATTTGTAGTTCTAAGCGATCTACTTGCTTATCAGCGATCTGCAGCCGCTCGATCACTGGTGATCATAACAGAGTGCATGTGTGAATGCGAGAGTATATGGGTGTTTCCCAGTACTGGGTTGCAGCTGGAAGGGCATCCGCTGTGTAAAACACATGCTGGAATAGTTGGCGGTTCAGGGCGTCATGGTGGTGCAGTGGATAGCACGATCGCCTCACAGCAAGAAGGTTACTGGTTCTGTGTGGAGTTTGCATGTTCTCCACATGTTCGCGTGACGTGGGTTTCCTCCGGGTGCTCCAAAGACATGTGATATAGGTGTTTTCGGTATGTCCGTAAATTGTCCGTAGTGTATGAGTGTGTATGGATGTTTCACAGTGATGGGTTGCAGCAGGAAGGGCATCCGCTGCGTAAAACATATGCTGGATAAGTTGGCAGTTCATTCCGCTGTGGGCACCCCTGATAAATAAGGGACTAAGCCAAAGACAAATGAATGAATGAATGTTGAATAAGTTCCTCATAATGATTTAAAAGCCTTGTCACTCATTGGCTGAGCGTCTGCTGTTTCTGTGGTGTTTGTTAACGTCACCTGGTTGTGTTGTTCCTTACTCCGTGTGACTGTGTTGCGTGTGTTGTGATCACGTGGTGATTACGTATGCCGATCAGCTGTTCTAATCAGCAGCCAGCTGGTCCTTATTCTGTTGCGTCTATATCTGAGCGCCAGTGCTTTACTTGGTTGTCAGTACGTTATTGTTTGTTTATGATCTGTCTGTGTTTCGTCAGGACTCTTGTTGGACGTTTCTCTGCCATATATCTGGAACATTTCTCACACCCTGCTACCACACTTATCATTGGTATTTTGTTTGGACTCTTGCACCCTTTTAATTTATGACTGTTGGCAGTGCTGTACAGTAACTAAATACAAATACTCAAACTACTGTAATTGAGTAGTGTTTCTCAGGAATTGTAATTTACTGAGTAGTTTTATAAATGTGTACTTTTACTTTTCCTTAAGTACATGTTTAGTGCAGTATCGATACTTTTACTCCACTACTTTCAAAATCAGTCCTGTGATTCCTGTCCAATTAAATCACACACAGAAAGTAAATCACATCATACTGAACAACCTCAAGATATGGGTGCTTTATAAATGCAGCAAACCTTTTGGAAACTTTAAAAATGTCCAAGATGATGTCCAAAATCTTTACACGCAATGATCCAGAGACTGTTTATAGGATGCATGTCACTAAAAATGATGGATGTCGACTGTATGATGACTGAAATCACCAAACAGCCTTTAACAATCACTAAATGGAACAAATGAAGAATGGAAGGAAGGGCCAAATAAAAGGAAGGACCGAACAAGGAATGGAAGGAAGGATCGAAGAACCAAATAAATGAAGGAAGGATTAAAGGAAGGACTGAACAAACTAAGGAAGGAAAGAAGGAACGAACGAACAAATGAATGAATGAACAAAACGACCTAATGTAGGAAAGAACAAAAATACGAACGAACGAGTGAACGAACGAAGGAAGGAGGAAACAAGCGAATGAATGAAGGAAGGAGAGAACAAAAATAATTGAAGGAAGGCTGGAAGGAACGAACAAAAATAGGAAAATGCCTAAATACACACTGTTACGATTCAATAAATTGTCTAGGGATATTAAACGTAACATTTAGAATATTATATTATTACTGAAGGGATTGGATGGAATGAAACAAGGACACAGATGTAACAATTAATTCGTTTATTCCTCTATGAGGAAAGAATGATAAAGCCAACAAAAGGCATGTGTGCGCTATGTACAATGGAAAAATAAACAAACAAATCAAATCAAATTACAGGGGAAAAAGGAACTAGAGTGGCGCCAAATCACAGAAATAAACAAAACCAAAAACCACCTAAACTAGAACACAAGATCCCCTCTAAACTCACTAATAAAAATAAAAATGTGAAAAAGAAGCCGAAATCTTCAGCGTATTCGACAGCAATAAAAATACACTCCCTGAAATAATAAATCAAAAATACAAGAAGCGGCGCTCACCCACTTACCTAGTGTATTCTGAACAATTCACTCTACGGGTAAAATGTATATCGCGCGACCTATTAACTTATTCCTTTTTCCCCAAAAAGGACTGATACACTCTTAAATCATTTTACAGATGTTGTTTATGCAGGGATGTGTAAACGTAACATTCTGCTAACGCATCAACTTTTCACAGCGTAATACTTACTACTCACTACTCTTGAGTACTTCTAAAAGGGCTACTTTTTACTCATACTTTGAGTAATATTTACTACAGATACTTTTACTCTACTTGCACTACATTTTTGGGGAAGTAATGGTACTTTTACTTGAGTATGATTTTTCAGTACTCTTTCCGCCACTGACCGTTGGTCATTAAACACTTGCATTTGGATTCAGCTTGTTGTTTTCTTTTTCTTGATTCAACATGACAGGTTCTGTGTGACGGAAGAAATAAACTGTTGCATAAATAAACCACACAAACATTCAGCTTTCAGCAGAACTTATTTTTTTATTTGTATTTTTATAAAAAGAGATATAAGCAATTGCTTTTTTTGATTGTATCTGCACAGCATGTGTCATCAGGGCTACATATATGTTACATCTTTTATACAGTCACATGTGCGTCTTCAAACGTACACATTCATCAGCATATTTACAATGTGTTTGCAATCATTCTCCATTCATATACGAAGCAAAGTTTTGGCACAGTTATGGCAGTGGGTTTTAAATGTAAGCTTCCTGTTTACCAGCTCTTTGCGTGATTTATTATTTAATTTTTTTTATCTTTTGAAGGAACAGTTCTACACTCATACACCCACACATCCAATAAAAAAAAATCAGTACAAAAGATAAAAATCTTTCATGAGTCTTCAGACTCTTAAAGCCACATTTGATGCAAGAGACTCAACTGTGTTTGATTGTCATCAATGCAACATTTACCACAATCATCTGCACTCGTTCTTCAAGAGTGCTTTTAAAATGAGCTACAAACATGGTTGAAGCACCGCACTCACCGCTAAAGGGTTTAAAAAAAAATAAAAAAGCCCTTCATTGCTCAGCAGGTTTGATGGCGAGTGTTTCGAGAACATTGCTTTTCCACTGATTCACAACGGTTATAGTCCCAGGATAGAGCCTGTGTGGCATTATCAGCAGTTTTGAAGCTTTAAAACAAGCACAGTTGTACAAATTCTGAGATCTGCTGATTCGTCTGGTCAACCTCGTAATCTGGGACCAGCACCAGCATTGATTCAGTGACAAAGCGAGTACTTTGGCAGTTTGTATCGAGGAAGTACTCAAGAAGTGCTGAGTACTCCAAAACAGGAGAGCGTGAGGTATTAAAACATCCCTGAAATCTAGAAGAGATACAGATTAGATAAAAAGAGACACGTGTAAGTGCAAATGAAGCCACGGTGCATCTCACAAACAGCGTGTGATGAACAGAGGTGTGTGCAACTCGAACGGCATAATAAGGACATCTTTGGACCCTCCTGATGAAATTTCCCTGTGATCACGCTAAGTTGTGAAACGCTCAGGTTTTGCATCATGGGATACCCGTTTGAGGACAGATGTCAGCAGATAAGGCATCCCACCGTAACCGCATAGTCCGTTTGTCATATTTTGAGTGGGTTTCTCCTCATCATCCATGCAGAAGGCTGGAAAAAGAGGGGCGTGATGATGTGGAGGAGAGGGAAAGAAGCACTAGGCATTCCTGGAGGAGGTGAATGTGACGTCTTTTATCCCAGTAAGTTGGGAGACTCCGGGATGGGCTCTGGAAAAAACAAAAGTAATACCTTTAGAAGGGGATCATGCTGTACAGTGTTCATGGGATGTTAAGAGGATTTTTTATGGCACTTAAATCATAACAATGATAATTTAGCTGCATGTTTTTGTTTCTGTAAAGGGGTCAGTTCACCCAAAAATTCTAATTGACCTCATAATGTATTATTCCTCATGATGTTTTAAACCTTTTATGAGTTTCTCTCTTCAATTGAACATGAAAGAAATGAACAATACTGGTTGATGGCACCAATCGACTTCCATAGTAGCAAAAAAAATTAATTATGATTACTTTTGACTACTGACTTTCACAAAAATCTATGGACATCAATGGGTGGCAGCAACCAGCATTCTTCAAAATATCTTCTTTTGCGTTCAACAGACAAGAACAAGTGAATGGGTAGAACATGATGGCAGAATTTTTATCTTGTCATGTAATATCCATGTGACATTATTATGTAGACTGGTAATAGGTAAACATCATGTAAACATATGGTAATAGGTTGTCTTGCCAGGCTGTGTAGGTGTTTTATATGTAAATGTGGAAATTTCAATGTTTTTGCAGCTTAGTGTGAATGAATAGTGTGAGTGGGAGGTAGCGGAAGCTTTGCATTAGGAACATTAGCGTATGTTTACATGTAGTAGTAGCAGTAGTAGTTTATTCAATAACTGTTTACATTCATGAATCCAGAAACACTTCTGCTACATTTAGTGTGTACACATTTCTATCGGGATATTTTATTTTCTGTGAAGGGAATCCATGATCTTCACATTCATAGTGCCATGTGTTACTGCTTGAGCTACAAATCAGTTTCAATGTGGGTCAAAATATCAATGAAGAAAATATTAATCAAATTTACTTCCACGAAAATAATCATGTATTATATATTACTTTGTAATTTACACTGCCTTCAATTGCTTATTTACTGTTATTTTTTATTTTATTACAAACTGTATTACAGTAAGGAGAATAGACATTATTAAAATGGTAATGGGATGCTTTATCATGAAAATTCTGCACAGTTCGAAATAAATCACAATGATTTTGTGTAAACAAATGATTGTGTAAACACTACTTAATATTTAAACACTTCCTATTTATGTAATTCAAAATTGGGAAGTTTGGTCACACTTTACAATAAGCTTCATTAGTTAATGTTAATTAATGCATTAACTAACATGAACAAACAATGAACAATACATTTACTACAGTATTTGTTCATTTTAGTTAGCGTTAGTTAATGAAAATACAGTTGTTCATTGTTAGTTCATGTTAACTCACGGTGCATTAGCTAATGTTAATAAGCATGGACTTAGATGTTAATAATGCATTAGTAAGTGTTCAATTATGATTCATAAATGCTGTACAAGTGCTGTTCATGATTAGTTCATGTTAGTAAATGCATTAATGAACCTTTTTGTAAAGTTTTACTGGAAGTTTTTATAAAAAATAAAATAAAATCCAAATATTTGTAATCTTTTAACAAAATACAATAATCCCATAATATTTATAATGTGAAATAATATGAAATAAATTACACCCTATATATTTTATCACAAAACATTCAGTTTCACTCTAGTATAAGTGACATTAATGAAGTCAAATGAGTTTGGTAAATGTTGATGTTCGCTGTCTTGCCTATATGAGCTGATATAATAAAAAAACACATGAAAGTTGAACTTGAAACTTGAGTGGGTTTGGCTTGTCTATAACAAGGGGAATATTTATTGTAAAAATAATGTAATGTAAACATATTAATACTACTCAGTCGCAAAAAAAAGAAAAAAAAATTGTTAAGTTATATTTAGTGCTATTGCTACTGCCTTTATGTTAATTTACAGTACCTATGCATTTTATTCAAGATTTATTCAAAATTTGGTTTGGTTTTATAAAACACTGGGGAAAAAACTGCTAAATAATCTTTTAGAATCAGAATTAGAATCAGTTTTATTGCTAAGTGGGCTTCACACACAAGGAATTTGCTTTGGCTACAGAAGCTTCCAGTGTACATAAAGTGACAAGTGACAACACAGAATAAATATGAAAAGAAAGGCGATAGACATTAAACAGAGATGCAGTCAGTCCAAAAAAATCTGGATGTTGAAATGTGTGTCTAGATTTGTTATATAGGATATAAGGTGCTGTGTACAAATGCGTAAGGAGAAGTATTGCATTGTATATTGTTATAAGGTGCTGTGTACAAGTGCGTATGAGAAAGTATTTTAGTATATTTAGTATATGAGAAAGTATATTAACTTAATACAGTAATCCCATTTATATATTTATACTCCAATATAAGTGATATTAGGGAAGTAAAATGAGTTGGTAAATGTTGCTGTAACTTGCATATGAGCTGATACACTGGAGAAACACTCGAAAGGTGAAGCTCGAACAGAGTGGGTTTGAGTCAGTTATATTTAGTGCTATTGCTCCTGCCTTTATTTATTTACAGTACTTATGTATTTTATTATTTAAGATCTAAAACAAAGATTTTATAGATTCTAATTCAAAATTTGGTTTGTTTTCATAAAACGATGGGGGAAAAATGCAAATATTTTTAACCTTTTAACAAAATACACTCTATTTTTATGGTCCATTTATGTATTGGTAGACTGTCTGCTTAATATCTGCTGGTACTGCTTCTTCGACAGACATTTAACTGACTATAAGAAACCATAACCTAACAGTCTACTTATAACCTATTGACCATTAGTGGGCCATCCGTTCATACGGGCCATCAAAATAAAGTGTGACCTAATAGGAAAATGATATGAAGTTAGTTCCCACCCTATATTTTTAAGCACAAATTAAATTTGTTTCCCTCCAACATAAGTGAAATTAGGGTAGTAAGATGAGTTGGTAAATGTTGATGTTCGCTGTCTTGCGTATGAGCCGATATAATAGAAAAAAACACAATAGTTGAACTTGAAACTTGAGTGGGGTTGGCTTATTTATAACAAGAGAAATAGTTATTATAAAAATAATATAATGTAAATATATTAATAATACCCTAAAATAATAATGTTAAGCTATATTTAGTGCATTTACAGCACTTTATTTTATTCAAGATCTAATGAGATTTTTCTAGATCTAATTCAAAATCTGGTTTGTTTTCATAAAAAACAGGGAAATGTGCAAATGTTTGTACTCTTTTAACAAAATACAATAATCCCATAATAAATATAAGATGAAATTAATTCCCACCCGATATTTTTTATCACAAAATATTCAGTTTCACTACAACATAAGTGACATAAAGGAAGTAAAGTGAGTTGGTAAATGTTGCCGTTTGCTTTGTTGCGCATGAGCCGATATAATGGAGAAACACAGACGCAAAGCAGACGCTCATCCTAACACGTTCTCAGTTTCTCAGAATCTCAGAAGCAGAAATGCGTGTTGTGAAATGAGGGAGAAAAAGGGGGAACTGACTTTCTGTAAATTCCGCTGCGTTAAAGGTTAAGTAGAGGAGGCGTATGTCTGTCTGTGAGCTGGACTTCATAACGTTCGCCTACACACACTTTATCTGGATCTGTGCACATTTGTATGCACGCTTAAATTGTTCCTTGAAACCGAGTGGGTTTGGCTCGTGTGTAAGAAGGGGAAATTCAAGAAGAAAAAAAGCGTTTGTGTGCTGTGTGTGTTTGTTGGAGACTGCTACTGTGTGTGTATCTTTGTGTGTTGTGCTTCTTCAGATGTTTCTTGTCGCCTGTTCAGCAGTGACAAGCTTTAGCTATCGAGCTGTTGGATGACTGTGTACTCTGTGTGCGTGTGCATGTGTGTGTTTCGTACCCTGTGATGGGAAGAACAGTTCTCCTTGTATGTTTGGAGAGAATGGAGTTCCTGGTTCTGACAGGAGGTGGTGTCCTGTTTCAGACGACTGCCTCATCATTATTTGGGATACTGTCCGCATTTTTGGTTCTGGAGAATCACCCAAAAACACTGGGTTTTCATGCGCCTGTGCTTCACTAGAGAAAAGAGTATAAATGCGTTAGTATATTAGAGTCTCATGAAACCTGTCAAATACATGCTTTGAATAAATTTCATCCTATAATCATACAAAAATAACTAATATTGAATTATGTTTTGTATAAAAATGTTTAGCCTATTTAAGAACAATTTTTTGCATATTTACCACCAAATTTTGAAATTATAATCATAATTCTTCTGTATAGAAATGATAATTATTATATATAAAATAATATAAAAGAATCTTATAATAAAAATTATGCAACATAAACATATTAATAATACCCAGTCATGGGGGGAGGGGATGATGAAATATATAAACACTACCTGACAAAAGTCCTATCCAAGTTTTAAGAACAACAAACAAATAATAACTCGACTTCTAGTTGATCATTTGGTATCAGAAGTGACTTACATGAAAGGCAAAGGACTCTAGATTACACTTATTTTACCAAAATAAAATATGATCATGCCTTGATTTTTACTTATTTAATTAAGACAGTAAGGTCTGACTTTGATTAGACAAAAGTCTTATCACTTAACAGAAATAATGTGCAGTATAGGATATAAAGTCATGGTGCAGTGGAAAAATAATGGTTAAATAATGAATATTGTGTATGACTCCCATGAGCTTGGAGGACTGCATCCATAAATCTCTGCAATGACTCAAATAACTTATTAATAAAGTCATCTGGAATGGCATTGAAAGCATTCTTGCAGGACTCCCAGAGTTTATCAAGATTCTTTGGATTCATCTTTAATGCCTCCTCCTTCATCTTACCTCAGACATGCTCAATAATGTTCATGTCTGGTGACTGGGCTGGCCAATCCTGGAGCACCTTGACCTACTTTGCTTTCAGGAACTTTGATGTGGAGGTTGAAGTATGAGAAGGAGCGCTATCCTGCAGAAGAATTTGCCTTCTCCTGTGGTTTGTAATGTAATGGCCAGCACAAATGTATTAATACCTCAGGCTGTTGATGTTGCCATCCACTCTGCAGATCTCTCGCACACCCCATACTGAATGTAACCACAAACCATGATTTTTCCTTCACCAGACTTGACTGATTTCTGTGAGAATCTTGGGTCCATGTGGGTTCCAATAGGTCTTCTGCAGTATTTGTGATGATTGGGATGCAGTTCAACAGATGATTCATATGAAAAATCTACCTTCTGCCACTTTTCCATATGATCAACTAGAAGTCAAGTTATTATTTGTTGCTCTTA
>CAIGQQ010040406.1:9028716-9042743 GCA_903798035.1 Danio albolineatus | reverse complement strand
ATATATATATATATATATATATATATATTTACATTTCAACATGGTCGAAAATGGAGCAGGATGAAGCACAAGCTTATTATTTTCCCACCCCATTACCACACACATCATTCGTCTATTACTTAAACATATTTCTTTTTTTTACTTAGCTCTTCTTTTTACATTGGACATATTTTATCCTTTTGGCATCTTTAACATAGTTAAATACATATCTGTGTGTTTCTTTAGATATTAATCTTACTGCAGAGTAATGTTTCATGCTTATTTTTTAAATGTATAGCTTTTCATAATGATACACACTGTGAAAAATGCAGGGTTCCACACAATTCATTTATGTTGTCTTAACACAAATTGATTAAGTTTATCTTAACAGATTTAATAAATGTAAGTGGATTGAACATAAAGAATGAAGTTGTCCCAACAAAATCTCAAGAATTGTGGTTTCAGCTCATTTTAAATAAGAAGTAAATTTACACAATGGTAAATAGAGAAACATTATTATTTTTTATAGTGTTTAAACTACCACACTATTCTTATTAATTAATTACCTTTATTCATTCATTTAAAATATTTCTCCCATGTTTTTAAAATGCAGACGAAGATCAGTTTCATTCACACTTCAGACGACTAGATGTCCCTTTTCAGATTCACAGTTTTATCATTCTGGTCTTTCATCGGGTTCAGGATTTGCAAGCTGAACTCTCGAGAGATTTTGGTGGGGAGTTTTCATCTGATACCCACTGATAGCATCACCAGTGGAAAGGCGCCTCCTGCCTTAACACATGCAAGCTATCAGGGTTATGCAAATTTAAACTTGCTGTTCCTGTCTACTATGATACGGGACCACAATGTAGAGATCCACATTTCTGAAGAAACATGCAAATACTTTCAACACGATAACAAACATAAATATTGCCCTGCTCTCTCGAAAAACTGCACTGTCACAGCTGCAGATCATGCAGCAAACAGAATTGTTTGAAACGAGTAGTAGTGGTAATTTAAGAGGAGACACATACAGTGCTGTCCAATAATATTGTCTTAATCATTAAAGAGCCCATATTATACATTAAAAGGGGTCATATTTTGGTTTTGGGGTCTCCAACAGCAGGCTAATATGCATGCATCGTCCAAAAAATCTTACATTGTCTTATAATATGCATTTATTTTTACCTAATTATCCCAGCGACTCTTATATGTATCGTTCAGTGATTCATTTGTTCCAAAACCTGCGCTGATTGGACCGATGACCCAGTCTGTTGCGATTGGTCGACATCATTCAGCGCGAGAGAATGCCCACCACGGCTTGTCAATATTGAAGTAGTCATAGTGTGTGCGTGAGCATATCTGCTAACACTCGCTTTTCCCGGGAGTCTCCTGTATTTCAGACACCTCACCCCCGAAACTAACCCCCCGGTCTCCCAGCATATCACTCTATTCTTAACCATAAGTAAAAACAGCGACACACATGCCTTATTATTACACACAGCGGCAAAAGCTGAACCATTATGAAACAGGACCACCACGCGTGTGTAGGAGAGCTGATGTAGCCATCGCAACGACAAACAGCAGTGAAACGCAAGCTCACAAACGCATTTTAATCTGTAAACAAAGCGGCACACGTCGCTTTTACGACATGCTTTTAGACGCGATATGAGAATACAAGTTAACCAGATACACTACAAGCGGTTACAAGTTACAAAACACAGTTACATGCTAGAGAAAACAATGTGGCAACCGTTTTAACCGCACTTACTCATACTTGTTGGATAGCAGGCCAAATTCACCGTCAGGCCACCGGGAAATGTCCCGGTGCTTCCTATGGCCAGTCCGCCCCTGCATACATCTTTTCTGATCCTTCCTTTAACAAACGACCGATGAATCCTCCGTTGTAAGCGTGTAGATTTGACAAGCACTCCTCAGAGGGAACACAGCACAAGGCTGGGCTATAATGCTGAGGCATTTCTGCAGAAATAAACCTCAACCACTGTCTCATCTCTGGTTCATCTGCACACTTCCAATAATATCCAGCTGAGCACAGTGTTCTTCTCTGTGTTGCCAGATGTAGCTGACTGATTCCAGTCCAAACCCTATCCAAAAGGTTTTTACCTGCACAATCAAATTCAAAACCGCCCAATCTGGCAACTTTTGCTTGCCGCTGTTGTTTGTGGGCGGGGTTTGGGGTTTTGAATCTTCCCTGGTCTGCGCAAGCACAAATGGGCGGGGCTTATGTTTCGTGTTCACGTTATGCCGAAACGGCTTAAGACTCGTAAGCACGGCGATTAGTTTGAGGAACTATGAGTCGACTCTTTTATGGATGAATCAATAGTTTTAAACACTGTGCACTTTCAGATTTAAGCTTCAGCTGGACATTTCACTTCCCTTAGAGCAAAATATTAATGTTAAGATAAAAACTGAAGATGGTTGAGTTTTGATTTGTTTTGCTGAGAATAAGTGCTTTATTCTTAGAAACAATATGTGGGGATGTAGGAACACTCTAAAAAAATAAATAAATTGACAACTCAAAATTGTGAGGCAACTTGCTGCAGAGGCATTGTGGTGGCGCAGTGGGTAGCATGATCGCCTCACAGCAAGAAGGTTTCTGGTTCGAGTCCCAGCTGGGCCAGTTGGCATTTCTGTGTGGAGTTTGCATGTTGGTGTGGGTTTCCTCTGGGTGCTCCGGTTTCCCCAACAGTCCAAAGACACTCTGAAGCCCAATATCTCAAAATCATTAAGAGCACAGATAGACCCTTATAATTCCAAGGTAGCGATTTGTCAGCTAGCTGACATCTAGCTCTCTGCAACTCTAACATGGTCGCCCACTGAAGCTAAGCAGGGCTGCGCCCGGTCAGTACCTGGATAGGAGACCACATGGGAAAGCTTGGTTGCTGCCGGAAGTGGTGTTAGTGAGGCCAGCAGGGGACGCCCACCCTGCGGTCTGTGTGGGTCCTTATGCCCTAGTATAGTGAAGGGGACTCTATACTGCTCAGTGAGCACCGTCTTTCGGATGAGACGTTAAACCGAGGTTAAAAATCCCAGGATGTTCTTCGAAAAAGAGTAGGGGTTTAACCCCAGCATCCTGGCCAAATCTGCCCACTGGCCTCTGTCCATCATGGCCTCCTAACCATCCCCATATCATAATTGGCTTCATCACTCTGTCTCCTCTCCACCAATCAGCTGGTGTGTGGTGTGTGGTCTGGCGCAAAAAATGGCTGCCGTCGCGTCATCCAGGTGGATGCTGCACACTGATGGTGAATGAGGAAACCCTTATTGTGTAAAGTGTTGAGTGCCCAGAAAAGTGCTATATAAATGTAAGGAATTATTGTTATTATTATTATAATTATTCATTCATTCATTCATTTTCTTTTCGGCTTAGTCCCTTTATTAATCCGGGGTCGCCACAGCGGAATGAACCGCCAACTTATCCAGCATTTGTTTTACGCAGCGGATGCCCTTCCAGCCGCAACCCATCTCTGGGAAACACATCCATACATTCTCATTCACACACATACACTACGGACCATTTAGCTTACCCAATTCACCTGTACCGCATGTCTTTGGACTGTGGGGGAAACCGGAGCACCCAGAGGAAACCCACGCAACCACGGGGAGAACATGCAAACTCCACACAGAAATGCCAACTGGCCCAGCCGGGGATCGAACCAGCGACCTTCTTGCTGTGAGGCGAACGTGCTACCCACTAGGCCACCGTGGCGCCTGTTATAATTATTTGTATTATTATTATTATTATTATTATTATTATTTTTATTATTATTATTGTTATTATTGTTATTATTATTATTATTATTATTATTATTATACATATGCCATGACAAGTTTCACAATGTTTTCCAAAAACATGGAGTGTTTATAAGGAAGTGTTTGTTGTATATGGGGAGGAAAGAGAGTATTTCCTTCAAGTGGTTTGTCAAGCCCACTCACCAGCATGACGCACCTGAGGATAGAAAATTAGCGGAGGACACTTAATATTTTTGTCCTGTAAGATTTTCCTATATATTAAAAGTATTTTTTTTGTGATCTACTTCCACAGACATCCACCACCGTTTGGGTGCGTATAATTGATGAAAATGATAACGCACCAGAGTTTCCAGAGGAAGAGTACGTGACGGAGCTCAGAGAGGGACCAAACACTGTAGGAGCCATAATCGCCACGGTTACTGCCATCGACCCAGATGAAGGACTCAATGGAACCATCCGTTATGCCATCTCTAAGGGCAACCTTGCACAGACCTTTCAGATCAATAGCGTAACGGTGAGGATGACACTGTACAAACCAGAGCTGGGTTGTTAGAGACACTGATGTGTTTGTGTACATCATCAAAATATGCAGAATATAATATGTAATTACAGCCTAGGTTTTAATGTACTGGATTTATTTATATTTTTTTCAGCCAAGCAGGTTTTTTTTATTCCAAATGTTGAAACATTACACAAATAATGAATTTACATAATTACTTTCATTCAGACATACAAAATTTCCACGTTTCATAGATTTGCATAATAACCCAGAGTAGCCTCACCTTTTATTTCCGAGTTGAAATGTGAGTTTGAAAATGCCATTATAAATGTAAACATGCCAACAAATACTGAAGGAACAACTGATATTGACCATCAAAAGATATTGTATGTAAATTAATAAAAAATACTACATATACTACAGGGCTCTACAATAAGGGTCGGGACATTAGACAGAATGGTTACTGGCCCGTGCAGGCCAGTGCTGCCTTGTCACAAAATTTAAATTTGCCTGCCACTATTTGTCAATTGCATGCATATATAGTCTTAAAATCAAGAAATAGTTTGTGCTTTCAAGTATTTGAATGATACCATCTCTGTGAAGTCGTAAGTACCATATTGTTTTTTTGGTTCCTCTTATCTGATTGGATGTTGTGAGCACGTTATTTTTTTCTGTAACCTGGTAAAAACCAACACAGGGAAGTGACGACAACATGACGGCAACATCAAATTATGAGGCTAAAAGAACATGTCTGTTTTGTGATGTTTTGCTGTCATTTTTAAGTCAGCCAGGTTTTGTTTTGCAATAAAATACCTGCACATTTTCTTTACATTTTTTAGAAATTATTTTTGATACATTATTTAAAATATGTTTCTAAGAAATAGCAATTCACTTTTCTTTTCTTTTTTGGTGGGGACAGTGAAAAATTTGGCAGGGCAAGTAAATATCTGAACCACTGGTCCAATTGGGCCAGTAGAAAAAATTCTCAGTGTTGAACACTGTACTACATACAATAGATGAAGTAACCTTGGATTTTAAGAGCTAATCATTTAAAGCGACATTAAAAATGAAAATTTACTCACTCTCAAGTGGTTCTAAACCTTTAACAGTTTCTTTGTTTTGTCAAATAGAATGTGAAAATGAATGCAGCTGAAAACCAGTAACCGTTGACTTCCATTGTAGGAAAAACAAATACAATGGAAGTCAATGGTTACAGGATTCAGCATCCTTCAAAATATCTTCTTTCGTGTTTAACAGAACAAAGTCAAACAGGTTTGGAACAAGTAAAGGATGAGTAAATGATGACAAAAGCCTTCAATTTTGTGTGAACTATCCATTTAATTGTGTGTGAATAACACTTCCATATGCTACTGTTCATAACACTGAGGTCAGTAAGTAGCTATGTAATGCTTTTAAAAGGAGTCTCTTATTATCAGGACTGGATTTGTTTAATCCAAAATACCATAAAACATATAGTAACATAATAAAAGTTGTATTATCTTTAAAACATGTAATTACTGTCTATTTTTTAGCAATTTAACTCATTCTTGGTGAATAAAAGTATTGAGGAAAATAACCCAAATAAGGTTTGAAAATTCTAAGTTTCCTGAGTGTGATCCACAAAGATTCAATAATTCATTAATTTTCCTTCGGCTTAGTCTCTTTTTCAGAGGTCACCACAGCGGAATGGACCACCAACTATTCAAGCATATGTTTTACACAGCAGATGCCCTTCTAGCCGCAACCCAGTACTGGGAAACACTCATACACTCTCGCATTCACACACATATTCATTCAATTCAATCGCATGTATTTCCACTGTGGGGGAAAACGGAGCACCCGGAGGAAACCCACGCTAACACACGGAGAACATGCAAACTCCACACAGAAATGCCAACTATGCTTCAACACTCGCACCGAGTTCGTAGGCCGCTCTAACTGCATCATATATATAGGGATTTTAACCTGATTGGTTGAAACAGAGAGACTTTAAATTTACATGTGTGTATGTGCGTACAATTCCAAACAATATATCCAATGATTACTTAGGCGTCAAGCATACAAAGTTCAGACATAACAGGGGGATAAGTCTGTGGTCAGAATGACAAGAAGTGAAATTTAACTTGTTTGCATGTCTCCACCGATGAGGAGCACACACACACACCCACATACACAAAGAATACTTATCTACTTCAAGGATGTCTTGCTCTATTGCAGGCATCTTATCAGAATAGTAAAATAAACAGACTAATACCAGGACAGCTTCTCTTATAACAGAATCGTTCATTCATTCGTTTTCCTTTAGCTTAGTCCCTTACTTGATTAGGGGTCACCACAGCGGAATGAACCACCAACTATTCCAGCATATGTTTTACAGTGCTGGGAAACACAAATTCAACTTTATCATAAGTCATAGCAAAAGATATGTGTTACATCAGGGCTACTCAACCCTGTTCCTGGAGATCTACCTTCCTGCAAAGTTCAGCTCCAACCCTGATCAAACACACCTGAACCAATTAAGTAGGACCTGAAGAGCACTTGATAATTACATGCAAGTGCGCTTGATATGGGTTGCAAGTGAAATCTGCAGGAAGTTAGATCTCCAGGAACAGGGTTGAGCACCTCTAGGTTACATTCATCAGAAAGTCCACTCCATCTTCTGAGTGTGTCAATTGTGTGTGTTTTTGTTTGTTTACAGGGTCAGATTGTGGTCGTTAGTGCGCTGGATTACGAGATCAGTAATGGTCACTATGTGCTGACGGTCACAGCCACAGATCAGTGTGCGATACCTCTGCTCAGACTGACCTCCAGCACCACAGTGAGTTCAAGTCTACTATACACATTTATTATCCTCATAACTGCTTCTAAATTCGATTCAAGTTGAGTTGTATAGCGCTTTTCACAATAATTATCATTTCAAAGCAGCTTTACAAAAGGTGCACATTATTGCATTACAATCAACTTCAGAAAAGTTAAGGTTATTAGCTACCATAGCTTTATCAGCTACTAATAACATTAACTAATTAACTAGTAACTAATAGCTTTTAACAGTTAAAATTCATTGATTCATTTTCTTTTTTATAATGATAATAATTCCTTACATTGAGGCCCCGTTTACACTAGTGCATTTTAATTTTAAAACGCATAAGTTTTGCTACGGTTACGCCATCCATCCACACTATGCCTGAGTTTTCGAGGTGCGAAAACAGAGCGTTTTGAAAACGCTGGAGAGAGCGTTTTCATTCTAAAGCTGCTGCTGCGTCTCAGTGTGGATGGAGGGAAACGGATATCTTTGAAAACAGAGGTGTGGCTGCTGAGATTGGCTACGTGATTGGGGCTTTGGGTCATTGCGTATCCTTTCCTTATTCGTCAAGCGCACATGGCTATAACATCAATGGCAGACGGCAGACCAGACTTCACTGTAAACACTGTATTTTCGATAGCCATGGATGTTTTATATTCATTTGTTACTTTAAGTAACAACTCAACCTCGTCGTCTGTCCTCAAAAAGACCTCTCTTGCTTTCTTTACCATCGCGTTCATAGTTCAACCAGTGTTTGTTGACTAACAATAACCAAATGCCGAGCGAGACACGTGCTCCCTGTTTATACTTAAACGCTCATGCCCAGAGTGCGCGAATAGTCACGTGATATACGTTTCTGGTGGAGGGAGATCTGTTGAGAGACTCTAGTGTGGATGCGGATTGTTTTCATGCTAAAACGCCGTTTTTAAACTAAAACGCACTAGTGTAAACAGGGCCTTATATAGCGCTTTTCTAGACACTCAAAGTGCTTTACACAATGGGGGGTCTCCTCATCCACCATCAGTGTGCAGCATCCACCTGGATGACGCGACGGCAGCCATATTGCGCCAGACCGCACACCAGCTAATTGGTGGAGAGGAGACAGACTGATGAAGCCAATAATGATATGGGGATAGTTAGGAGGCCATGATGGACAGAGGTCAGTGGGCAGATCTAGTCAGGATGCCGGAGTTAAACCCCTACTCTTTTCGAAGAACATCCTGGGATTTTTAACGACCACAGAGTCAGGACCTCGGTTTAACGTCTCATCCGAAAGATGGCACTCACTGAGCAGTATAGGGTCCCCTTCACTATACTGGGGCGTTAGGACCCACACAGACCGCAGGTTGGGCGCCCCCTGCTGGCCTCACTAACACCACTTCCGGCAGCAACCAAGCTTTCCCATGTGGTCTCCCATCCAGGTACTGACCGGGCGTACCCTGCTTAGCTTCAGTGGGCGACCATGTGAGAGTTGCAGAGAGCTAGCTGCCAGATAACCTTTTTGGCTCAGTCCCTTTATTAATCAGGGGTCACCACAGCAGAATGAACCACCAACTCATCCAGCATATCTTTTACACAGTGGATAACCTTTCAGTTGCAAGCAAACACTGGGAAACACCCATATACTCTTGCATTCACACACATGCACTACAGCCAATTTAGCTTATTCAATTCACATATTGCTCATGTCTTTGGGGTAGACCAGAGCACCAGGAGGAAACCCACGCCAACACAAGGAGAACATGCAAACTTCACACAGAAATGCTGACTGACTCAGCCGGGGCTCGAACCAGCAACCTTATTGCTGTGAGGCGATCATGCTACCCACTGCGCCAACATGATGCCATACTGTTAAAGTTATTATATATAAACATAGTTAACCTGCAGTTACATCAAGGAAAAAAGTATTGAACACGTCATGTTTTTTTCTGGGAATAATTTCTCAGAAGGAGCTGTTGACATGGAGTTGAACCAGATTTTGGTAAAACCCCAAACAATACAAACTTAAAAACAAAACAAATCTGAAAAATGAGTTGTGTAACAACAATTAAACTACTGAAACGTATTTAATACTTGACATAAATATTTTTTCTGGTGATGGCAGCTTAAAGACGCTTCTCATATGGAGAATGAAGTCACATGAATTGAGTGTAAAAATCTTGATGGTTCTGTGGGTCTTGTCTAATAAATCTGATCTTTATTTTGTAATTTTATTGGATTCAAGTCAGGTGATTGACTAGGCAATTCCACATCTTGATTTTCTTTCTCTGATAGCATTTGAGAGATTCCTGTTCTGTGTTTTGGATCATTCTCTTGCTGAAATGGCCACCCTGGTTTCATCTTCATCATCCTGATAATATAGATGTTGAACTGAAGCAGCTAATATTCATTTACATTGAGGAAGGACAGAGGGTTGCTAAAGAACTACTGAGAAATTTCATCTTTCACTGACTTTCTACACCTCCCTTTCTTTGTGTGTTCAATACTTTTTCCCAGATAATTTTTATTGCACATAACCAGGGCCAGACGGAATCTGCAGAGATTTTTCTGTTAGTATTTTGTTAAAACTGGGAGTATCATAACTAAAACCTTAATATATAAAAATAAAAAGTCATCCCTTTTTAACTTTTATTTAATGTTCACAATGCAAATTCAATTAGATCCACTTTATTTAGTAAGCAACATAAGCCTCTCATATAAAAATCTCTACTAAAAGACAGAAAATAGTACTTTACAAACTGTATTGTAAATAAATCATACAAATTGTTTCATATTAGTTAATTTTATTACTGAAACTAATTTGAAAACTGAATAAATATAAATTGACACACATTTAAACCAGTAAATAAACAGAATCAATGATGGGGCCTACTTATAACTTAATTTGTAAACTAATTAATAATAATGATAATAATAATATTTTTTTATTTATATAGTGCCTTTCCAGAGCTCAAGGACACTTTACAATGAATGTAACAAAAAGAGATAGTACATGCAGACATTGAAAGAAACAGTAATCAAGTAGAGACAACATTAGGTTCACCAACATACAAGAAGTCAAATATAACAAACTGGTAATACAAAACGAGAACTAAGAGACAAATAGGCTTTGTTTGAGGTTGATCAAACACAAAGTGGTCAGTTTATCGAATCAGAGTTGTAACATTTAGAAAATAAGTGAGTTTTAAATAAATATTTAAA
This sequence comes from Danio albolineatus, assembly GCA_903798035.1. Classification (NCBI taxonomy): domain Eukaryota; kingdom Metazoa; phylum Chordata; class Actinopteri; order Cypriniformes; family Danionidae; genus Danio; species Danio albolineatus. Next base: position 9,032,487 of record CAIGQQ010040406.1, on the reverse strand, counting down.
TTATTATTAACAGAACGAAGTGAGAATAATAGAGAGTTCCAAAGTTTGGGTGCAATGACACTAAATGATCTGCCCCCCATTGAATTAATTAGATTTGTTTTTTACATATATGGATTTCTTTGGTTGTTACCAACATCTGGTGAAAATTTCAAGTCAGCTGCATCTTTAGAGATATGTTTTCTAAGAAAAATAGTGACGCGTTCAATACTTTTTCCCTCACTGTATATAGTGTATATTTAATAAAGAGTATTTGTGTGTTAAGTGTATATGTTGTCCTTAAAGTCCTCGTGGATAACACATCCACACGCTGTCCCGTCCTTCAGGTCCTGGTGAATGTGATAGACGTGAACGATAACCCACCCATCTTCCCGAGGCCATTCGAGGGTCCTTTTGAGATCACAGAGGGTCAGCCGGGCCCTCGTGTCTGGACCGTCAAAGCCACAGATGCTGATTCAGGATCCAATGGAAAAGTGGAGTACAGCATCACTGCAGGGGACCTGAAAAGTGTGTGTGTGTGATGGACAGCTCAGATTTATTCAGATAAATAGTTGTTGTTGTTTTTACTTTCCATCTGTCTTTATTTTATCTCTTTGCCAGATGAGTTTGTAATCTCCTCAGTCGAGGGAGAGTTAAGAGTGAGGAAAGACATTGAGCTTGACAGAGAAACGATCGCCTATTACAACATCACTATTACTGCCAAAGATTTGGGGACGCCTGCGCTCAATGCTACGGTATGCAAAGCACACCCACATCTCACTTCATAATTCACTACACACTACATGATGAGCTTATGGGTAAGTGCATACCTCTGAGTGTGTGGAATGGCAGTATGCCAGCGTTGGCGCACACACTGAATTAAAATTTAATTAAATTTAAGCTAAATTAATTACAAATCCATTGGTAATAAAATTAGTTTGATCCTTATGATTTTAAACAGCAGTTTCAGATGTTGCGGATGCAAATGTTGATCATCATTCATTCATTTTCCTTCAGTTCAGTCCCTTATTTATTAGGAGTCACCACATCGGAATGAACCAACAACTATTCCGGCATATGTTTTACACAGCGGATGCCCTTCCAGCCAAGTTACATGTGCAATTTAAATTAGATTAAATCCCATGTCCCATAATTCATCTGTTTTTTTCCATCAGGTGGTAGTGGGCATTCTGGTGTTGGACATTAATGATAATGACCCCATCCTGCTCAACTTACCGGCTAACACCAGTGTGAGTGAAGGAGCTCCGGTCCAAACCTTCATCGTACAAGTGCGAGCACAAGACTCAGACAGTGGCCGCAACGCTCTCCTCACATACAGCATCACTGCCGGAAACACAGACGGAGCATTTTACATTAATGAGACGGTAAGACAAACAAGATGAAAAGAAATAGTCAAACAACTCATCAGTCCAAGGCACACAAATAAACTTAACTAAAATTATTCTCACGGCTAATATGTTAAAAACATTAATAACTGTAACTATAACCTTATATAAAAATGATATAACTATAAAATTATTATAGAAATTATAATACAGTAATATTTATCTGTTTGACGTTTGGAAATGATGATGTACTATTTATTGTTTCTTCCTCCTTACTACATTGTTATTAATTGCTCATTTCATATTATTGTTTGCTTTTTAGACATTTTATCATGTCATGTGGCTTATTGATTATTCAAATGAACTTTAGGAACTCATGTACAGTCGATGTCAGAACTATTAATCCTCCTGTGAAATTGTAATTATTTTAAAACTATTTCTCAAGTGCTATTTAATGACGAGATTTTTTTTCAACACGCTTTTAAACACAACTTTTAATGTCTAATCTTTTAATAACTAATTAATTTTTTCATCACAGTTCTAACAGTACAAAATATTATCACTATATTAGTTAGGTAGGTTAGGGTAATTAGGCAAGCATTGGTTTGTTCAGTAATGTGTATTTATATAGCTTATTTATTGTGTAAGGCCATACACTCAAAGAGCTTCACAATCATGAGGGGGGTCTCTCCACACCACCACCAGTGTGCAGCATCCACTTGGATGATGCAACGACAGCCACAGGACAATGGTGCCAGTGCACTCACAACATAACAGCAATTGGTGGAGAGGAGAGAGAGTTATACAGTATATTCAGTGGATGGGGATGATTGGGAGGCCATGATGGTTAAGGGCCGAGAGGGAATTTGGCCAGGACACCGGGGTTACACACCTACTTTTTACGAGAAGTGCCATGGGATTTTTAATGACCACAGAGAATCAGGACCTCGGTTTAACATCTCATGCGAAAGACGGCGCCCACTGACAGTATAGTGTCCCCTTCACTTTACTGGGGCCACACAGACCGCAGGTTTAGCGCCCCCTGCTGGCCTCACTAACACCACTTCCAACCGTAACCTAGTTTTCGCATGTGGTCTCCCATCCAGGTACTGACCAGGCTCAGCACTGCTTAGCTTCAGGGAGTAAACGGTCTAAGGCTGCAGGCTGCATTAGCCAGTCGAATCCATTTGTTAAGGGGGCTGATAATATTGACCCTAAAATTAGCTTTTAAATATGTAAAAAAAATATATATATTTCAGTCAAACAAAAAATCCTCCAGTAGAAAAATGTATTATATAAAAAACTGTGAAAATGTTCTTGCTCTGTTAAAAATCACATGGGAAATATTTGGAAAAAGAATAAAACAATTCACAGGAGGGCTCATCGTTTTGACTTTAACTGTATGTTGTCACCCCGATGAACATGTAGGAGTAAATGTGTGCTGTTTTTAATACTTGCCATGTGAATTAAGGCTCTTTTAAACTTTATTATCACTACTTTTTTAAAGACTTTGGACTGATAATTTGTTTGTTTACTTATTAATTATCCTGCATCCAAAGAACATCAATACATTACTTACCACTGAAGCACTTTTATACAGTTGAAGTCAAAATTATTAGCCCTTCTTTGAATTGTTTTCTCTTTTTACAATATTAACCAAATGATGTTTAACAGAATAAGGAATTTTTCACAGTATTTCTTATAATATTTTTTCTTTTTAGAGAAACTCTTATGTGTTTCTTATGTGTATGTGTTTTTTTTTTAGCTAGAATAAATCGTTTTAATAAATATTTTTTTATTTAATGTCAATTTTATGAGCCCTCTTATGCAATATATATATTTTTTGATTGTCTTCAGAAACTGCTGTTTAAAAGGACTTACCTAATTTCACTAACTTGCCTAATTAACATAGTTAATTGGAACTGAATTTGAATTTAGTGAATGGGAAAGCCCCTTGAGATGAATCATTGACCATCAAAATAAAGTGTTACCAAGCCTTTAAATGCCACTTTAATCTGAATACTAGTGTCTTGAAAAATATCTAGTAAAATATTATGTGCTGTCATCATGACAAACATAAAATAAATCAGTTGTTAGAAATTAGTTATTAAAACTATTATGTTTAGAAATGTGTTGAAAAAAATATTTTTTTCTGAAATTGTGGAAAAAATATACAAGGGGCTAATCATTTATTTGATAGTAGACTGATGTGGTCTTTCCTCCAGTCAGGTGTGGTTCAGGTGAACAGGCCGCTGGACAGAGAGAGAGTTGCTGAATACAGCCTTACCATCACCGTCAAAGACAATCCAGACAACCCTCGCATCGCACGCAGGGTAAAACACTAAACACTATACAGTACACTATACAGTTTCTCTTTCACTGAATGGGATGCTCAGATGAAGCATTCTCTCTCTCTCTCTCTCTCTCTCTCTCTCTCTCTCTCTCTCTC
>CAIGQQ010040406.1:8994529-9028616 GCA_903798035.1 Danio albolineatus | reverse complement strand
AAACACAGTAAATAGTAGAAGTAAAAAAATAAAATAAAAAAATAAAATAAAGATATATACACATATTATTATCCAATATATCATATTGTTATTCAGTATATCATATTATTATATAATATGTCATAGCATTCATATATATATGTATCATATTATTATTCAATATATCATATTATTATTCAATATATCATATTATTTAATATATCAGATTATTGTTCAATATATTATATCATTCATATATATCATATTATTCATTTATATCAATAAAAATAGTAATAGATCAGAAAACACTGTACATTTAACGATCAACATTGTAGAATAAAACAGTAATAAAAAAATAAAACAGTAATAATCAGGATATTTACAATGATTCAATTATAATCATTTAGATGTGTGTTTGCAAGCGCATAACTGATGTTTTTATTGGTCTCTTCTCTCTTTTTTTGACAGGCATTAATGTATTGTGCCGCTAGAAGGATACAGTCAGTTTTTTCCCCCAGTAAATATTGAAGCTGTGTTTTATTGTCTAGCTCTGGGAATTGTGGGTAAATGCTCAGTAGTTTGGGGTAGAATGATTCTCGAATGTGCTCATAGTTTGTGCAGCGGGTGAGGAAATGTTCCTCCGTCTCCACCTCTGCCAGGGCACAGTGTGGGCAGATGCGGCTTTCTCTAGGTTGCCAGTTCTGCCTGTATCGGCCCGTCTCTACAGTCAGACTGTGAGCACTCAGTCTGTATTTGGTCATTGTTGTTCTTAATTTACTGTCCTTTACTGCACTCAGATATGCTGCTGTGGTATAATCTCTGTTTAGGTCTAAATAACACTGAAGTTTACTCTGTTTTCCTGCTGCTTCACTCCAGTAAATCAGATACTCTTCTTTGCGTGCGTTTATCATTTGATTGGGCTTTATTCTGTGGATGAGCATGTCCATGTCCTGATGCTGCCTGCTGTTAGTCACATTCGTTGAGTTGGGTTGTGTTTGGAGCTTCAGGACCACCTGAATCAGAGGGCTTTTTTCAATGTCCATTTCTTGGTTTTTGAGGGCTTTAAAATGATAAGAGTTGGGGTCACTCATTTTAATGTGTTTCCAAAATTTGACGACTCGTTTCTCAATGCGCATGAGTAGAGGATACTGTCCTAATTCTGCCCTGCATGCATTGTTGGGTGTGTTCCTCTGTACCCTGAGGATGCTCCTACAGAACTCTGCATGTAGGCTTTCAACTGGATTCTTATCCCACTTATCAAACTCGTGACTGAGGAGAGGACCCCACACTTCACTCCCGTATAGCACTATCGGTTCAATCACTGACTGGAAAATTTTGAGCCAGATTCGAACTGGGATTTCTATTTGTGTTGATTTTTTAATGGCGTAAAAGGCCCTTCTCGCTTTCTCTTTCAGTTCATTCACAGCCAGATTTAGTTTTCCATTAGCACTTATCTTCAACCCAAGGTATGTGTAGCTTGTGGCAGGTTCAACTTTTGTCATTCCAAGGGTGAAACTATGTTTCTTTCCCTGACCTCTGGGTTTTTTCTGAAATATTAGGGTTTTGGTTTTCTTTGGGTTAACGGTCAGGGCCCAGGTCTGACAGAAGCTGTGCAGGATATCCAGCTGCTGCTGTAGACCCTCCTGTGTTGGCGACAGCAGCACCAGATCATCCTCTCTCTCTCTCTCTCTCTCTCTCTCTCTCTCTGCATAGGACTCAGAGATGTTGACTGTGACTTTGCTGGATGTGAATGACAACAGACCCGTTTTCAGCCAGTCCAGCTACAGAGGCGAGATCAGTGAAAACTCACCTACAGGTACTGAATGTTCACCACATCCTTACTCTTATTAATGAAAGATTCTCCTTATAAAGAAAGAGCTAAGATGCTAGTTAGAGTTGTGTTTTTTAAATGGAGTTTGTTATACTATGAAGATACTCTAGAAACAAGGAGTGTCGAATTCAGTTCCTGGAGGACCGCAGCCATGCACAGTTTAATTTCAACCCTGCTCCAACACACTAACCAGTTGGTTTCAAACAAGCCTGAAGGACTCAATTAGTTTGATCATGTGTGTTTAATTAGGCGGCATGGTGGCGCAGTGGGTAGCACTGTCGCCTCACAGCAAGAAGGTCGCTGGTTCGAGCCCCACCTGGGTCAGTTGGCAAATCACTGTGAAGTTTGCATGTTCTCCCCATGTTGGCGTGGGTTTCCACTGGGTGGTCCAGTTTCCCCCCACAAGTCCAAAGACATGCGATATAGGTGAATTGGGTAAGCTAAATTCGTAGTGTATGTGTGTGAATAAATGTGTATGGATGTTTCCCAGTGATGGGTTGCAGCTTTAAGGACATCCGCTGCATAAAACATATGCTGGATAAGTTGACGGTTCATTCCGCCGTGGCGACCCGACTAATAAAGGGACTAAGCCGAAAAGAAAATGAATGAATGAATGAATGAATGAAACACCAACATGCAGCTAAATATCAACTTCGATATGAACAGTAAGTAAGTAAGTAAAGAAGGTGAGTTTGATTAGGGTTGGTACTGAACTGTGCTGAGCTGCGGTTCTCCAGGAACTGGATTTGACACCTGTCACTTTGCTCTAGAACTGGCAGAACTCTCAACGAAAATAAAATTTATTAAAGCAGGTTTGCTGCTATTTTTGGAATCGGAGGTTAGCATAATTGTTCATATTTACACGTTTACTCATTTGTAACCCATAAGCAGGGCCAGACGTTCTTTTCTTTCTTTCTTTTTCTTCTTTTATTTTGCACAGAATTTGTAAAAAAAAAAGTGAAAAAAATGTATAAACAAAATCCAGATTTCATTATTATTATTATTTAAATAATTATGTTTATTGGATTTTCCCAATAATACAGACATAACAATTCATCTTCAAAAGACAATCAAAGAATAATATCAACACAAAACAATGGAGAAAAAAAAAGAAGCTCAGACTATATATAAACAGGACTACCCCAAATAAACAGATCCGAAAAAGGGCTAAAACATTGCTTACTTTTAGATAATAATAGTTACGATATTCCTTTTAGATTTCATCATTAATCAGTTTAGTTCATTATTCATCATAGCAATTGTGTTCGTTCAGCGTGTTTGCAGTTCTAGAGAATACAGTAGTCATCATTATTCAGTTCAGTATTTTCAAGTTCAAAGTTTTTTTGGAGTTCAGTTGCTAATGTAATCCACACTGACAAAAACTGCACACTGCATCAGGAGAATGAACTCCATCTGGCCTAAAAGAAGCAGCACTGTGTGATTTATTATTCTAGGCATAAAAAAATGATTTATGACTAACTTTGGCAGATTAAGTTGTAATATATAATGAGGGAAAATAAATACCACATAAATAGTGGCCATCTCTCTCTCTCACACACACACACAAAGGGAATACATTTTTCATTGTTTTGTGCAGTGTGAAACGCATAAAGGTTTGGTTCTGATGCTATGTTTTATTTGATGCAGATTCTAAGGTTATTTTTTCTAAGGCTGGTTTAATTTTTGGTTTCAAGTTTGCAAAAAAAAGAGGAGAAAAAAGCTAGTTATGAATTTTGTTGTAGGAAAAGCCAATCGATTTACATAACAAGAAAAGAAATCTCAAGTTTGTTGAGATGTGGTGCAAGTTTTTAAGAGTTTAAAAACCTGTTAGCCAGCACTTAATTTTGGGGAATTACAGCTATCTAACTTTAAATAGTAACAGTTCCTGACTCCAGTAAGCTACAAACACAAACTAGGTTTCATTGGAAAGAAGACATTTTGTGCTCTACAGTGCTAAAAGGGGAAATGTCATGCTCAAAAATATAAAAAGATGAAAAAAAAAATGTAGTGTTCAATATTTGTTTTTCCATATGCAAACTTAGGAAAACATTAATGTAATGTCCTAGAAAAAATATGACGTGAAAGCCAAGTGTTTCATGAGTTTATATTTCAAATTTGATGAAGATAGCATGCAAAATAAGATTTCTGTAAAAGGTTTTCTGAGGCTATATCGGTGTCCTTCTTTCCCTCACCGTCAAAGGCATTGTCTCAAAGATGACCATCCTAAACTAAAACATAAGCAGTTGCTAAATGATTTGGTCTACATTTTCAGTTCATGTATCTTTGGAAAGAAGACACTCTGGGCTTTATTATCCATCATCTAGAGTTTATAATGCTCAGAATGAAAAAAAGTTATCAATGCTTAAGTAATGTAAAAAAATTGCACCGCACTAAACATTTTATTATTTCATAAACAAATATGTGAAATTAGTCCTGGACCAACACAAAACAGTAATAAGTCAAAAGCTACACATCTCCTGAGTATATGTTTTGAATTTGATGCCAATATCATGCAAAATGAAATTTCTGAAATTATTTTTCTGAGACAATGTCTTGTGATTTTCTCCCGCTCCATGTTTGTGGGGAAGCAGTCTTAATTCGTGTTTGATAAGAATGTTGAGAATGTTGAAAATGTGTGGATTTATAAAGATACGCTGTGCTCTGTTAAAGATGGAGAACTAACGTTTTTTAAAATGGCTTGAGTAAAATGTACAGTTGTTAATTGTGTTTTTAAAAATGGTATGAAATAAAGTAGAATTTAAAAAAATCTCTCAATTCAATTCAATAATTACTTCATTAGCATGACAAATATTACAAATGCATTGCCAAAGCATTTCTAAAGTTTACATTAAAAGAACATACAGTACATATTTATAAAAAAAAATAGTTAACACAGTAAATAGTAGTAAATATAATAATAATAATAATAATAATAATAATAATAATAATAATAATAATAATAAAATCTCTCTCTTTGTTTAGTTTGTGTTGCTTTCTTAATGTGCTGCTTTTTATGAATTTTGAAGAGATGTTCTCTTATCGGACATTTATTCTTGGCCACAAATATAGCGTGGTACACTTACTGTTTGTGTAACAAGATAAGAAGAATTCTATAAAATGATGATTGATCTTGGAAGTTTTTTTTTTTTTTTTGCATGAGGCTTGTACTGTTAGAAGATGTGTTACTTTTATATATCGTGTTGCAATAAGATTTTTTGAGATAAGTCCATTTGGAGTGTTGTTGTGGTGACTCTATTAGTTAAATAAAGCCTGTTGAAGTCTCTCTTCCTCTCTTTCTCTCTCTCCATCAGGCACTACTGTGTTGATTCTGAACGGCCCTGTGTTGGCAGAGGACAAAGACATTGGTGTGAATGCAGTGGTGAGCTACGGTCTGCTGGGAACCAGAGTAGACATCTTCTCCATTGACTCTCGCACAGGTCAGTAGTTCAGCACAGAGGCTGTGGCTTATGTCCATTTGTTTTCCTTTTTTTAAACTCAGCCATCTTTTTAAAAGAATCATCATGGCAGGTTCATGAGACATGAAGCAAAACTCACAAAAGTGATTCTGAACAATACTCTGAGGCAACATAGAGGTTTATCGATCTAAAACAAAACAGAGGGAGCTTTGGTGGTAACCAAGTACCACAGTACCAGTTTCTTGCTAAAATAACATTAAATGCAGAAAATGTTGGGATATATTTATGTAATATGAAAGGCAAGGAAGAGTACATCCTTGCTACCTTCAAAAATTAATATTAGAAAAAAAATAATAATTATAATTCAGAAGAGTTTTTATTTATTTGACATGTTTACATGTTTATTTAAAGTTATCGGGATGAATGTACAATGTGCTTTCAGAGATACAATCAGAGGCAAGTTTTATAAAGAATGTGCCATGGATGAAAGTCTAAATGCGCTACAAAAGCAACTCATAAACTATAATAGCAAATAGGTAAACTAATCATTCACCAAATAAATTAACACAACCATTTATAAGATCAAAGAAATAATAATAATTCTTAAAAGTAAATCCAAATAAAAATAAATCAATTGATAGATCGAGGTAAAGAAAAATGAGGAAAAAATGGAAACATCATACCATCTGTAACTGTGAGTTCACACCAAAAGCGACAAGAGTGTCGAAGTAGCTGGAAGTCATTCATTTTCATGGGAGACGGCGGTGAGGAGCCGTGTAGTGCATCTTCGCCAGTGTGGGTGTCGAGGAGAGTCAACTTTATGGTAATGAGCTATGGTTCGGCGGCAAGCAATCAGAATGTAGAAGTCCACCACTTGAGAGGAGTCCAGAAAGCACAGTCACTGTGAACTTTGGTTCGACCACAGTTGTTCCCAAGGGTTTGATTATTGCGGTCGTCAGATTTCCAACTACAGTATTTACAATTTTTTTTTACTGAGACGTACATTAAAAAAGTGACTGGTGAGTTACTGATGTGCATTAATGTTATACATTTTTTTCTTTAAAAAAAGCAGGAAGCTCATGTGACAGTACAAAACAGTATTGCTGCTTCAGAATATTTCAGACATGTGGACACATACTGGATAAGTGGAGCTAAGCCACACCACATGCAACTTGATCTTCCATTGTTAAATTAATTTGATAAAAAGTGTGCAACATTTTCACGCTAGAAAGCATGTTTTATGTGGGAATGTATGCTGATATGCTGCAACAGCTGCTTTAACCCTTAACAGTGTAGTGAATTTTGACGCTCTCGCTGTGAAGGCAGACAGCGTTGTCGCTCTCACCGCCTTTATTGTCAAAGAACGGTAAGTATTCATATTGGTGACTAAACAGTCAAAAAGCCTCTGGAAAGGCACATAAAACAAAATAATATATACATTTTCAGACTAATTCAGAAGAGCTTTGATATCCTATTACCTTGGATTTCAGCTTTCAGAGGACTAATTTAAACAGGCTAATATATCGGACATTCGGTTGTCACTAAATTATGCACATGCTCAAATGCACATTGTCATAAATGTCTAATCCACCTTGTATTATTTTTTTCTGTTTACTTATAATTGTCTCTGCATTTCAAACTGCATTTTTCCTTATATATGATATTTTAGCCCCAAAATGAGTAAGGTGAAACAAATGAACTAATAGGTATCACCAGTTGAATTATTACATTAAGAATTTAATTTTTTGTATTACAAGTATTCTAAAAAGTATTTTTTTAATATGCAAAGAAGGCATTACTAATTTAATATGTGTTCATTTATGTACGTTTCTAGTAAAGCTATAGAGCAAAATTACCCAGAAACGGATGTTGGGGAAAAAAAAGAGTCACTTTTGATTTTCGTTTTCAAATTCAATATAAATACTTATAGTTTTTTCTTTTATTAATAAATAAGAAAATTAATTTCTTAATAAATAGTCTATTTATTTATTTATTTATTTATTTATATGTATGATTGATATATGATATTACAATATGTGTTAGCTTTTGTAAGTGATTTTGTGTTTTAGAATAGAATATGTTATGACATAAATAATATTTGTGAGGGAAACATTGGCTCTATGTGTACCATTTACATATATTTCAATTAATAAGGAAAACAAGTGCATGTTTTTACCAAGACTAATACACTTGTCACTACATCGTTTATGTCCCAAAAAATGCATCGTACTATGATAGTTCAGCCAGGAGTTACATCGTTGTTTGGGAAACGCACCCCTGGCTGATGACAATTCTTAACGGAAGATCTAAGCAGCCTATCAGATGGCGCTGGTCACTGTGGCGCCCTCCATGCAGCAATGAAGAAAAAGGTCTATACAGTGGATGAATTCATGTTCAAAATGCCTTTTTTGTTGACACTAGAGTAAAGGTTTTTATTATTATTATATATTTTTTTTTTTACAGGGGATATTAACTAAACTGAGGTTTGGTAAATGTAAGCACTGCTAAAGTGATTATATAAAGCTCAGAGCCGGAGAAAAAAATAATTAAGGAAAAAAGCTAAATATATTTTGTATATATAAAAAAATATATGTATTTTAATTTATATCTACATACACAAATTGGGTTTTTTTGCGAGTGAAGAAAAAATTAACGAAAAACCGGAAAGCCCAAAACTGGTACTGTAGTTGTAAGAAAAGAGTGTGTTTTTGCCTGTCATGTCTTAGAGCTCTTCCTCAATTTTCCCTTGCGTATGCAGACACTTCTGCTTCTGCAATGTCAGTTCTGCATAATAACACCTACACAGGTTTTCTATAATCAACTCCCACTCTCGGTCAGGACGCTTCTCTTTCTGTCTGTCTGCAGGGGTGGTATCGGTGCGTGGGGGTGCTGTCCTGGACCGGGAGGCTTTCTCTGTCCCGCGGGTGGAGCTGTTTTTGCTCTCGGTGGATGTGGGAGGCTTAAACAGCAGTGTTCCACTCACAATCACCATCCTCGACGTAAACGACAACCCACCCGTCTTCAACCCATCCAGTTTCAGTGTGCGTCTGCCCGAGAACAGCCCCACAGGTGAGAGAGGCAGCGTCAGAGGAGGATCAACTGGTTCAGAAACTGGTTTAGTCTGGTTCCCCTTTCAAGTGGAATAAAGTGGAATTACTAAATTAGAAAAACATAAAGGGATCGTTCACCCCAAAATAAAAGTCATCATTTACTCTTCCTTCAGTTGTCCCAAAGCTCTTTAAGTTACTTTCTTCTGTTGAACACAAGAGAAAATATTTTGAAGAAACTGTAAACCTGTATCCATTGAATTCTGTTGACCTTATTCTTTACCTTATTCTTGACCTTATTTGCGATTGGTTTTGAACTTCCGATTCAGTCGCCTATGGGAGAAATGACTTGGAATAATAAACAGCAGAAAACGATCAAACTACTTGCTGTACAAACAACCCACTTAGCAAAATATCTCTGGCCCAGCTCTGGCCCACACAATCAGCTTTTGCTTGGCCCACATGCTGCAGAGAATTACGGTACATGACTGGACCAATTCTAGCTTCCAGACAAGGGCCAAACATGGACCATATCTGGGCCAAGACTCAGCCAAGTTAATCACCCATAATTGGGCCTGAACTGGGTCAGATATGTTGGTGTGTTACTACAGCAAGGAAATTGATAAACCCATGAATCATTGCACTTTAGGCGTGCTATGGCCGTGTTTTTTCTCAAAGTGACCTGATTGGTAAATTTTTTTTTTTTCTTTTCTTGAAATTAAAAAAATGGATTTTAAATGTGGGTCAAACTGGCCAAACTTACATGGCCTACATATCTATCATATCACATATTTTACATCTGGCCCAAGTATTGTGTGCCGCCTTTAAGACGGTGCCACCTCTGCCAAACCAGGGCCATGTTTGGCCGACATGCCGTATGCCAGTGCCGGATGAATGCCTGCTCTGCCAGATTCATGCCAAATCTGGGCCAGAATTCTTTGCTACTAGTGAAGTATTTGCATGACAATACAAAGCAGAATCATATAATTAGAATATATGAGTTTGCAACATCAAGCAGTGTAACGAGCTGTTTTTAACGTCTAAAAATTACTAGAAGCGAATGAGAGCAGAAGTCTCGAGCCAAAAAGATTCATATGGCTGAGTCAGCTCCTACACAGAGAAAAGGGTCAATAGTATTTTTTTTTTTTTCAGTTATGGAAGTCAATGGTTAGAGGTTGCCAGGTTTTTTGTGTTCAGCAAAATAAAGAATCTCATATAGGTTTGAAACTATTACTAGGGTAAGTAAACAGTGAGTAGTGTGTGTGTGTGTGTGTGTGTGTGTGTGTGTGTGTGTGTGTGTGTGTGTGTGTGTGTGTGTGTGTGTGTGTGTGTGTGTGTGTGTGTGTGTGTGTGTGTGTGTGTGTGTGTGTGTGTGTGTGTGTGTGTGTGTGTGTGTGTGTGTGTGTGTGTGTGTGTGTGTGTGTGTGTGTTTGTGTTTGTGTTTGTGTGTGTTTGTGTGTGTGTGTGTGTGTGTGTGTTTGTGTGTGTATGTGCGTGTGCGTGTGCGTGCGTGTCTGATATTAAATATTAATAGAATAATATGTAAATAATACTAAAATAATAGTTTCTTCAGTATCACTTCATTTTGATGGTGCCTATTGCACATCTTGTTGACTAAAAACTGCATTGCAACAACATGCCAATTACTTCTCGTTTGAGTATTAGTAGACTCTCTGCTTAATATCTGTTGATACTGCTCCTTCAACAGACATTTAACTCACTTTAAGAAACTTTGCAAGTTTGTCAACTTACACTAACCCTACCCCTAACCTAATCTTTTAAGAATTAGTTGGCATGTAGATGCAATGTATAACAAAGGAAAGATGCAAAGATAACACAAAGGAAATTCAGTACTCTTGCACAGTAAAACTTTGCATTTGCTTTCAAACATTTTGCCTCCCTCTCAACAGTGACAGCTGCTCCAAAATGGACTGTTTATGTTGTTTCATGATAAAACAAAACATTTTTGTTTTTACCTGTTCAGAACAAAAATAATAATAATAAAATAACATTTCTGAATGCTAAGTTGTTGTTGCTTGCAGGTGTCTTGTTATAATGTTATGATCAAGCCTCTGAAATCTGAGCATAACTCAAGGTCTCTTATAAGCAAAATTTTAATGTCCTGGCTGTGGTAAATATCTTTGGTTGTAAATTTTATTTTATTACTCTAGAAGTTGAGATGTAAAAGAATTATTTTAACGGCTAAAACATTATGAAATATAACTTGTTCTTACTCAGTACTTTTAACATTCATTCATTCATTTTCTTTTCGGCTTAGTCCCTTTATTAATCCGGGGTCGCCACAGCGGAATAAACCGCCAACTTATCCAGCATTTGTTTTAAGCAGCGGATGCCCTTCCAGCTGCAACTCATCTCTGGGAAATACTTTTAACATAAAAGTGTTTAATACACTTCTTTTGAAATCATTATTGATTTTTGTGCAAAACAACATGATTACTTCGCAGACAACCATGTGATTAATCGTAATAAAAAATTAATCTTTGCCCATCAATAGTATATATGTCGATGCATGTATATACAGCTGTAAAAAACAAGAAAAGCATCAAGAACACGAACATTTTCAGTTCCCCTAGATTCGCAAGTTATAATTATGTGTTTGAGTAAATAATGTCCTTATTTCTTATTCTGTAAACTACTGGTGTCTTCTCTCACAAAAAAAGTCACTTAGAGCTGCTTTTTCATAAAATAACAAAAAATGTGTTAAAACTGTCCCAAAATTACCCAATGTTTTCAGACATGGTTATCTAATTTCAGAAGAGTTACAAAATCAATGTTGCTGGAATAACTCAGGGGTTTCAATGACTGAAATGAAATTTTGACCTACTGTAATTTTACTGAGGCGACACGGTGGTGCACTGGGTAGCACAGGTTCGAGGTCAGTTGGCATTTCTATTTGGAGTTAACATACCCTCCCCGTATTGGCATAGGTTTCCTCCGGGTGCTCCAGTTTCCCCCCACAGTCCAAAGACATGTGGCGTAGGTGAATTGGGTAGGCTAATTTGTCCATAGTGTAGGTGTGAATGTCCTGCGTCCCTTCATCAGTAGCAAGTATGCTGAGACTGTTGTCCATCCATTTGTCTCATCACGCATTGACTAGTGTAATGCCCTTTTCATTGGTCTGCCTGCCTGCCTCATCTCCAGATTACAATATATTCAAAACTCTGCAGCTAGAATACTCACTCATACCAAACGCTCTGCTCATATAACCCCAATCTTGTATGACCTCCATTGGCTCCCAGTTGCATACCGCATTTAATTCAAAATTATCCTCCTCGTATTTAGATTCTTAAATGGCCTAGCCCGTTCTTATCTTTGCAGTGTGCTTGTCCCCTATATTCCTACTCACTCATTACGCTCCTCTGACTCTAGCCTTCTTGCTGTGCCTCGGTATCGCCTCTCTTCAATGGGGGGCAGATCATAGTGTCACTGCACCCAAAATTTGGAACTCTCTTACCACATTCTCTCTGTTCTGTTAATGATATCTCAGAATTCAAATCATTACAAATCATTACTCAAAACTCACATGTTTTCTGAATGCTACACTTCAGATTTGATAAACTGACCACTTTTGTTTGATCCACTAGTATTCTACATATTTGTCTCTTTGGTTGTTATTTTTGATTCCCTGTATGTTTGTGAACTTAATGTTGTCTCTACTTGTTTACTGTTTATTTCAATGTCTGCTTGTACTATCTCTTTTTGTTACATTCTTTGTAAAGTGCTCTTGAGCTCTGGAAAGGCGCTACATATATAAAAATTTATATGGGCTATAATAATAACTCGCCTCATAAAACGTAGATGTTATGAAACACCAATATGGTGCGGCTAAAGATTAACTTCGATAAAAAATGGCCCTACTGGCACCACGGTGGCGTAATGGGGAGCATGTTCGCCCCACCGCAAGAAGGTCGCTGGTTCGAGCCCCGGCTGGGTCAGTTGGCATTTCTGTGTGGAGTTTGCATGTTCTCCCCGTGGTTGCGTGGGTTTCCCCCTGGTGCTCCGGTTTCCCCACAAGTCCAAACACATGTGGTATAGGTAAATTGGGTAGGCTAAATTGTCCGTAGTGAATAAGAGTGTATGGATGTTTCCCAGAAATGGGTTGCAGCTGGAAGGGCATCCGCTGCGTAAAACATATGCTGGATAAGTTGGCGGTTCATTTCGCTGTGGTGACGCCAGATTAATAAAGGGACCGAAAAGAAAATGAATTTTAAAAATGGCCCTGGGAGTAAGTACTTTTACTGAATAATAGTTATAAACATTTTGCTGAAGCCCATAAGTAAATAATCTAGTATTTTTTCCATGTTCAAAGTATTTATTAATATTTTTATTTCCTTTTTTTCTCCAGGTGTGGTAGTAACTCAGCTCTCTGCCACTGATGCTGACGCCGGTTCTAATGGTTGGTTGCAGTATCGGCTAGACAGCGGTGCTCAGGATCGATTTATTGTCGATGCTCTCTCTGGTGCTGTTCTGGTGGGCAATGCTACGCTGGACAGAGAGGAACGGAGCTCATACCGTCTGGTCGTAATAGCGACCGACCGGGGCACACCTCCACTCTCAGGGACCGCAACATTAACTGTGGTTCTGGACGATGTCAACGACTCGCGTCCTCGTTTCATACAGCCCGTCCAGACCATCAGTGTCAATGAGTCCACTCCACCTGGAGTAGTCGTAGCTACACTAGCCGCAGAGGATCCTGATCTAAAACCACGGCTGGAGTATTACATCATCTCCGTAGAAGCGAAGGATGATGGGAATAATCCAGTGGATGGGCTGCAGCAGTCGTTTGGGATCGACTTTCACACAGGTGAGTGATTGTGTGTAACAAACTACATCGGACACGTAGGGACTTTCAATTGATAGTATTTGAGTATGTTCCAGTGCTATGGATTGCAGTAAAAACTCAAAACTGTCACGGTTTGTTGCAAGAAAGCTGACCCAGTTGCAGTAATGAACAAAACAAAGGTGTTTATTCATGGAATTAAGGACAAGTAGACAGACAAGGGGGTGACAAGATCCAAACAGTAGAGGCAATAATACAGGGAAGCCAGAGGTAGAGACAGGATTGCACCAGAATCAACAACAAGTTGGAGCGTATTTAATTTGTAATCTTTTTTAAGGGTATTTTGTATTGACGTATAGACATAATTTCTGCTATCATTCTATCTCGACATTGCTAGCAGATAACAAATAAACCTCAACCATTAAAAGTGAGTGATAATCAATGGATTGCTGTGTGTTAAAGGATTATTTTTATAATTATTTTTTTTGTTTGTTTCTCAAAAAGGTTTTACACTTACATCAGGTACATGTCAGAGGTCACATATCTGAATACACTTACAAATATTAGCACAAATTCTTTACATCCACTTTTTCTGTCAGAAGTATATGCTTTTCTTTTGTGCACATGTACACCAATGTTGTACATAATAGAAAATAAGTAAGGGATAATCAACGGCTTGCCGTGCGTTAAAGGATTTTAATGCACAATGTGGAGGCAAAGGACCACACGACGCTCAGTGGAGTGTGGTCGCCCCGCGAAGTGCATTAAAATCCTTTGACGCACGGCAAGCTGTTGATTATCCCGCTTATTCCATGGTCATTTGCCGAGGTAGGCCTACGTTTAAAATAGTTTTGCTGTTTGCAGAGCAATATTTGTCCGAATTTTTTATTTTTTTATTTTTACATGTTCTACATGTCAGTTTTTTACATGTTAGATTTTCTAGTTCCTCCGCTGAATCAGCTGTGACAGGCTGACAGGCAGGCAGACAGAGAGAGAGAGCATCTGTGTGGTGTTTATACCTTCTAATGTTATTAGGATGCCATTTCATCAGTCCAATCACAGGTGGACAAATAAGACATTCCCAGTCACACCTCGAGTGTGTTTCCAGTCACACATTTCTTTTGTCTTTCTACCACTTCTCTGACGAGGGAGGATCTGTATAATAGCTTTTTTCCCCTTAACATTACCTTTAACACTGCGAAAGCTGGCCTACCTACAGTATAGAAGAATTCCCGCGATTTATATTTCATAATAAACATACAAATCTTATAAAAGGTACCATATCAATTAAATACGCATTTTCAAGTCAAGTGTACTCTAGACTAGAGTCTTTGAAGCAGCTAAAGTCTATTTCAGAAATCTCTGCTGGTAAATATAGGTGAATTTTTCATAATGAAAAAACATCAGGACAGGAAGGAGAACATTCTGCTTTATTTATCTTTTTTAAAACAAAAGCAATCAGCCAAACACGGAGGATCAGTGTAATTTTACATTATTTACGCTCATAAATTAATTATGAAACTTACCTGCGATCGGTCAAAAACACCTGAGAACAAATTATAGGTTCAAATGTCCAGAGACTGACTGTTAGATACACCAAAGATTAATTATATATCCCGTTTTAACAACAGGAAATCCAGCCAATCAGAATCAAGAATTTCAACAGACCATGGAATAAAAGTAAATAAACAATAAAAATAATAATTTAAATAAATAAAATTAAAGAAAAGGCGGGGGACAATTGAGTAAAATTAAATAAATAAACAAATAAAGTAAGATAAGATGAACATACACATCAGCAACAAAACTATGTACACAGAGGGAGTGATCCTTCCGATTTTAGGTTAACGGAAAAGTTCAGGTCTATGAGATGTTGCATAGTTAGTCCATTTTTCCTAGAATGAAATAAATTGTTCCATTTTGTGATTTACAAATGCGGTAATTTGTTTCATTTTATAGATTTCCATTGTAATTTCCATCCACACATTTAAGGTAGTACTTTCATGTGACAACCATTTTTTGGTAATGCTCTTTTTGACAGCCACCAATAAAATATTCATTAGATATTTATCTTTTTTCAAGCATTCCTCAGCTATATGTCCAAAAAATAGAGTTTTACATTCAAAGGGTATCACAGATTTAAGGATATTTTGTAAGGCATTGTGTATTTCTTTCCAGTATTTTTTAATAAACGGACAGTCCCAGAAAATGTGATAGTGATTCGCCTTTGGATTTCTGCATTTTCTCCAGCATATAGACAAATTTCCAGCATGATATGATTTCTGGGAGGGTGTAATAAAAAATCGTATTAAACTCTTCCAACCAAATTCCCTCCATTTCTGTGATTTAGAACATTTCCACTGATATCTCCATATTTTTGTCCATTCATCTTCAGTTATAACAATTCCTCCTTCTTTTTTCTCCCATTTACTTCTAATGTAGGTAGTTGAGTGTGTTTTAATAGTTAGCAAACATTTTTTTATATACCTGAGATCATTTTACTTCGAAAGTCTGATTTATATGCTTTTCTAAACAATTCCATTAAACCGGTCCTTGTCTCAACCCCATTTGCTAAAGGATTTTAAATGCACGATGCGGTTGCAAATAACCACCTAAAGCAAAGTGCATTAAAAATCTTTTAACTCACTGCAGACTGTTGATAATCCAACTTGTTCAGAGGTGATTTATCGAATTTTTGACTGAATTCTTATCAGTTGTGACATGTTTGATCTCCTAGTCTGTCACTTTTAAGTCGGTCACATGCAGACAGAGAGGGATTGAGTTTAGAACAGGGGCATATCCAACACAATCTCACAGCAATTCATCATTTTTTGATGTAGCGGCTAATTCGTATGAACTTGTACAGTGTCATTCCTACAATTTAGTACGATTTGCTTATCCCCAATGACAGTAAGGTTTAGGGGCGGGGTTGGGTGCCACGCCATTATTTTAAAACAACATTTTCGTACGAGCGAACTCATACGAATTAGCCACTAAAGTGACAAAACTTAAAATACGTACGTTTCTTTGTGAGATCAGGCTGGGATATCTAATAGTTCATTGGAACATGTGTTACCTACCTCATCGCAAATATTTTTAAACTAATTTGTGAGTTGGTTGATCTAATGAAGCACTTGTCAGAATCCTAAAGATCACACAGAGGAATGAAGACTACAGAAACAGTTACTGAGTTGCTATGGTTACTACTAATGTTTAAGAGATGAATATTTGTAAACACAACTGTGATCAAAACTGACTGGAACCTGTGCATTAAACGATTTTACACTTTTCAGCCTATCAGAAACAGGAATTTCACCAGACCATGAAATACGACAAATTTTACATCTTTATCTGTAATTCAGAAATCAAACACTATACATTTGTATTCAAAATCTACTTTCTATGTTTCTATGTAGTAGAGTTGTTGTATTATTATTTGTTCCTCTCTTTGCTCTCAGGTGCCGTGTTTGTACGAAACCCCTTGAACCGAGAGCTGGTCGCCACTTTTGAGATCATAGTTTCAGTGCATGACAACGCCAGTGATGTTATTGAAATGTCTGTCAGCGTACCGAACGGTAATGATCTTTCTGTCTCTTTCATGTTTTCTTCGGTTCTGTTGCAAATGTCCCATTTAAGAATAGCAATATTTTAGTATTGAGCCTCTCGAAAAACCAATGGACCTAATAATTGTGTGGAGTGTTTCATATTTGTGCACACCAAGCTTGTGTAAAGCCAAAACAAATATAAATTCAGTAAATAAAAAGTATTATTATTGTGTTGAAATGAAATATAATTCATCATATAAGTGCATTTTTGAGTGGTTTAAGTTGCTTGTTTTATTGTAATCTTGAGGTTTTAGAGAAATGCATGCTACTAAACTATCCTGGAAATATCTACTTTATTGTTTGTTTTCCTTGTTCCTGGAAATATCAGGTTCTGTCTGCAGCTCATTTCATTTGATTTCCCTCCACAGCCAAACTGACCATAAACGTGCTGGATGTGAATGACAACGCTCCTCGTTTTCGTCCTTTCGGGGTGGCGAACTTCTCTGAGAGCATTCTGGAGGGTGCTGTGCCTGGTACCACTTTGCTCTCAGTGACGGCTGTGGATCCTGATAAAGGACCCAACGGACAGATCATCTACCAGCTCCTGAACCTGCCTCGTGGAAACTACATAAGACTTGAAGACCCATCCACAGGTTACACAAAAACACATTTGCATTTATGGGGTTGGGGGGTTTCTTAAAACACCTTGGTATATAATTCTATCTTCAATTTAAATAGTGGTCTTTCAATATCTCCACCTGCAGGTAAAATTGTTGCCAATCGGACGGTGGATTATGAGCAAGTGCAGTGGTTGAACTTCACGGTTCGCGCTCAGGATCATGGCTCGCCTCCTCGCTTCACTGAACTTCCTGTCTATCTACGCATCATTGATGTTAATGACAACAACCCAGTTTTTCAGCAGCCGTTATATCAGGTATGTCAGCACAGGCCAGAGTAGGGCTGTTCCAAATATCCAAAAGCTTATGTTCAGGAAGTATTTTTAGTTGTATATGTTAATTTTTAGGTGTTTAGTGTGTATATTATCATTATATTTTTTGCTACTTTAGTACAGTCCATTATTCAGGCATACATTTTTATGCATTAGGTATAGCATGATAGGAATAAATTAGTTTTTGAACGTATTATTATAATTTTATTTCATATTTTTGATGTTTTTTTTTCATTGTTGTTGAACCGAATAATTTTTTTTACCCATAATTAATTCATTAATTTTACCTACACTTTAATTTATATAGCAATTCTCACTATTATTTAGTGTCTTATTGCCACCTATTATAAATATACAGTGCATCTGGAAAGTATTCATAGTGCTTCACTTTTTCCAAAAAAATTTTATATGAGAGCCTCATTACAAAATGGATTAAATTTATTTATTTCCTCAAAATTCTATGCACAAAACCCCATAATGACAATGTGAACAAAGGAGTTTTTAAAATTGTTGCAAATTTATCAAAATTAAAAAACCTGAAAAATCACATGCATTTGCACCCGTTGCCGTAACGCTTTAAATTGAGCTCAGGTACGTTGCTTTTTCACTGATCATTCTTGAGATGTGTCAGCAGCTTATTTCTGCTGTTATGAAAAAGTTCTGATGAGCACAGTGGCCGCCATCATCCATAAGTTAAAGATGTTTGGAACCACCAGGACTCTTCCTAGAGCTGAACGGTCATCTAAACTGAGTGATCAGGGGAAAAGGGCCTTAGTCAGGGAGGTGATCAATAACCCGATGGTCACTCTGTCTGAGCTCCAGTGTCTTCTGTGGAGAGAGGAGAACCTTGCAGAAGGACAACCATCTGTGCAGCAATCAGGCCTGTATTGTAGATTGCCCAGGCGGATTTCACTCCTTAGTAAAGGGCTCATAGCAGCTCGCATGGAATATGCCACAAGGCATCTGAAGGACTCTCAGACCATAAGAAACACAATTCTCTGGTCTGATGAGAGTAAAATTGAACTCTTTGGACTGAATGCCAGGCGTAACATTTGGCACCACTCATCACCAGGCTAATACCATCCCTACAGTGAAGCATGGTGGTGGCAGCATCATGCTGTGGGGATGTTTTTCACCAGCAGGAGCTGGAAGACTAGTTAGGATAGAGGGAAAGATGAATGCAGCAATGTACAGAGACATCCTGAATGAAAACCTGCTTCAGAGCGCTTCTGACCTCAGACTGGGGCGACGGTTCATCTTCCAGCAGGACAATAACCCAAAGTACACTGCCAAAAATCAATGGAGTTGCTTCACAACAACTCGGTGAATGTCCTTGAGTGGCCCAGCCAGAGCTCAGACCTAAATCCTATTGAACATTTCTGGAGAGATCTGAAAATGGCTGTACATAGTCGTTTCCTAACCAACATGATTGAGCTTGAGAGGTACTGCAAAGAGGAATGGGCAAAACTTTTGTGAAAATAAATGAATTTAATCAATTTTTTAAATAAAGCTGTAACATTAAAACAAATGTGGAAATAGTGAAGCACTATGAATACTTTGCGGATGCACTGTATTAGCTGTTTATTAGTTCTTATAAAGGACATATTCTGCATGATCCTTTTCTAGACGCCTAGTCCTAATACCTAAACCTTAACCTAAACTGCTACCTTAATAATTATTAATATGCATCACATTAGGAGTGTATTAAAAGTTAAAGTAATAGTTAATGGTTTATTAATTGCAAAAATTGTATCTTAAAATAAAGTGTGACCCAAGTTTTGTATATGCTTGAATGTGCAGAAGTCAATATTTGAGGATGTTGCACTCGGCACTATTATTGTGAGCGTGAGAGCAACAGATGCAGATTCCGGCCTGTTCTCTGTCATTGAATACGGGCTAGTAGATGGCGAGGGAAAATTTGGCATCACTCCCACTACGGTGAGTATGTGGGGGAAAAGCAAAGACAAATAAAATGGTTTGTATGTATACCGTTATATATATGTAATGTCAATGTACTGTGTTTTTAGGGTGACATCTACATCTTATCCGCACTGGACAGAGAAACCAAAGACCGCTACACTCTCACAGCCTATGCCAGGGACAATCCTGGAGGCAGCCCCAATAACCGCAGGGAAAACTCTGTCCAGGTACAAACAATCTGTGGATAAGCCGGAAAAAAGAAAAGTTCTGACTGTTTGGAGGAGCACACCACTTTTTAAAATAAAAATAGACCCGTTTTACAACTCCCTTAGGGTTAAAATGGTGAGTTTTACCATTTTTGAACCCATTCACTAATCTCCAGGTCTGAGCACTTATAGCTTAGCTTAGCATAGGTCATTAAATCGGATTAGACCATTAGCATCTCTCTCAAAAATTAGTAAATAGTTTTGACAATTTTTTAGTGTCAGCACCTGAAACTAGTCCCCAGCACCAAGCCCTTTACTTTCACTGTCACATCATATTATTGTGCCTACTGCAGCCATGGTAGTGCAGCAAATGTTTCTTTATCACTATGCCGGAATGAGAGAATAGTTCCTACTTGGCCAAGAAAATAGCGACTTTTAATTTTCTGTCTGTCTTAGTGCACAAAGACTACAGAAGAGTCAAGCGTCATATATTGAACTGGTTTATTTTTGAGCGAGATGCTAATGGTCTAATCTGATTCAATGATCAATGCTAAGCTAAGCTAGATGTGCTGTCACCAGATCTAGAAATTGGCTAAATGGGTTAAAAAAATGATAAAACTCCACCATTTAACTCTAGAGGGGTTGTAAAATGTGCCTATTTTTAAGCGTTTTTTTTTTAATGCATCTCAATCATTTGAACACAAACCATAAAAAATGATTATAGAGTTGTGCTTAAACTCGGTCCTGGAGCGTGGGTGTCCTCAGCGAAGGGGCGTGGCCAGAGGTGCTATATCATAGCAGGGAAAGCTAAAACGCCATCCAAACGCTGCTATTTCCACAGAGCCTCTTCTGTTTCTGTATTTGGGTTTCCAAAGGACTCGACACAAAGAGAGAAGTACTTACAGTTTAATTTTAATTATGTTCCAGAGAATTATTAAAAAAAGATATAGCTAGCATTTGACAAAGGAGAACTTCGAGAATCTTTCCCAGTTCAGTGCTGGATTCGGCTAAAAACTCCTATAACATACAAAGCTGTGGATTGTGAGGCACAACCTGTAAGTATTTTATTTGTTAAAATTGATCAACTACAGGCACAGTTTCTAGCATTAACAATATGTTGTTGCAAGGACATAGACAAGGATGTAAACAACAAGAAATTTTGCTTGGCACCGCTAATAAACTAGTTACAAATTCTTATTTATCAGTCAAACCGCTGTAAACACCCACAATCTTCACCAGCGCTGCAGTGTTTCTTTATGCGGCCACTTTTCGTGCCCTCTGCATCTCAAATAACACTCACAAAAGAGATTAGAACGTTTCATATTGCTTACACATGCTAATTCTGAACATATGCGAAAGACACTTGTCAAATGTTATTTTAGAGAGCAGACATGAGGCTCAGCTGTGTTAACGTTATTTTCTACAAGTGAAGCATGAGCACACATTGCTTTGCATCTTATAAACACAACAAAGCCTTAAAAATACACCATGAACCACCCCTTTAATTAAAGTTGGAGGTAAAATATGCTGGGCACCGGCCCTCCAGGACTGGGTTTGGACAATCCTGATTTAGCCTAATACAGGGCTGTCCAAACTCGGTCCTGGAGGGCCAGTATCCTGGAGAGTTTAGCTCCAACCCTAATCAAACACACCTGAACCAGCTAAGCAAGCTCTTACTAGATATGCCAGGGATCACCAAACTTGTTCCTGGAGGTCCGGTGTCCTGCAGATTTTAACTCCAACCCTAATCGAACACACTTGAACAAGCTAATCAAGCTCTCACTAGGTATACTTGAAACATCCAGGCAGGTGTTTTGAGGCAAGTTGGAGCTAAACCCTGCAGGACACCGGACCTCCAGGACCGAGATTGGTGATCCCTGAGATATTCTATAAACTTCCTGGCAGGTGTGTTGAAGCAAGTTGGAGCTAAACTCTCAAGGACACCCCTGATTTAGCCCAATACAACCTAAAATGAGCTGCTAAATAAAGTATGTTGTAGATCTGTCTCATTTATACTAAACTAATTGAGATGCAAACAACAAGTTCTAAAACTGCACAATCACAAGCAGATAAAAGAAGAAAACAAACTAAATATATGAGCACGACAGACCCTGACTCAGTCTAGGCGGAGTCTCCTTCACTTCCAGTTCCTGTTTAAAGAGGAAACGAAGAGAGCGTCAGCTGTGAAAATGAAGTTTCACAAGATTTTGTGTCCAGCTCACACTTCCTCTATTGACGCTCTAAAACTATGAGGAAGAGGAAGTACAGAAGCAAAACAAGCAGAAAATCAAAATACCATCAGCTGTTGCAATGTTCAAAGCAGACTAAGCATTAAAATAAGCATAAGCATAAAAATGGATGAAAATTGCCAATGCAAATCAACACGTATGAGCCTAGTTGATGAACTTATATTGGATTGGCGTGATGTTTATATAGTTGTTTTAATAAAATGATTATAATAGTTTGAATAAATAGAATAATAGAATTTATTTTTAATAAATTTCATTCATTTTCTTATCGGCTTAGTCCCTTTATTAATCTGGGGTCACCACAGCGGAATGAACCGCCAACTTATCCAGCATTTGTTTTACGCAACGGATGCCCTTCCAGCCACAACCCATCTCTGGGAAAAATCCATACATTCTCATTCACTCTCATACACTACGGACAATTTAGTTCATCCAATTCACCTGTTCCGCATATTTGTGGACTTGTGGGGGAAACCGGAGCACCCGGAGGAAACCCACACGAACACGGGGAGAACATGCAAACTCTGACCCAGCCGAGCCTCGAACCAGCGACCTTCTTGCTGTGAGGCAACAGCACTACCTATTGCGCCACCGTGTCGCCTTTTTAATAAATTTATATATTTAATTTAATTAGAAATAAAAAATATATTTTTATTTATAATTTAATAGAATGATAATAATAGTTTGCTGTCTTCCCAACCTGCACTGAACTCTTTTGCACATGTTTGCATTTTGTAACTGAAAGTTTCAGTTTCGTGCAAGCAGATTTGCATGGGGAAACCTCAGAAACTTGGCAAAACAAGCAGAGTTTTTGTTTTGTACTCTTAATCTTAAAACCTCCGCGTCTCTCTGTCTCTCAGGTGCAGTTGACAGTGCTGGATGTCAATGATTTCCGTCCACGTTTCTCAGAGAGAGTCTTCACCACTAGTGTGTTCGAGAACGAGCCGGTTGGGACATCGGTAATCACTATGAAGGCCACTGACCTCGATGAAGGGGAGAATGCATTACTCACTTACAGTCTACAGGGCCCTGGAGCTGGTATAACACACACACGCACGCATACATACTTACACATACACACATATTTGTTTTTGTGAAAAGTGGGTACGTTACATAGGTTTCCATTCATTTTATACTGTCCAAACCGTATATTATTTTGCCCTTACCCCACCCTACCCCTAAACCCAACCATCACTGGAGCCTGTGTACAGCTTTACTCTCTGATTAAACTCATTGTGTGGGATTTATACGTTTTTTGAGAAATTAGGACGTCACCAATGTCCTCGTATTTCACCTCCTTTTTGTAAACCTGTCATACCTGTGTCATTACACAAATTTGTAAAATTTATGAATTAATTAATTAATTTAATAAATTAATTAATTCATAAATTAATAACCTTTTAAACTCATTAACTGAAAAGTAAAGTCATTTTCAGTTTAGATAAGCCTGCATTTGTCGTTTTTGCTGATATGCTTTTGTCTCCATCACAGACGCGTTCTCTCTGGATCCTGACACTGGGCTGATTCGCTCTCTGCGGTTACTGCAGAGTTTCGAGAGGTTCAATCTGACGGTGGTGGCAACTGATCAAGGCAGACCTCCGCTCTGGGGGACCGCCAGTCTTCAAATCACTGTCATAGACGTCAACGACAACAGACCGATCTTTGTGCGACCTGCCAATGGCACCATTATGCACATACTAGAGGTGTGTATATATATATATGTATGTATATATGTATGTATATATGTATATGTATATATGTATATGTATATGTATGTATGTATATATATATATATATATATATATATATATATTTATTTATTTATTTTTTTTTTTTTTGCCCTCATAGTGCACTGACAGATTTTGTACAGTGTATATGCTCACCTGTCAGAGATTTCTGAATGAATTTCTGACCCACTATCTACTATCTGTGATTATTTATTGAGCGTCATTGTTGAACAACTAAATAAGTTCCCTTTGCAGTAAGCAATCTTTAAAGTGATACTTCAGCTACACTTGAAAATATATCCTCTATTTAGACTTGAGTAGTTCCAAATCTATGTTTATTTTGTTTCAGTTGAACATAAAAGAAGATATTTTTGAGCAATGTAGTTGTTGACATCCATAGTTGTGAAAAAGAATCAACTGGATTTCATCATTCTTCAGAATATCTTCTTTTGGTGTTTAACAGAAGTTCAAACAGGTTTGAAGCAAGTGGGCAGAATTGTATATTTGCGTGAACTACCCTTTTAAATCCACACTGGATTAGATTCAGAAGCACTAAATAGACCTTTTATGAATCCAAAAATTCTAACTGAAGACAAAAATAACAATTCTGACTAAAATCTCATGCCTGGATGAACATACATAGATGAGTCCTCTCACCGTTCAATACATTTGACCCAAATCTGTCACATGGGGTGTTTATCTCTCTACTGAACATAAGCATTAAACAATACAGTTCAAGTCAGAATCATTAGCCCACCTTTGAATTTTTCTTTCTTTTTTAAAAATTTACCAAATGATGTTTAACGGAGCAAGGAAATGTTCACAGTATGTTAGATAATATTTTTTCTTCTAGAGAAAGTCTTATTTGTAATATTTTGGCTAGAAGAAAAGCAGTTTTGATTTTTTAAAGACCATTTTAAGGTCAAAATTATTAGCCCTTTTAAGCTAATTTTTTCAGATAGTCTACAGAACAAACTATCATTATACAATAACTTGCCTAATTACCCTAACCTGCCTAGTTAACCTAATTAACCTAATTAAGCCTTTAAATGTCACTTTAAACTGTATAGAAGTGTCTTGAAAATATCTAGTAAAATATTAGTCACTGTCATGGCAAAGATAGAATAATATAGTTATTAGAAATGAGTTATTAAAACTACTATGTTTAGAAATGTGTTAAAAAAAACTTCTCTCCATTAAACAGAAATTGGGGAAAATAAATAAACGGGGGCTAATAATTCAGGGGGGCTAATAATTCTGACTTCAGCTGTATATATGCAGGTTAGTGAGACTAGGTCTCAAATTACAGCTTATAAAGTCTGAAATGAATCTTCAAAACTGATACAAATAAGATGCAAGCAGTACAAAATAGCTCTTTTTATGCATCGAACAAAAACGAGAAATTTTGCAATTGATTCTTTATATGTGTGACTGTGAGTAATATCTTTAATATCAGAAACAGACCATCAGACCCGTTTTAGCATGATCTATTTGATATGCTGGTTTGTAAACAAAATGTGATTTAGGACACAATGTTTGAGACTAGCATGTTTAATAAACATCCGTCAATTCTTCACGACAGGCTTCCTCAAATCTGACATTCACCAATACTAGCACAAAGACACTTTTGTACACAAACATGTGTTTCCGCTTTTGTTTCTGAATGTCTGTCACTTGTTTCTGCCTTCTTGATGAGAACACACATTTTTAAAGATAGCAAACGATAATTAATAGAGAAGCAATGTCTAGACTGAATGGTCCATAACACAGCATGAATTTAGGAGTAGGTTTGAAAATGTTATATTGTTATTATACATTCTATTTAATGTACAGTTGAAGGCAAGGCAAGGCAAGGCAAGTTTATTTCTATAGCACATTTCATATACAGTGGCAATTCAAAGTGCTTTACATAAACAGGAATAAAATTTAAGTATAAAAAAAATAAAAACAATAATAATAAAAAAAAAAGTCAGAATTTGAAGTCAGAATTATTAGCCCCACTGTATATTTATTTTCCCCAACACAAAGAAGTTTTTTTCAACACATTTCTACACATAATAGTTTTAATTACTCATTTAACTGATTTCTTTTATCTTTGCCATGATGACAGTACATAATATTTTGCTAAATATTTTTCAAGATGCTAGTATTCAGCTTAAAGTGACATTTAAAGGCTTTACAAGGTTAATTGAGTTAGTTAGGGTAATTAGGCGAATCTTTGTACAGCAGTGTTTTGTTCTGTAGACAATCAAAAGAAATACATTGATTAAGGGGGCTAATAATATTGACCTTAAAATGGTTTTTAAAAAATTGAAAACTGCAAAAATTTTATTCTAGCCAAAATAAAATAAGACTTTCTCCAGAAAAAAAACTGTCTGAAATACTATGAAACCAATTCCTTGCTCTTTTAAACATAATTTGGGAAATTAAAAAAAGAAAAGAAAACAAAATTTTGGACTTTATCTGTATATGGTAAGTATATAGTGTATACATTCAATACGGGACTGTAAAATCAAGCACTATTAAATATTCTGCATTTGATGGAGAAATTTATAATGGAAAAATGCACAAAAGCATGCACATCAGTCTAAATGAGTGCTCAGCCAAACATCAAATAGTGCAAAAATATATTCAAAAAGGCAGCAACACCAAAGCTACAAAAAACAAAAACAAATCCTAATAATACAATCCAAATAAAGAAAAACATAGCAGAATAAAACAGAAATGCATCAGAAATGCAAATTTTTAAAGGCCTACTTAGCTTACCAACATATCATAAACCACACGGGCATCGCAACATATAGGGCCCTATCATACACCCAGTACAAAAAGACGCAAGACGTGTATGCTGCAATTTGTTGCTATTTTCAGACCAGTTTAACCCTAATTTTCATGTTTTCACCACATTGTTTAAATAGCACATCCATTTGTGCCACTTTTTGGACTCATGAGTGTGTTGGACTAAAATAGAGGTGTGTTAAGGCGCAGTGTTGGCGTGTTGCTATTTTGAAGAACTGAAATAGACCGAACCATTGACCAAATTGACTGAAGGCTGGTCAATGGTCCATTGCAGTTAGTTATGCGCCTATGCAGGTTGAAACTCTTACAGTACACATTGCTTAATACACACAGGATGTACAGCAATACACAAATATCTTCACATATGAAAGAAATTAAAGGATTAAAATGTTACGAAAAATTATTATTTTCTACATAAATATAAAAAACATAACATTTTTATGATGTTATGATTATTAGCTGATTATTTATTATTTATTTATTATTTATTAGACGTCTGCATCACCATATAGGCCATAAGAATAGGATGTGTGTTTGAATATAACTCAGTTTTTTGACCACACTATAATTCATAATTCCTTATTAACTTCATTATTGTTCGTTTATTAATTTGCTGGATATTAGAACTGAATTTATAAATAGTTTTGAAAAAAAAATTGTGCTTAACAAACTAAATTAAATATGTATGCTAGTGGATGTCTTCAGTGGAGTGTTTCCACCGTTTCCTTATGAAAGTAAAGGAGTAAAGAGTAAAGTAAAGATAAAGTAAAGAGGCTGAATGGAGGAGGCTCGTTCTTTATCCAGATGGTCTGTTTAACTGTTTTCTCGCTAGTGAAGCATTTAGTTTTACCACTTACAAAGTCCGCCATGTAAATAGCAAATGCGCCATTAAACGACGCAACTATTAAAGGGATTGTGAGATGAGACACTGATTGGTTTAATGCAGAAACATACCAAAGTATTATGCATATTAGATGATCTCTTGTGTGCTATAAAAAAAATATTTGAGGATAGGAACATTTGCAATAATTAGCCAATGTTTTAATAGCACTTTATTGATGTCTTTAGTCACAGGCGAATATTTAATGTAACAATTAATATGACTATCATGCTTTTTTGTTGTTTTTTTAACCAAGCTACCCTTATGTGACATATCTTTGAAGCGATTATAAGCAGATTGTATCCTTGTGTTGTATAACTGTATTGTATGGATGAATTCATAAACATCAGTCCTTACTGTTCAATACATTGACCCAGATCTGTCACACGGAGGTTTGTCATATTTGATGCTGTATATCTGGGCTGTCAGAGACTGGATGACCTGTTTAAATACAGTCAGACATCACGTTCTCTCATGTTTGTGTGTTTGTGTTAATGCAGGAACAGCCCCCTGGATTGGTGGTGTATGAAGTGTTCGCCACAGATGAGGATGAGGGGGTGAACGGAGAGGTTCGCTACAGTTTCCTGCAGACCGGAGCTGGAAACAGAGACTGGGAGAACTTCCATATTGATGCTGTGACAGGAGTGATCACTACTGCGGTTAAACTGGACAGAGAGAAACAAGCCCTGTACAGCGTGAGTCTTGATTTATAGCCAAGGCCAATCAAAGGCTCTTTCCCTGCTATTGACCAGGGGCCGTATGTATAAAACATCTAAAAAATGCTCTTAAGAGTAGTCTTAAGCTTTGACTTAAGTGTCAAAAAATAGTTAGAAATAGGACTTTTTTAAGAGTAGGAGACTTTTATAAAGAATCTAAAAGCAACATTCAGTAAAGTTTGAGACTGATTCTTAAGTTCTGACTTAAGTGTTGCAAATATGGGACTACAATGATTGAAACACAAAATGGCCGGCCTTGACTTCTGAATCAGCCTATCAGGTGTCTGCAAGGATGAAGTCACAGCAGCACAACATCATTCACTAATTAATTAATACAATAAAATTATTCAATAATTTAGGATATCAATATGAAGTGGTTTTGCATCATGTGAATAAGAATTACAAATAACTACATGCCTTTTACACAGTCTTGCACAAATTGATTAATTGCACGGACAAATATGATGCCAATGAATTTAGTCTGCAATCGGCTACTGTCTGAGCTGGTATATTTGCATGCAGCGATCTGATTGGCTGACGCTTCCATCGGCGCTTGAGAAGTTGATAAAGTCCCAATTTCTGCAGCGAGCAACACCACTGAAGCGGCGCCGACGGATCCACAATGCAGTTCGGCAACGCCTGACGTCACCCATTCAAAGTGAATGGGAAGCGTTGGCGCTGACGCCCCGTGTGAAGGGGGTATAAGTCATCACTGGTGCACTGCTGCATCTTTGCAGTTGGCAAAAAAGTCATTATTACCTTAATTTCTGCAGTTAAGGCATTGTTTCATAGAGTGTGAGAAGTTATTGCATATCTGACTAGATTAGTTACAAAAAGAATACCTTCACAATCAAACTTGTATCGTTTTAGCAACTCCCTGTCATCATATAACTGCAACACATTCTTTTGTTTTTGAAAGGTGCGTGGTCTCCTCCTCTCTGCTGCCATCTTGTTACTCCTAACTAGGTTAAGATACATCCCAAACACTCCTAAATAATTTAGGAGCTGAGACCAAGTCTTAACACCTAAGAGCCTTTATAAATCACACTTAATCTTAAGTCTAGAAATAAAAGTAAAACGAATTTTGACACTAAAATTCTACACTGAGCAGCTTTATGCATATGGCCACTGATATTCTGTCAAAAAAATATATATATAAACCTGATTTAAATTTAGATTTAATGGATACATTTTGTTTACATCACCTCATGCTTCACTTTCTCATCATACTTTTGACCAATCAAATGCTCCATTAGCTCCTCATTAAAACTGCTGGTGGTGGTGGGGAACTTAAAAAAATTCTGGCAGGCAAAGATTTAATGACAATACTCAAAACTAAAACTAAAAAAAACATGAAAACGGAAGAAAAGCGTCATAAATGTAAATAATGTAAATCTGTGTGTTTGTGTGTAGCTGGTTGTGGTGGCGTATGACCTCGGACAGCCCGTCCCGTATGAGACCATGCAACCGCTGCAGGTGGCTTTGTCTGACATTGATGACAATGAACCCGTCTTCCTTAAACCTCCGGTAAGTTATTATAATCACTATTGTGTAAAAAAACAACTCTGATACATCTCAAGTAGGTGCTGTCGTCCAGAAGAAGAATAAACACTGTGGAGCCTGATAAATGAAACCAAAGTATTTAGTTTATTTCTATTTTCATTCATTCATTCATTTTCCTTTGATTTAGTCCCCTATTTATCAGGGGTCACCACAGCGGAATGAACCGTCAACTATTACGACATATGTTTTAAGCAGCAGATGCCCTTCCAGCTACAACCAGTATTGGGAAACATCCATACACAATCATTCACACACATGCGCTACGGCCAATTTTGTTCATACAATTCACCTATAGCGCATGTCTTAGGACTGTGGGGGAAACCGGAGCACCCAGAGGAAACCCACACGATGCCAGTTGACTCAGCCGGAACTCAACCAGTGACCTTCTTGCTGTGAGGCAACAGTGCTAACCACTGAGCCACCGTGTCATCCTTTCATTAATTTAATAAATCATTATACGTTTTACATTGGGATCAGGAAAAATGTTACTCTTTAATTTAGTTTAAAGAAATAAGTTGTCAAAGCAAAATAAAACTTGTACAATTTGTTTTAAATGACATTAACATACTCTTTAAAATACTTTAAAAGACAACAGGAAGCTTGTAGCACATTGTGTTTTCAATCGAATAATTACTGTCCTCATATAACACCAAAGACATCGCGTTGAGTACTTTTTTACGTCATAAAATGCAAGGCTTGGACATTTTCTCACCACTTATTACTTAAGACTTAAATTTTGTGTATTGCATGTGTTTCAGAGAGGAAGTCTGCCGTATCAGTCTCTGTCTGTACCAGAGCACTCTTCTCCTGGAACTGTTGTGGGTAATGTGACTGGAGCAGTGGATGCAGATGAAGGCTCTAATGCCATCGTCTACTACTTCATTGCAGGTGCGATCACAATAGTAAACCTACAAAATGATCCACAGTAATGCTTCATTCAAGGAGTAGAAGTTTATTCCTGAATTGGTACATAACTGACAGTAATCTCTCAGATGAACATATTCATCAAATAATTGTATTGACAGTTGAATAGACATTATTAGCCCTCCTGTAGATTTTTTTTTACCCCAATTTCTGTTTAATGGTAAGAGAATTGTTTCTAAACATGATATTTTTTATGTTCAAATTTTTTATTGCGAAAAAACAAACACTATTTCAATACAAATAGTTATAATATATCTTCATTGTTGCTTTTTTTATATACAAGAGAAAATAAAAAAATTAAAAAATATAAAAATAAATTAATTTAAAAAATAAAAATAAAAACAAAAATAAATAAATAAATAATAATAAAAATAAGGGCAAAGAAAAGTGAAAACGAGTAATAAAAGTGTATGGAAAATTACAACCAACGGAATGCAGACATTCAACATTCACAATCAAATGCTCAGATACATTGCCAGTGTTGAAAGCAAATTTTTACAATTAAACAGTATAAAATAGTAATAGTTAAAAACAAACAAAAAAAATTACTATGAAATAAATGAATTAAAAAGGAAGGAGAGTTCATCTATTCTAATAACTGATAACTGATAAATCTTTTTTTTTTGTGCAGTCTACAAAAAAATACCACAGTATAAATAATTTTAAAAAAAATTTTTAACAATAACTAAGGGTAAACAAGAACATTCAAAAACCCTTAGTCCCCCATCCCACCCCCAAGGTGGAGACACACACACAACAGCATTAGCACCTACAAGAATTGTCGAAGCAGCTAAATAAATATACATAAAATATAACTAACACACGCACACATTAATAAAAAGGGCAGAGATCTTTCTTGAAAAAGAAAAAAATCTTATAAATCAGCGAAGAGATGAGTTTAATTCCTGACAAAACTAATTAGAGGATCCCAGTTTTTATAAAATCTTTGAGTGGAACCTCTTAATGTAAACTTAATTTTTTCAATGTATAGAAAAGACATCAAATCTTCTAACCATGAGACAGTGGGAGGAGGTTTAGAAGACTTCCAGTGTAATAAAATCCGTCTCCGGGCTATCAGTGACGCAAAGGCTAGAACATTAATATTCTTATTTGAAAGGTTATCCAACAAAGCTGTTACACTAAAAATAGCAATCAAAGGACATGGTTCAAGAGAAATATAAATCATTTCTAATAGCTGATTTGTTTTATGTTTGCTATGATGACAGTGCATCATATTTACTAGATATTTTTCAGGATACTAGTTTTCCACTTAAAGTGATATTTAAAGGCTTAACTGGGTTAATTAACTAGGCAAGTTGGGGTAATTAGGCAAATCGTTTTGTTCTGGTTTGTTCTGTAGACCATCGAGAAAAAAATATGTTGCTTAAGGGGGCTAATAATATTGACCTTAAAATGGTTATAAACTAAAGACTGCTTTTGTTCTAGCCGAAATAAAACAAATAAAGCTTTCTCCAGATAAAAAAAAAATTCAGGAAATAATGTGGAAAAATCCTCTGTTAAACATCATTTGGGAAATATTTAAAAAGAAAATAAATTCACAGGATGGTTAATAATTTTGACTTCAAGTGTAGATCAGTGAACTTAGACAGTAAACGTGAGGTTAGTAAACGTCAAACGAACACTCTTGATCAACTACTGACTTTCCTAATATATTATTTCCGCCTGAAGTTACCAGTGAAATGCTCGCTTTTGCTCAACTTTGTTGCATCAGCAAAAGATTCTGAAATTCAGATTTCTCAGAAATGTTCCCATGTAAGCTGCCCTAATAATGAAATCTGATATATAGCCATACTTGATATGGACTTATGTAAAATTATAGTTAATATATTTCAACGTTTACACTTCAAAAAAACAAAACAAAAAAAAGCATTCCTTGTTTTACGCTTGTTTCTAGTTCGAATTTCTAAAAAGTATTAAATAATAAAAACATTTAACAAAGAAGAAAAAAAAGTGTGTATATATATTAATAAGTCAAAAGGGATTTATACCTTAAAACAACCAAAATAATCTAAAACTGAAAACATTTTACATATCCAATGGCAGTATATGTTCTTAGTTTTAACGGAAAACACACTTTTGACTTATTTCTGAAAGCAAAATAGTATTTTTTTTTTACTTGTCTAAAAATGCTTTTTGGTTTTAGCATTTCAATATAT
Organism: Danio albolineatus; assembly: GCA_903798035.1. Classification (NCBI taxonomy): domain Eukaryota; kingdom Metazoa; phylum Chordata; class Actinopteri; order Cypriniformes; family Danionidae; genus Danio; species Danio albolineatus. The sequence goes on along the minus strand of CAIGQQ010040406.1, from coordinate 8,995,887 downwards.
TTGGACTGAAAATAAGACAAAAACCCTTAGAAAAACTCCCCCCCCCCCTTTTTTTTTTAGCAGTGTAGGCTATGTACATATTTATAATTCTAATAGATAGATAGACGGAGGGACGGAGACAGACAGCAGACAGACAGCAGACAGACAGACAGACAGACAGACAGACAGACAGACAGACAGACAGACAGACAGACAGACAGACAGACAGACAGACAGACAGACAGATAGATAGATAGATAGATAGATAGATAGATAGATAGATAGATAGATAGATAGATAGATAGATAGATAGATAGATAGATAGATAGATAGATGAACTTGTACATCATATATGTGATTTAAATGTATTGCCATATATCAAATTGTATAAGTAAGCAGAACAATGAGGATGGTCAAAATAGCATGTTAATATACTACCCTTACTATGTCTGCAGTTTATAGTGTGTATACTAGGTGAAGTATGCAGATGATCTTCATGCATTGGATTATGAACGACCAAATCAATTTCTTTAAATGTGCATATACTATACTGTGTTGAATATTGTAGTTTTTTTATTGAATTCTACATTTCTTTTTGTCCTGGCCATTTTGCTGACCTATTTTGCTGACAGAATTGAAGCAACAATTTTTGATATCTCTATTAATGAAAAATGTTTGCACTTTTGTGGTACTGACTGTATTCAGTAAATAGTACTTTTTTTTTTTTTAACTGCATGACTGACTTTCTTTTCTAGGAGGCGATACAGGTGGAAACTTTGCTTTGAGTGTTACTGGTGTTTTACGGGTCAAGAAAGATCTGGATCGGGAAGAAATCCCAGTGTACTCCATCATTGTTAAAGCTTCAAGTAACCGTAACTGGACTCCCCCGAAAGGTCAGAGGTCACAGCGGGCTCAGGTGCTCGACCCCAGCCGTGACCCCACATTACAGGAGGTGAGAATCTTCCTGGAGGACATCAATGACCAGTCTCCCAGATTCACAAAGCTGGAGTACACCACAGGTAAACAGGGCTGGATGTCATACTGTCTGTCTTTCTGTCTATCTGTCTATCTGTCTGTCTGTCTGTATGTCTGTATCTAACTAAACTATCTATCTATCTATCTATCTATCTATCTATCTATCTATCTATCTATCTATCTATCTATCTATCTATCTATCTATCTATCTATCTATATATCTATCTATCTATCTATCTATCTATCTATCTATCTATCTATCTATCTATCTATCTATCTATCTATCTATCTATCTATCTATCTATCTATCTATTGTCTGTCTTTCTCTGTCTATCTGTCTATCTGTCTATCTGTCTATCTATCTGTCTATCTATCTATCTATCTATCTATCTATCTATCTATCT
>CAIGQQ010040406.1:8978148-8994429 GCA_903798035.1 Danio albolineatus | reverse complement strand
ACTATCTATCTATCTATCTATCTATCTATCTATCTATCTATCTATCTATCTATCTATCTATCTATCTATCTATCTATCGTCTGTCTTTCTCTATCTATCTGTCTGTCTGTCTGTCTATGTGACGGTGTTATTTCTGGCTCACAAGCTTACAACAAGTCTATGTTTTATGTTTGTATTTATTTAATTTTTTTTATTAAATGCTGTAATCTAATGTTTTCAATTTCATCCAAAATTGTTAAATATTTATAAACAAATCTGTAACACTTTAATTTGATGGTCCCTATTGCACATTTTGTTGACTAAAAGTTGCATTGCAACTACATGCCAATTACTTCTCATTTGAGTACTAGTAGCCCCTCTTTTATTCTAATGAGAATTAATTGACATGTAGATGCAATGTAACTTAAATTCAACAAAATGTGTTAAAGGGACCATCAAAATAATGTGATACCAAAAAATCGAATTTAAATAAACATTAAATACATCTTCACGTAATTATAAAACCTTTTATGAAAAACAACATAAATAGGTTAGAGACTGCATAAATAAGCATGTTACAGACAATACATAATGTAATATTTTATAATTTAGAATAATAAATGATATGGAAGAAATGAAGAGACCACTGAATGGGAAAACGATCTAGATCTGAAGTTCTAAATGACATTTTTATTTAAAATTTAGAGAAAGAAATAGGATTTGTCAGAAGACTAAAAATCCTAAATCCAGAGAAACATTATTTATTTTTTTTAGAATCTTATTTTATTTTATTATTTAATATGAAAATTCATCATTCATTCATTTTCTTTTCGGCTTAGTCCCTTTATTAATCTGGGGTCGCCATAGCGGAATAAATCGGCAACTTATCCAGCATATGTTTTACTCAACGGATGTCCTTCCAGCTGCAACTCATCTCTGGGAAACATTTATACACACTCATTCTCACTCATACACTAGGGACAGTTTAGCTTACCCAATTCACCTGTGCCACATGTCTTTAGACTTGTGGGGTAAACCAGAGCACCCGGAGGAAACCCACGCAACCACGGTGAGAACATGCAAACTCCACACAGAAATGCCAACTGACCCAGCCGAGGCTCGAACCAGCGACCTTCTTGCTGTGAGGCGATCGTGCTACCCACTACGCCACCTGCAACTTATTTCTTAATGTGTTTATATTTCAATTATGACATAATGATACATTTTTACATATTTCTTTACATGTTTATTATTTAAATATTTTTTTTTCTTATTTTTTTATTCCTTATAAAAATTATTAATTTTTTTTACATTTCATTCATTCATTCATTTTCTTGTCGGCTTTTTCCCTTTATTAATCTGGGGTTGCCACAGCGGAATGAACCGCCAACTTATCCAGCACATGTTTTACGCAACGGATGCCCTTCCAGCTGCAACCCATCTCTGGGAAACATCCATACACACTTATACACAACGGACAATTAAGCTTACCCAATTCACCTATACCACATGTCTTTGGACTTGTGGGGGAAACTGGAGCACCCAGAGGAAACCCATGCAACCACGGGGAGAACATGCAAACTCCACACAGAAATGCCAACTGACCCAGTCGGGGCTCGAACCAGCGACCTTCTTGCTGTGAGGCGAACGTGCTACTCACTACGGCACCGTGGCGCCCTTTTTTTACATTATTATTCTCATTATTTGATTTATTTATTTTAAAGCCCAGAGGAAGCCATTGTGGATGTGAGTGAATTTACCAGTCTGTTTCTCTTCCTGTCAGGTGTGGCTGCAGATGCTAAAGTAGGCTCTGATCTGATCCGGGTTCAGGCCATTGACCATGACATTGGCAACAACAGTCTCGTTCTCTATCACATTCTGTCCATCCGCTACATCAAACTGCACTCCAATGACTCGGAAGAAATGGGAAACGTCTTCATCATCGGTCTGTGTCGTCTGCTCTCTCACTGATCAGTGTATTTGAATTTCATGTCCTGATGACTTTTCATTTCTTTCCAGGTGAGACTGACGGAATCATCCGCACGTTTGACCTCTTTATGGCTTATGCTCCGGGTTACTTCATCGTGGAGGTTTTGGCGAGAGATCTGGCAGGACACAGTGACGTGGCTCTGGTGAGCATTTACATTCTGAGAGACGACCAGCGGGTGAAAATCGTCATTAATGAGATCCCAGAGAGAGTCCGGCTCTTTCAGGAGGAGTTCATAAACCTGTTGTCCAACATCACAGGAGCCATAGTCAACACTGATGATGTGCAGGTACGTGTGTGTGTGTGTTTGTGTGTGTGTGTTAGGGCTGCACAATATTAGAAAAACTGACATTGCAGTGTTAGATTTTGCTGCAATATTGAGTATGGTTTTAACTGAGGAAATGAATGGCTCTGTTTGAAAAGAATGAATCATTTTAAGACAATTTTACATGATAATAGGATGATTTTGTAGTGGAGCTCATCTGCATAAACGAGCAATATCACACAAGTCGCAGTGTGATATGACTGTATCTCAGCACTGGTGGGGGGTGTGCGATTACTCGAGGCCACAGGCTGAGTGCCTTAGTGATCCAGAAGTGTTGATATACAGCTATATACGCACTGCTAAGAGTGTGATATTGTGTTTATTCAACAGTTCAACCACATAATTGTGTACATAATAAAGAAAATCAAACACTGAGGCTCAATCCCAATTCTACCCCTTAGACTGCAAAAAAACACACACAAAACCCCCCCCGCAAAAACACAGCAAAAAAAAAAAAAACCTCTAAATTTTGCGATCTATAATCCATAATCATAACTCATGTACAGCAGTCCCAAAACATTCTGACACACGATGACACTTGAATACCCTGTCAGTAATGTCTAGTGGCAGGGAATTAGCTTTTTACAGTGTCTGCTATAATGTTAATGTTGTTTTCGTGTGTTTACATAGATGAGCATGGCCACTGTGTAAATGTACAGTACAGTTACGATCTTATTGCCACATTAGATCGTTATGATAACATAATATATACCTTCAGTGATTTCCTGAAGATAAACACCAAACAATAACACAACTGGAATAACTCCAGCAGTCGTGATCGTCTGATCTCATATGAAGCAAGAGATTGCGATGACATATAGTGACGTGTGCAGGTGTTGAAGTGCTGTCCCAATTCTTAAGTTTTGAAGCCCTTCCCCTTAACCCTCAGTTGTAAGGGCGAAGGGGAAGGGCTAGGGGTACAAAAATAGAATTGGGATTGGGCCTTAACTGTGCGTGTGTCAGCAGGCAGTTTTTGTTGTTCATTATTTAATATAGGCTCTCTCAAAACACAGACACACACAAGATGGACTTCCAGTGTGGATTATAATAATCAATAAATTTTTTAGGTTTTTAATTTGTCAACTCTCATTCTTTGCAATGTTTGGCTTTTGTGCTTTTATAGAATAGAAGTTGGTAAACATATTCAAGGACGTGCACAGATGGGTAGCATTTTGATTAAATGTAGTGGACCTCTCTGGCCCAGAATGCCAGGGCTGATTTTTTTGTCCCAGTCCAGCCCGGGGCGGAGTAATACATCACAAGGTTGAAGAGTCTGTGCGAGTGCTGTTTTTGCAGAATATTGCATGGCTATCAGCCAATCAGATTCGAGAACCAGACAGATCTGTTACAAAAACATTTAGTAAACCAGATTACAAGCAATAATGAATACATTAAAGCATAGTTAGAAATGAAATAAATGCTTTATGGTTTTTCTGGAAGTCTTAAAGTATTCAGGCACACAAATTAAATAATTAAATGTAAAATAAATAACATTGTATAATCTTCATTGCATATATACTGCACATAAATGCAATGAATGTTTCTTGAAGTTACAACATTTGTCTTTTTTCCCTGCCTGAATGCTTTAAACTGCCTTCAAATGCGTACACCGTCACAGGTCTTAAAACACATAAAAATTATACACTTTATTGTTAAACTCTGCGATTACTCCACAATCGTGTGTTTTTAACTCCTACTCTACTATAATTCTGATTCGACATTGCCGGTCCTGCGATGTGACTTGCAGATGTCCACATTGCGATATCGATGCTGAAATCATATATTGTGCAAATCTAGTGTGTATGCGTGTGCGTGTTTTGATTATTGTGATGAGAAATGTTAGAACTGACCTGTGTGTACAATTGAACACTTCTCTTGTGATGCAAATGAGTGAATGGGATGTTTTATTCTCTTAGTTCCATGTGGATAAAAAAGGAAGAGTGAACTTCGCTCAAACCGATGTGCTGATTCATGTGGTCAACAAGCAGACCAACCGTATTCTGGATGTGGACAAGTAAGGGTTATATACATGACCTGTATAAGGTTGCGTGCGCGTACATGCATGTGCATTGGCATATGAATATTAAATGAGTTATTCAAATATTAAAATACAATATTATTTAAAAAGCATTCAAATTGTACTGAACATTTTGAATTTATATGATAATGTTGCAGATATTCAATATAATATAATATAATATAATATAAATAATAATATAATATAATATAATATAATATAATAAAAATAATATAACATAATAAAATAATATAATATAATATAATATAATATAATAAAAAATAATATAATATAATAAAAAATAATATAATATAATATAATATAATATACAATTAAAGCTTGGCAAATTAACATGTTAGTATAATTTTACCTCACTCTTAGCAGTGACAGCTGCTACAGTATGGACTATTTGTGTTTCTTATAGGGGTGGTCCACTATGATATCATACTTTTAACTTTAGTTGATTTGTAATGTAGCTGTGTGTCTCACTTGCTTCATTGGTTTTCAGAGTGATTCAGATGATCGACGAGAACAAGGAGCAGTTAAGGAATCTGTTTCGAAACTACAACATTCTGGATGTCCAGCCTGCTGTAACTGCACGCGCACCTGATGACCTCACCACATTACAGGTCTGTGTGTGTGTTAATATGCTGTATGTGCTATATCAATAATTCATTCTATAAATAGGGTTTCCCCGCTTCTTGAAAGTACTTAAAATTTCTTAAATGTGGATTCAAGGCCTGAAAAGTACTTAAAAACAAACACACATGGGTCCTTGAAAGCGCTTGAATTAAATTTGAAATGTACATGGTTGTTGTATTATCATCTTTTTTTTATTTGTATTTTTTATTTATGTTTATTATGTAAATTCTAACCTGGGACGAGGGCTGCAAATTATCTTTAAGTTATATGCCCTTTATACACTGCATAGGATGTCTTTGTATAACAATGTCAAGTGTATTGGTTTTGAACTAAAACCATAAACAAATTAATTTTTATTTGTTTATTTATTTTTATTTTATAATATTTTTATTCATTTACCTGTTTTTCTTTCTTTCTTTTATTTATTTTAAATTAAATAAAAAAAATCTTTATTTATTAATTTAATTAATACTTTTTTATTTATTTATTTATACTCAATTGTCAAAAACAGAACAAAAAAAGAAGAGAAGTTCTTAAATTAAAAATCTTGAATTTAAATAACACTACAACACTGACATTTTATAAATATTTCAGAAACCGCATTTGAACATTTACCAGAATTAATTTCAACACATTTTATTAAACATGACTTGCTTTTTAAAAACGATCAAACATTTCGAAAATTACTGACATTTTTAACATAAATATTAAGTGTAAGTGAAATGTTAAGTACAGTAAGGACTTTCATGGTGCTACATATGCTGGCATGCTTGATTTTAAAATGAAAGGTGCTTTAAAAAGTCCTCAAATCTGCTGTTGATGAAAGCGTGGGAACCCTGCATACAACATAAACATGTGTTGGTGTGTTTCAGATGGCCATTATCATCTTGGCAGTTTTACTCTTCCTGGCCGCCATGTTGTTCATCCTGATGAACTGGTATTACCGCACAGTGTGAGTACTTTTGAGCAGATCTGGGCGTTATGTTTTATATGAATCATTAATATACAGATTCATGTGTTTCACATCATTTACTTTCTTTCCACTTGTTTCAAGCCTCACCTCGGTTTCTTTTCCCTGTTAATCACAAAAGAAGATATTTTGAAACATGTTGATAGCTAGTAGCTTTCATAGTATTTTTCCTTCTATGGAAATATGTAAAGACTATTCTTAGAAATATCCTCTTTTGTGATCAACAGTAAAACCAAACTCATTCATTTGGATCCACTGATCAGTTTTTGATCCACTTCAGAGTAAATGCATTTTCATTTTTTTGGGGAACGTTTTTTACACTTTTAATTCTTAAAGGTAGATTATTAGATTCTCTTATAAGATTAGATTCCACTGTCATGTTCACTAACTTTCTGTTAAATGCATCTAATGTTTGTTTGCGAGCATCTCATTTTATTTACATTTATTTTAACAGGCATAAAAGGAAGCTGAAAGCAGTAGTTGCCGGCTCCACAGGTAAGCTTCTGGGACTGTCCCATCATTCTGATTGAAGGAAGCAGATGCTAATCCTTTAAATAAAAAGCTGACGTGGTTACAGTAACAGTTTGTTAAGTCTTTCTTTGTTTATCTGCAGGAAATCAAGGCTTGATGGATATTCTGGATATGCCCAACACTAACAAGTACACGTTTGAAGGGTGAGAGAGCTGTACAGTAGTCACTTGTGTTTACATTGACACTTCATTTAGTCATTTAGTGACTTACGACTGAGGAGGCATTCAGCAAGAAGAGGCAATACACACAGGAAAAGCTTATTATACAAGGGAACTATTAGTGCTCAGAGAATTAAGTGCTAGTTTTTTATAGAGAGAGAGAAAAGTGTTTCTACAGATGGTTTGTCAAACCCACTCACTTGTGTAAAGCACATTTCAGAAATGCACATTTTGACATTTGAAATGATTGTAAGAAAGTGTCTGGTGCAAGTGTTCGTTCAAGTATCAGAGAGATGAAAGAGTATGTTTTTCTACTGGTGGTTTGTCAAGCCCACTCACCTGTGTGAGGCACACTTAGAATTGCATAATGTTTTGAGGTTGAAGATAATTTTACACGTGAAAACATCCAACTATGTTCAGTATGATTGTGTTTATCTAGTATAGACTTGATGTAGAAATGATGTAGTTTTATCACAATTATCTTTCTCTGTATGCATTTGTAGAGCAAATCCAGTGTGGCTGGACCCGTTCTGCAGGAATCTGGAGTTAGCAGCCCAGGCGGAGCATGAAGACGACCTTCCTGAAGACCTGAGTGACATTGCAGACCTCTGGAACAGCCCAGCTCGAACACATGTAATGCACACACTCAAAATAATATTTTGCCATGCATTTGTAGATTCCTAAAGTGACATTTCACTTTATTTATATATATATATTTCGAAAAATTAAAATTTTACATTCAAATCGTAAATAAAATATTTAAAAGGCATTACATTTGTTTCTTTATATTATTATTATTATTATTATTAACACACAAATATTTATTTAAATAATTTTATTAAAAAATATGATAACTAAAGTCACATTAAAATGTCTTGGAAACTAAAATAAGTCTATAGTTTAGTAGAATGTTTTGAAATATTTTTGATGAAACAATAACATTTATTAAATTAAAACCTTTACCCTGATCCAGATCGTGATTTCTCCACTGACAATCCAACAGAAAATTGTCATCTTCTCTTTTTATGCATTTGTAGATTCTTAATGTGACTCTTTCACTTTATTTGTTTTTTTAATCATTTAAAGAATAAACTTTATGCTCACTGGCCACTTTATTAGGTACACCTGTCCAACTACTAGTTAACGCAAATTTCACATGGCAGCAACTCAATGCATTTAGGTATGTAGAGACATGGTCAAGATGATCTGCTGCAGTTCAAACCGAGCATTAGAATGGGGAAGAAATGTGGTGGGATACAGCAGCAGAAGACCACACCGCTCCTGTCAGCTGAGAACAGGAAACTGAGGCTACAATTCGCACAGCCTCACCAAATTTGGGCAATAGAGGATTGGAAACACGTTGCCTAGTCTGATGATTCTGGATTTCTGCTGTGAAATTCGGATGGTAGGGTCAGAATTTGGCATCAACTACTTGAAAGCATGGATTCATCCTGCCTTGTATCAGGCTAGTGGGTAGGTAGTGGTGTAATGGTGTGGGGGATATTTCCTTGGCACGCTTTGGGCCCGTTAGTATCAATTGAGCAACGCCACAGCCTGCCTGAGTATTGTTGCTGACCATATCCATCCCTTTATGACCGCAGTGTACCCATCTTCTGATGGCTACTTCCAGCAGGATAACGCATCATGTCATAAAGCGCGAATTATCTCAGACTGGTTTCTTAAACTTGACAATGAGTTCACTGTTCTCAGATGGCCTCCAGTCACCAGATCCTCAATTCAGTAGAGCACCTTTGGGATGTGGTGTAACTGGAGATTCGCATCATGGATGTGCAGCCGACAAATCTGCAGCAACTGCGTGATGCTATCATGTCAATATGGACAAAAATCTCTGAGGAATATTTCCAGTACCTTGTTGAGTCTGGGCCATGAAGGATTAAGGCAATAATGAAGGCAAAAGGGGGTCCAATCAGGTACTAGTAAGGTGTACCTAATAAAGTGGCCAGTAAATGTATATTAAAATAGTAAAAAAAATATTTATAAGCCAGTAAAATGTAGTCTGTATATTATTAATATATTATTAACACCATACACAAATATTTATTTAAATAATTTTATTTAAAAATATGACAACTATGTGGAGGTCACATTAAAATCTCTTGCAAACTAAAGTAAGTCTGTAGTTTATTTTTGAGTGTTTTAAAATATTTTTTTATAAAATTCTAACTTGAAATCTATAATTAAAATATATTAGAAAATTACAATATATTAAATTTTAATTTTTACCCTGATCCTGATCCAGGCCTTGATTTCTCCACTGACAATCCAACATAAAACAATATTGTGATAGATGTCGTCTTCTTTTTTATGCATGTGCAGATTGCTCAAGTTTTCACTTTACAGCATACTTAACATATATCTTTTCTTCTAAAGGGTACATTTGGACGGGAGCCTCAGGCCACTAAACCAGAGGATGACAGATATCTACGAGCCGCTATTCAGGAGTATGACAACATTGCCAAACTAGGGCAAATCATGAGAGAAGGGCCCATCAAGGTGAGAACATTCACTGCAGATCTGACATCTACTGGCTGGAATAAAAACAACACTCTTCATCTTTTGCTTGCCAACATTGTAAATGGTTATAGAGAAACAATGGTAATCATGCACTAAATGGGTAAGGATCACACACTGCAAGAGTTCTACTTAGCATGACTTCATTTCTTCACACTGGAGAGAATTGTTGTAGGAAGAAAAGAAAAAAAAAGTCCCAGTATAGGTTTTGGGATTTTTACCATTGAATGTATCATTTTTTTAAACCAGGGCATAGAATTGTTGTCTAATCCAGCCTTAAAGGGGTGGTTCACTGTCATAATTTACTCACTTTTTACTTTTAATCTTTTTGAGATTCTTTATTCTGTTGAACACAAAAGAAGATGTTTTGAAAACTGGAGCTGGAAACCTCTAACTATTGACTTCATAGTATTTGTTATTTCTACTATGGATGTCAATTTCAATTCAATTCGATTCATCTACACTTCTATATTGCTTTTTCAATGTAGATCAGGGGTCACCAATCTCCGTCCTGGAGGGCTGGTGTCCCTGCAGGGTTTAGCTCCAACCTGCCTCAACACACCTGCCTAGATGTTTCAGGTATACCTAGTAAGACCTTGATTAGCTGGTTCAGGAGTGTTTGATTAGAGTTGGAGTTAAAATCTGCAGGACACCGACCCTCCAGGAACAAATTTGGTGACCCTTGATGTGGATTGTGTCAAAGCAGCTTAACATTTTAAGGATAAAGATTTTAGTAAATTGAACCATGCAAGCTAGTAGTGACAGCGGCGAGGAACAAACTTCACCGATTGACAAAAGTGAAGGAAAAAAAACCTAGAGAGAAACCAGGCTCAGTTGGGCACGACCATTTCTCCTTTGGTCAACCTTCTTGTGTAGAGCTGCAGTCTAAGCACTGGAGGCTGGAAAACGCTGGACGTCTATCGTGAAGAAGCTGCAGGTGGGAAAGGTCAACGACTGGTGTACAGGCTGGCCCTTCAGGATCAATGCGAGGACTCATCTGTCACTGGGGTCTTACAGGGATTTGTCTCATCGGTGACCACCACAGCAGCTGCTCAGGATACGGCCTGGTCCAGGATAATGGAAACCTCAGGAATAATAAAAACAGACTAACATGAGCGCAGATGCCGTTCAAATTGTAATGTCTTTTGGGAAGTGTTCCCGGCTCCGGTTGCTCTAAATAATGCAGACTAACAATCCTTTAGAGGATTTGGATTTTAAGAGCATCTGTGTTTTATGTGTATGCTAATGCAAATAGATGTGTCTTTAATCAAGTTTTAAACTGACAGAGTGTGTCTGCTTCCCGAACTGTGCTAGGAAGGCTGTTCTAGAGTTTAGGTGCCAGATATAAGAACAGTTAATACAGATGATAATCAATTGTCCAGAATTAATTAAGCGTAGTGAAGGGCTATAATACACCAAGTGGTCTCTCAAATACTGGGGAGCTAAGCCGTTCAGGGCTTTGTAGGTAGTCAATGGCTGTGAGTTTCAAAATATCTTAAAAATATCTTCTTTTGTGTTCAACAGACTAAAAAATGTTATGGATCCACTTAAGGGAAAGTAAACTGTGATTAAACTTTCATTCTTGGGTGAACTATCCCTTTAACTCAGAAGAACTGAAGAATAAAAAGAGTAAATGTTGTTAAGCTAGGAGCGCATAAATAGACAAACAAACCATATGATTTTTTGATAGCAACCAACATGAACAAGCAAAAGACATCAAGCTTTACAAATTTACATCAAGTCGACACAAACAAACTTATTTCAAATGTATTTTCAAATCAGCCATTAGAGGCCATTCACACAGAATGCAGCTTTTCATACTACTTTTCCGTTGTTTAGCTATATAAACATATGCATGATGAACATGTGACATTAGGCTCGCGTCTGGGTCTTTTCTGTGGCCTCACACATGGGCGTCGGCGTTTTAAGACCTTTTTTGTGTGTCTTTTTAAGAATTTTTACATGCAGCCCACTCACTAATATCAAATTCAAATCTGTGGACCTATCAGAAGAACTGGGAGCTTCTGTTTACATCATTGGTTAAACTGGATTCCTGGAGGGCTGCAGCTCTGTACAGTTTTGCTCCAACCCTAATCAAACACAGCTGATCCAACTAATCAAGGTGTTCAAGACTTCTGGAGACTTTTAAGCAGGTGTGAGTTGGAGGTGGTTGGAGCTAAACTATGCAGAGCTGTGGCCCTCCAGCAATTGAGTTTGAGACCATTGGTTTACAGTAACAAGTTGCCATGACAATTGTGTTATTTAACACAAACATGGCACAGAATGGCTGTTTCTCAATATCAAGTACGCAAAGTTCAGACTTGGAAGAACGAACTCCCGAGGACGCGAGGACACTTCTTCAAATGGAACGGCAATGTACTTTATAACATCACTTACCTCACCATGGATTCATCGGTTTCACTGTACATTAACAATAAATGATTTAACTATACAGTATAAAGCAGTATAAAGCACTGTCTTATAATTAATATTATATCAATATTAAAAATCAATATGTTTGATTTAAGAAAATGTAAACAAATCACAATGAATGTGAAGTGAAATGCGTTATTATACACAGACTCATGTCCTTGATTAATAGATTTAACTACAGTGGACATTATACAAGTTCAAGACATAACAAAAACATAACAAAATAAAGATAACGTTAAGCAATTTGATAAAGACAAACAGCATACAACACGGTAGCAAAATTACATTTCAAGACGTAACAAAATAACACTGCCAAAATAATACACCTGAGAACAAGTAATAGATATAGAAGACCAAAAACTGTCCGTTAGATATACACAAGATGGATTAAATATCATGTTTTAACTACAATGGGGAGATGAGATCCACCGGTATATTCGAGATGGACTGGCTGGTGTTAAGCTGCTCTTGGTGGGGGAGGTGATGACGGAGTCTGGGGGTCAGAGTCCGCATAAGCTGAAGCACATCATTAAAGACATGCTATCTTTGTGAATAAACTGCCAATTCAATTTATTGTTTCCAAATTTTATTTCCAAAATATATTCCCGCCTTAACTTTAAAACTTTAATTCGTCACACAATTTTTAAAATCGTGTGTTTTCTCCTCCGCCATTAGCTTTTGTTGGTTTGTTTTTTTGTGCAAATTCGTGCAAGTCCAAAGTCCCTTTAAGACAAGTAATTTGACTCAGCGGCCATCTTTGAAACACCTCTCGGGCGGTATGCTCTGGCATTCAGTCTGAATGCGGAATTATCAACATTCTCCATTCTGTTGGCCAAGCTTAAGATTACATTACATATTTGGAACCACCAATAAAATTAAACTACAACCGTTTCGTTTCTAAATGTTCTAATTACGCAAAGTGAGCATATTTTTAGGTTGCCCGAGCTAATGCGCATAAGCGCTCGAAAGGAACAAAATAACGACACCAACCTCATTTATGGCCGTTCTACACATTATCATCCTCTGGATATTGCTTCGCCTGATCGCGCTGCTCTTCTGAAGTAATCCATAACTTGGTCTTGATGGCGAATCTCCTCCAGAAATGACAGCGACTCTGTTTACTAGTTTGTGGGCATTTAAGTAGTTGCTGTCATGTGATGTACGTTTGACAGGACGGACTGTACCTCGCGCTTGTTTCATACATATAACAAAACCAAAACACTTTTGTTTTCAAGTGCACTTGGTTCATTTAAAAGCACAGATTTCAAGCTTAATGTGGATGTACTTCTTTTGTCTGTGAAGCAAGTATTCGCTGAGATTTCAGTGTGTTTGTTGACCACCAACCTGTTGTAAAAGCAGACGTCTGGTCTGAGCTTTTACCCTGGAGAAACGTCAGTCTATAGCGATCGATGATTGGCTCCTGTACTAGTAGGCGGTGCTTTATTTACCATATTGACCGTTACACTTTTTCCCATTCAAAACTATACAAGTGACACGCCTTGTGTGTTTAATAGTCTTTGACAAGTCACCACTTGATAGGTTGCTAGATCAGAAATAGTTGCGGCCGTAAGTTAACGAGAATAATTTATGTTATTTATTACATTTCCGATTTATTGTATTTAATTCACATCTACCCTCACCCTAAACCCAACTGTCACAGAAGCGTAATAACAGTAGTTGTACCGAGTATTATTTATGTTATCTATTAAATTACCCAAAAAATTGTATTTTTTAACCCCTACCCCCACCCCAACCCTAAACCCAACCGTCACAGTACTGTAAAGATAAAAATTGTTATACAGTGTCATAAAAATGGCGCTTTATTAATGTCCATATCACGCTTCTTGCCGGCTGCATATCCCATCTCGATCTACACACTTGATATGTCCTCGCCAAAAGGGGCGGGGAAAGTACACATCTGGGAATTTTATCTGTACTTGCCAAGATGTGAACTTTGAATTTGAACAGTACGTCGGCGACGGTTGATGACGTTTCACAAGGACACAAGAATGCAAGTACGGACAAGAAGGCATATTGAGAAACAGCCAATGTGCTTTTTTTTAGTTTGTTTTTATTCTTTCCTGAATGCATTTTAGACTCAAAGACAAGTTCTGTGTGAATGACCTCCTTACGTTTGTTAGTTTATCCAAAACTAGACTTGTTTTAGGACCGTACAGTAAGGTCATGTTCTTAGCGAGATTAAGAATCAGTATCATGTTAAGCGATTCAGTTCATAAGGTGCCACATGACCGATGCTGCCATCCAATCAGGGCTCGCTGCTCAATGTGGTTTTGGATGACTACCTGAGGCTCAAAAAGCTGTTTGCCGCTCGCCTGGTCACCAAGTCAACCAGCCAGGGTGACCGCTCGTCAGTCACAGAGGTGGGCGATGTACTGGGTTGCTGTGTTTGCTTTTCCTCTGCACTCCTGTTCCTCACTGCTGGCTGACTGCACTGCACTTCACTGTCCTACTAGTAGATAGCCTGGGGTCTCCTGAGTCTGACCCTGCTGATGTTTCACAGCTCTTCACTGCTTCACAGATGTGTTTGCTGCTTTCTTCTGAACTGCTGTAAGATTGTGAGTTTTTGTGTTTCTGATCTTTATTTTTCTCTTTTTTCTCTCTATAATCTTACATTGATTCATCCTTCTATCTACCTGTACTTCCATGCATCCATTTATTCAATCCATACTGTCATCTGATGTTCCTTCTGTCTTCCCCAAACACATCCATTTATCTATCCATGTATGTCAATGCATCATCCATGATTGTAACTATTTATTATTACAAACATTGTACATCTATTTATAAATGTACCCACAATTCCTCCTATTTATGCTTAATGCATGAATCCATTCTATTTTCTTTCCTTTTGTCATCCCCTTTTACATTCATTAATCTGACATTCCAAAATGCAATGTATCCTTCTGTGATTGTCTTTAATTTAATTCTGTCCTCCTACTGTGCCTTCACCAATCCTTTAATCTACCCGTATTGCATCCATCTATATATTTACCAATGTGTTACTCAATGCATCAATCTATAATTTCATATGTCCATATGTATATCTTAACATTCATGCATTCATCACTCATTCCTTTTGTCCATCCATTATGCAATTAATCATCCATTAATTAACCAACTTGCTAATCAATGTCCATCTATCTATAATACATCTATCCATAATTTCATCCCACTATGCATGCATTTATTACTCCATCATTGTATCCATCTCTCCTTCTATCCCCCAAAACAACTATCTAATCAATCTATGATTGCATCCATCTTCAATTCTGTTCTAATTTAAATGCATGGGTTCATCACTCCATCATTACATCCATTCATCACTCATTCCTTCTATCCACCCATTGTGCATGTATCTACTAATCCATAAATCCATTCACCAACTCGCTAAAAAACACCCTATCCACCTATGATTGCATCTATCTTCTATTCTAAATTGAATGCATGCATTCATCATTACATTCATCCATTCATTTATCCACCATTGTGTCCATCTTTCCTTCTATCCACCCATCATGCTTCCAATCTATTATTTCACTCGCCCATATTTCCATCATCCAAATCCACCAAATCCTATCCACCTATGATTGCATCCATTTTCAATTCTTTTGAAATTTAAATACATGTATTTATCACTCCATCATTACATTCATTCATCTCTCATTCCTTCCATCCACCCATAATGCATTTTTCTACCAATCCATAAATTCAATCAATCATCCATTATTAACCAACTCACTAAAAAAAACATCCTATCCACCAATGATTGTATTGTCTATTCTATTTTTAATGCATGCATTCAACATTACATTCATCCATTCATTTATCCACCATTGTGTCCATCTCTCCTTCTATCCACCCATCATACAACCAATCTATTATTTCACTCGCCCATATTTCCTTCAACCAAAAAAACCCATTCCATCATTACATCCATTTATCACTCATCCCTGCTATCCACCCATTATGCATTTTTCGACCAATCCATAAATTCATTCAATCTTCCATTATTAACCACTCTCTAAAAATCCACCAATGTTCATTGCGTTTATCCACCAATGATTGCATTTATCTTCTATTCTAAATTTAATACATGCATTCATCATTACATCCAATCATTCATCTATCCATCGTGTCCATCTCTCCTTCTTTCCACCCATCATGAAACCAATCTATTAATTCACTCGTCCTTATTTCTGTCAACCAAAAACCATCCTAACCACCTATCATTTAATTCATCTTCAATTCTGTTCTATCTTTAATCCACGCATTTGTCATTACATCCATTCATCTATCCATCGTGTCCATCTCTTCTTCTTTCCACCCATCATGAAACCAATCTATTATTTCACTTGGCCATATTTCCCTCAACCAAAAACCATCCAATCCACCTGTTTGCATCCACCTTCAATTCTGCTCTAACTTTAATGCATGCATTCATCATTGCATCCGTTCATTCACCCATTCATCTATCCATCATTGTGTTCATCTCTCCTTCTATCCACCCATCATGAAACCAATCTATTATTTCACTTTCCCCTATATTCCTCAACCACAAACCATCCTATGCACCATATGTTTGCATCCATCTTCAACTCTGTTCTATCTTTAATCCACGCATTCATCATTACATTTGTTTATTCATCCATTCATCTATCCATCATTGTGTACATCTCTCCTTCTATC
>CAIGQQ010040406.1:8897068-8921215 GCA_903798035.1 Danio albolineatus | reverse complement strand
ATATTATATTATATTATATTATATTATATTATATTATATTATATTATTCATTCACTCATTTTCTTGTCGGCTTAGTCCCTTTATTAATCCAGGGTCGCCACAGCGGAATGAACCGCCAACTTATCCAGCATATTTTTACGCAGCGGATGCCCTTCCAGCCACAAACCATCCCTGGGAAATATATTATATTATATTATATTATATTATATTATATTATATGTGAAGTTTATTCATAAACTAATTTCGAGAGGATCATGTGCTTATGATTGCTTGCAGCCGCTCCCGCATTATCCACTTTATGATTCACCAATCAGACGATTCCTAAGCCAATAAATACCCAATAAATAAAGTTCCATATAACAACCATCTTCGTTTTGAAGAACCCCCCTTCCACCCCTACTCCTCCTCCTTTCCTGGATGGGTGGCACGGTGGCCCAGTGGTTAGCACTGTTGCCTCACAGCAAAAACGTCACTGGTTCTAGTCCTTACCAAGCCAGCCGACGTTTCTGTGCGTTTCCCAATCAGCACCACAGACATGCTCCTAGTAAGTAGTTATCTCTTAAGAGCAATCACTATCTGTTTATTAGCTACTACAGCAGGGGAGTTCTTGAGATCTACCTGAGCTCAAACTCCCCTCTCGCCTTGCAAATGGGAGGGAGCCCCAGGCTCGAGGATCTTATGAGCTCAGGGCTCAGCATGACAAACAAGCTTTACAATCAATCCTCAGCTAAGTGTGAACTCTTGAAATTGTTTTGTTTACTTTAAATTCAACTATTCAGTAAAACCAAATCTAGTTTTCCCCCTGTGGTTCTAGTTCACCATAAAACTTAATATGAAATCCCAGGAGTGTTATTTTTTTATGCTGAAACTGACCAGTGTTCAGCAGTGATTTTATGTAGCCTCCTGGACGTTTCCCAGTACTGGGTTGTGGCTTTAGGGGTGTAAAACATACACCAGAGTAGTTGGCGGTTCATTCTGTAACTAAGTCGAAGGAAAATGAATAAATGAACGAAACAGATGAACCAAAAACAGGACATAATCTCATGAAATGTGACCCTGAAGAGTACAGAAAGCTCAAGCATAACTGATTCTTCACATAATAACCGTGGTGCTCATTACTACAGTTCAGTGTAGGCATCTCCGAAGTAAAACCAAATCTAGTTTTTCCTCTATGGTATTAGTTCAGCATAATAACTCAATGTGAAATCCCAACAGTGTTATTTTCTCACTCTGCTGAAACTGACCAGCGTTCAGCCGTGATTTCATCCAGTCTCCTCAGGGCTGCGGGTTTGTGGGTTTTTCACCTGGCACAGTGATCATGGTGCTGATGGAGGCTGTTAGCACCAGAACCAGGGATACAGTTGCTGTCAATGTTTCTCTGCTGGCATCTGCTGTTGCTCGGCCTTCTGGGGATGGCAGCTATGTGGCACGGGCATGAATTAGAGCCTGTGATGACGAGCTCTCCTAGGCATGCGATGCAGAAAAAGGAAGATACGCTGTTATATGAGAGAGAGCAAACAGGGAAATTTATTTCACACAAACCTCTCGCTCCAGAGCCACAGGATTCTGCTTAAGTAAACTAACCATCCTGAGGTGTCACATTTACCTGTGCTGGAGCTAGTTATGAAGGGTTGCTAGAGTTGCCATCTTGACCACAGTCCTAAAAAGCTTCAACAAACTGGGTTAGATGCAAAATGAGCATTGAATGAGCTCCCACTTTGAAACTTACATCTAATTATTAGCAATTGCTAAACTAAACAGTAATTAATTCATTAATTTTTTTCCTTTTTGGCTTAGTGCCTTTATTAATTGCAGGCATGCAATATCTAGTTCAACCACTCAGTCTCATTCTTACATACTGCACCTTTAAGTCATGATCTTTACTATAACAGAAAAAATCTAGAATTTTGATCTGTACAATGTATTTTCCACTATTACCAAAAATATCATGTGAACAGAAAAGGTCCAGGGTCACAAATCTGAAAGGAAAAATCTTCATCACAATCCATTCTTATTGAAATAACACATTCAGCTGTGAAAATGAAGTGAACAGCCGTAAACGCGATCGCACCTTAAATCAATCAATGAAGTGGATTATGAGAAGGAATGCAGAGTTGTCAGGCTCAGAGTGCGGTGATTAACGAACAAACGCTCTGGTCGATGGCCCTCTGCTCATTATTTACAGGTCGAGTAGGGATGCCTCTACATTTAAACGTTAACAAATGGCTGTGAGTAGTTAACCTGGAGGTCAGAGGTCGGCCCATCTCACTCCTCTTACTCAGCCTGGCAGAGCGGAATGTGGGAGGCAGAGCAGTGCAAACCCTCGTCTGCTTTCTCACACGCACATATTTAATGAAAGAGAACACACTGATCTCAGAACTGACAGATGAGCTGCAAATATGGCACAGGACAAATGTCAATCAGAAATTCAATTCAAGCTTATTTATATAATGCTTTTTACAATATTGTTCCAAAGCAGCTTTACAGAAGCACGTTATTACATTACAGTCAAAACCAGCACTGCAAAATATGTTTTTTTTTTACTTAGTGTCTTGTTTCTTGTCCAAATATCTAAAATGTAAACCAATATGGTCTGTTTTTAGAAGTAATATGTCAAAATAAAGTGAACTTTTCCTTAAAACAAGCAAAATAATCTGCCTATGGGGTCAGCAAAACTTCATTTTTGCTTATTCTTTCTGAAAAACAAGCCAACATTTTTGCTTCGTCTAGAAAATGCTTCTTGATTTAAGAATTTGTAGATATTTGGACTAGAAACAAGACAGTGACATTAAGTAAGAAAGGCATTTTTTTTGAAGTGAGAAATGTGTTGTGTATAGTTAGCCCACTATATATACAGTAGGGGAAAAAAGTATTGAACACACCATGTTTTTTTCTGGAAAATTAAATTTCCAAAGGGGCTGTTGACATGGGATTGAACCAGATTTTGGTAAAAACCTAAATAATACAAACATAAAAATGAAACAAACCAAAAAAGTCTGATGCACAATAGCACAAGGAGAAAGTTCTGGACTACAAATGTATTTAATACTATAATGACATCTTAAAGACGCCTCTCATTTGGAGAATGAAGTCACATGAATTGCTCAGGTGTGAGTTTTTCTTTAACAGAGTGTAAAAATCTTGATGGTTCTGTGGGTCTCGTCTATCAAATCTGATCTTTATTATTATTTTTTTTTGGACTGAAGTCAGGTGATTGGCTGGGCCATTCTACAGCTTGATTTCTTTCTCTTAAGCATTTTTGAGAGTTTCTTTGGCTGTGTTTTGGATCATTGTCTTGCTGAAATATCCACTCTGGATTTTCTTCATCATTTTCTTCATCAGCTAGAGCTGCGCACCGATGGATTACTCTTCAGTGTTTGGACTCTCAGTAGTGAATACTAAACAACTCTGAACTGAACTAAACTCCAACATTAATAACTGGACTGACACTTTCAATTTACTACAACCTTCTATGTGAAGCTGCTTTGACACAATCTACATTGTAAAAGCGCTATACAAATAAAGGTGAATTGAATTGAATCTTGATAATGTAGATGTTGGACTGAAGCAGCTAACATTAACTTACAATGACAAAGAGTGACGAAGAACTACTGAGAGATTTCGGCTGCTGTCTGGGCTTTCACTGCCTTTATGCACCTCCCTTTCTTCATGTGTTCAATACTTTTTCCCTGAGTCATTTTATTACACATAACTTAATTTCTAAACGAATTAGATTTGTTTTCTTTGCATATATAAATTTATTTGCTTGTCACCAACATCCGGGAAAAATATTAAGTAACCTTTAGAAATATTTTTTCTGAATAAGGGTGACATGTTCAATACATATTTTACCTGCTGTATAGGGTCCTTTTTTTTTTTTTTAAAGTGATATCTGTGTTTAATGCATTTTCAATAATTTTATTATTGTATTGTTTAAGATTACTATAGTAAATAGCTAATTACAAAAGCAATGGCACATTGAGATAAACTAGATTTGTTTTATGTTTAAATCATAAAATAAAATAGTCTGGTAAGAGATACTACAATAATCTTTGAAAAATCATTTCTTTTCTTGACTTCTATTCAACATTCAGGTTGTGCAAAGAGACTGTAAATGAAGGATGAATCAAACTTCAAAAGAAAACTCAACAACATATTGTAAACAACAAAAAAAAACACGGCCAATTTGATTGCAATGCGACATATATTTTAAAGAATTTGCCATAAAAAAGTTTCAGGA
Organism: Danio albolineatus; assembly: GCA_903798035.1. Taxonomy (NCBI): domain Eukaryota; kingdom Metazoa; phylum Chordata; class Actinopteri; order Cypriniformes; family Danionidae; genus Danio; species Danio albolineatus. Next base: position 8,916,975 of record CAIGQQ010040406.1, on the reverse strand, counting down.
TGAAGATTAAAGTTAAACTGATATGGCAAATGTAAGATTTAGAGTTTAAAAAACACATACACAGCTTATTTACTGCTCTACAACTGCTGTATAGGAATATCAGATGGCAATTTACATCAGAAGTGATGCTCAGTTGTGCCAAATACCTTTGAAAGCCATTAGGAGCAGTTGTGTTTCTGCAGCAGTCCCACATATAGCAGCACATTTTCCACATTTGCCTCCTTGAGTGTGACACGTTTTGTCATGAGGTTAATTACAAGCAATTCATTCAATCATTTTCTTTTGGCTTAGTCCCTTATACTAGATCAGTGGGTGGCCACAGCGGAATGAACTGTCAAACTATTCCGGCATATGTTTTACACAGTGGATGCTTATCCAGCCACAACCCTGTACTGGGAAACACTCATACTCTCTCACATTCACACTCACACACTACAGCTAATTTAGTTAATCCACTTCACCTACCGTATGTTTTTGGACTGTGAGGGAGACCAGAGCACACAGAGGAAACCCACACCAACACAGGGAGAACATGCAAACTTCACACAGAAATGCCAACTAGTCCAGCCACGACTGGAACCAGCGACCTTCTTGATGAGGCTTCACTTTAATGTTGTTACACATCTGTAAGATTTTTACAAAAGAGGAAATATGGTGCTTAGAGAAGCCAGTAGTTACTTCATTGTAGGTTGGTTCTTTTCTGACTAATATGAGACATTCTACCAGACACGTACATTATCTGTCCTTGAAATAAATACATAAATACAGTGAATAAAAAGTATTGCAAAAAAATTCTAAACATTTTGATGGTTGATTTCTGAGTTGTTCTGTAAAGGAGTATGTCATTCATTTGGTCCTCAGATTGTCTTTCTTTATTAAAAACCCTGTCATTGTCCATGGAACCTACAGCTTTAATAGTTTTGTTATGCTAGAAACTGTTATTTAGGAAAAGGTTCTTCAGAAATTGTGAGTTTAGGTTGTTATCATTCCCAACAATTGATAAAAACATATTCTTATAAATATATAAACTTATAAATAAATTCTACAAATAAATACTATTTTACAATTGTCCCCATGTGTCACGGCGTGGCTCACTTCCGGGTAGCTTGTGTCCGTTCACTTCAAACTTGTTCGGTCGAGTATCGCATTGACACACATGGACACGATCTCCCAAGCCTACCTGATACCTCTCCTGAACATCCTCCTGTGCTCTGCTACTGCTCCGCATCAGCTCTGCATCTACTCATCGTCATCCGTCTCCATTCAGGGAAGTGACTCTGTTTACTAGCCTTTCTGGATCCCCTTTACCTAAGACTGCCTCTGCCTTACCTTTTCCCACTACCAACGATGTTACAGCAATAAACATACTGTTTTGCTACATCCGTCTCCCTCTCCTTCCTCTGATCGTGACACCATGTTTCTGTCAGTCCTGTCACGTTTGCATTAATTTAAGACTATAACATCAAGTGACATCATTTGATGGAGAGGCTGACAGTAATCAAGAATGCGTTCTTTCATTGAACTGTATGATCTTAGGCTTGTTTTTCTGGTAGAAGGTCCCATATATCTGGTTGATATAAGGGCAATTTTCAGACATTTGTTTCGAAACGTGGAATAAAACTGTTACAAGGTTGCCATTTCATTTTGGTTAAATTGTAAAATCTTAGTGATTAAAATGTAATGTAAAGATTCAGTGGATGTTAGAAGTTCTTTTCCTTCATAGATGTCAATAAACTGCTGGTTTGTTTGGAGTAGGCATGGGACGATAACCAGTTTACTGCAATTTGGAAAATTACCTATGATAAAAAGTCATCTTTTGGAAGCTGTTTGGACAGAAGTGTGTGTAGGTATAGCGTGTCCACAGTCAAACTGGGGTGATAGAAACACAATTAGTCTCTTTTTTTTAATGAAAAAAACGTTAAAATAGGATCCAAATCCCTTCTATTTTTAGTCCGACCGCAAAAGTAGGAGTGCAGTTTCCCCGCCCAACGAATTGATTGACAGCCGCGTAGTAGCATGTCTCTGTAGTAACACGTATAATTAAATCAACAAGACAGGATGTGCGCAAAACAACCTGGATTAAAAGATCTGTTCAGCTCGCTGTGATCATCAATCATCATCAAATGTGACCAAGAATGAGTTTGACAAGTTTAAAACTTTTTTAAAACAGTGCATGTTTGTAATGAATTACAGCCATTATACCGTCTTTACTATATCACCACAGCTGCGTGTCAGTACAATTATAAAAGAAGATACTTCAATGCCGGTTTGTGGATGTTAAATCAGGTTTATTTTGTACATTAACATACTGGATGTTCATACAGCAGTGGACTTTAATGTGTATCCTGTCACATTTGCGTGCAAAAACAGTGCAAGTTAAATGTGTGCACTGTGTGTATGTGTCCGCTGTGTTTGTTGTATGTGTCTCCGCTGCCTTTGTGTGTGTATATGTGTGAACGTGAACTTTGTAACGACATTGTGTGTGACGCGATGCAGTAAGACTTGAATTAATTTCACAACAAATACATAAAATAATCATTGGGAAACGTCTTACTGTAGTATTTCTCACAAACGGTACATGACATCTGCTTCCTTCATGTCTGTCTGTTATCTGAAGCAGCCGAGGCGGAGACTGAGGTATGTTCTTATGGGAACTGTGGGCGGGGAAAAATAGCATTAAAGGCACAGGCAACAAAAATAGCTACATGGTTATTTAGAGCAAAAAATCCAATATTCTGAAAGGTATAATAAATAATCTGATGGGTGTTTTGAGCTGAAACTTTACAGACACATTCTGGAGACACAAAAGACTTATCTTAAATCTTGAAAAAGAGGTAAAATAGGTGCCCTTTAAAACTGAAAACATATTCTGTTATAACGTTCCTATGGTTACCTGTACACTTGTTTTTGTACATGTTTTTTTTATTTTATTTTTTCACAGTAATTGCATTTATTTTTTTAGGACAACAGTATGTCCAGTAGAAAAGGATCCTCTACATTAAAAGCTACTGGTCAGCCCACGATTCAGCACACATTTGAAAAACAAATTACTTATAAACCAACATCCCAACATGCTCCAGTCCTGAACAGTGCAGTGGTTCACTTTATATCTAAAGAAAAGAAAGATATCCAAAGACGACATTTAAAGTTGTGAAGAAATCTGTGTTTTTGAAATGAATGAAGACAGCTGAAGTCAATTATTTATCTGAATTATTTAGCCAGACAGGGTGGCACAGTGCCTCAGTGGTTAGCACTGTCACCTCACAGCAAGATGGTCGCTGGTTCGAGTCCCAGCTGGACCAGTTGTCATTTCTGTGGAATTTGCATGTTCTCCCCGTGTTGGTGTGGGTTTCCTCTGGGTGCACTGGTTTTACGCACAGTCTAAAGACATGCACTATAGGTGAATTGGATGATCTGAATTGGCCGTAGTGTACGAGTGTTTGTATGAATGTGAGCGTGTATCAGTGTTTCCAAGTACTGGGTTGCAGCTCGAAGGGAATCCACTGTGCAAAACATATGCCGGAAAAGTTGGTGGTAAATGAATAAGGGATAATACATATATAATAAATAATAAACAAGGATAATAAATAAGGGGTTAAGCCGAAGGAAAATGAATGAATGAATTTAGCTTTAACATGTTTACTGTTCAAAAATATTTGAAATGTTACTTAAAATAAAATATATTGTGTTCAATGAGGAACAAAACTGTTGGTTTTTACCCAGACATTTAAAATTTCTGAACTTCTGAATTTCTGAAAATTTTTGAACTTATTTGAGAGAAAAATTGTGATACTGTGAAACCGTGATATTTTAATCCAACACTGTAAAAAATAAAAAGTTGAGTTAACTTAAAATTTTAAAGCAACAGGCTGTAAAGAAATTTTGAGTTTAATAAGCTTCAGTGTTTGAAGTTGTGCCAAATTATTTTTTTAAGTTGACCGTAAAGGCTGGTTTAAGTCAATTATACTTTACAAAATAATTTGGTACAACTTCAAACACTGAAGTTTAATAAACTCAAAATTTCTTTGCAGCCGGTTGCTTTAAAATTTTAAGTTAACTCAACTTTTTATTTTTTGAAGATATGGAGAAATCAAAACGTAAAGTCTTCTCAACTTAATTGTTTACTTTCATTGAACAGACAGTTCCAAACATGCAGTTGAATCATTCTTATGAGTAAATTCAACTCTGAGCTGAAAAATATGTCCACCTCACTTACAATTTTAAACTGAGTTAACAATTTGTAAGTTGGATTTTTTACAGTAAAGGTTATCATACTGTCAGAATCTTATACCGGCCCATATAGTTTGAAATGGATACAGTTTTGGATGAACGATCCCTAAAAGTGTTGGTGGTTTTGGCAAGAAGCATTTAGTTTGTCGTTCCTCTGTGATTTTCCATCTTTAAGTCTTCCTCTCCCTGCTGAAACCCTCGTGTATCAGTCACTTCATAACAGGGGCTGTTCAGGCGGTGGCCGTTATTCATACGCAAAACTATGCACCTGCACAAGAAGAAAAAACATCTTTTCTCCCTCTCATCCTTCACATGACTAGCAGCAGGCTTTCCCCTTTCTTGCCGATTTTTCACAGCAATTAAAGGCTTTTCTCTTTGATTGAGTTAATAGCCTGAATCTAGGCTGTCACTTTCTTCCATTTCCACTATGCTGGAGACTAACGATGCCTAGCCAATCCCAGGAAGCCCCCGTCGGGACCCTTTCACACGTCTGCGGCCCCTCTCTCGCTTTCTGTCGGGCCCCCGTTGACCCTTTGCGGCCAAGGTGTGAGGGGCCTCTCTGGGTCTGTCGTCGGGAGGCCCCCGCTGTCCTCTCTGGGGCCCCTCGGCCCCCATGCGGCCCTCTGTGGGACACAATGCACTCTCTGCTGGAGGCTGGCCCCTGGATCACCGCTTTCAATCCCACAATGCTTCACTGCCAAAAGGGGGTAATAGGATTTGTGGTTTGTGCGCTGGTGGGTCTTCTGAAAATATGTCTTTTTCCCATCTCTCAACATTTGAATTGATTTTCCTTTGAAGGGGAATGATAAAAATGGAGGAAAGCGAAAACAAGAAGGCGGAGCGGCTGTGGAGGAGTGGAGAGGTGTAGACGGAGACAGAGGCTTGTTTTGACTGCAGTCGATTACTTAGAACAGACATTATTTGTCATGTAAGACATGTTAACATGATGCTGGCCATACATACAGTTCAGTTGAAGTTATTATTAGCCTCCCTGTATATTACCAATTCCCCCAATTCTATTTAATGTATACAATATTTTTTAGGTTAATTGGGTTTGTTCTGTTGACAATCAATAAATAAATAAATAAATAAAAATAAATAAAAATAAAAATTGACCTTATAATATTGACCTTAATATGGTTATACAATTTTTTAAACTGCCTTTATTCTAGCTGAAGTAAAAGGAATGAGACTTTCTCTAGAAGAAAAAAAAAACATTATAGGAAATGCTTTAAAAATGTCCTTGCTCTGTTAAACATAACATGGGAAATATTTATAAAAAGAACTAAAATTCACATGAGGGCGAATTATTTTGAGAAATACACTGACAAGGTGTCTGAATCTGGCTATTAAACGCAGTCTTCAACACGTTAATTTGAGGACCAATACTTATTATTAACTAGTGGCTTATTACCTGTCTATTATTAAGATATTGGATGTTTATTAGTACTTATGAAGTACATATTCCTCACGATCTTATTCTACATCCCTTTTCCTAATACCTAAACCACTACCATAATAATTATTAACAAGCAGTAAGTTATTATAGTTTATTTATTTATAGCCCAAAGAAATAGTAGGTCTACCTGCATAGTTAACTGGAACTGGAACAGCCCCAAATAAGTCAGACTTCACAAATGTTTTGTTGTCGTTAAGATCTTCGGAAATACAGATTAAGTGACTTGAAGAACTACAATAGTAAAGAGGTTTTGGGGAGGACAAATTAATTATGTTCAATCCACCTTAATTTGTTAAAACTTAAAAGTTAACTAAATTTCTTTACGCTGTCCTAACACAAATCTATTGTGTGGAACCCAGTATTTTTTACAGTGTATATCATTCATTCATTTCATCTTAGTCCCTTATATATTAGGGGTCGCCACAACGGAATACACCGCCAACTATTCCGGCATATGTTTTGCACAGTGGATGTCCTTCCAGCCGCAACCCAGCACTGGGAAAAACATAATTTATACTTAAGGTTAATGTTTTTATAATATAATATAATATAATATAATATAATATAATATAATATAATATAATATAATATAATATAATATTCATTTTCTTTTTAATCTGGGGTCGCCACAGCAGAATGAACCACCAACTTATCCTGCATATGTTTTATGCAGCGGATGCCCTTTCAGTTGCAACCCATCTCTGGGAAACATCCATTCACACCCATTCACACTCATACACTATGGACAATTTAGCTTACTCAATTCACCTATACCACATGTCTTTGGACTTGTGGGGGAAACCAGAGCAATGCAAACTCCACACAGAAATGCCAACTGACCCAGCCGAGGCTCGAACCAGCAACCTTCTCGCTGTGAGGCGATCGTGCTACCCACTACGTTTTTACCCACTAAGTGTTTTTGTCCAAAAAATATTAAAATTTAAATTAATAGCAATTAAATTAAGACTAAAATAGAATATAATATAAAATAAGAATTATTATTATTATGAATTATTCTCATTCAGTGACTTCCAGTTATAATTACATTATATAACAAGTAACATTTTAAAAATTATTTTAACCCAGGCTCATTATTGATACGTACCCCGTACGTATACATTTCTGGAGAGCGTGAAATACGTCCCAGGAGGTACTTTTTTTGCAGTTTTCTTTTTCGTGAATCCACCAGAGGTCACTGTGTACGCTTTTTGAGAACTCAAAATTCTCTCGCGAGCGACATTCGCACCTGCTATTCTTGCGTCGTGACTGACCAAACAATCGATCACCAAGTTTATCATTCTGTCAGAATCTTATACCGGCCTATGCCTAGTTTGGAATGGGTACATTTTTGGATGAACTATCACCATCACATTTTCAAAAGCAATCCAGAAAAAGAAAAGAAAAGCCCTCGCGGACGCCTGATTTTTACCATGTTTTCTGATCTTACCACATTCTCACCCTGTTATTTACTTGTTTGTTTTAGTTTTTTGGCTTCTTTTTAGCCTAAACTAAAATCAATGACAACAATGATCTTTTAAAAACTTATTTAAAAAATAATAAAATACTGAAATTGAACAATACAGTTCAATCTAAAGCTGCCAAACAGTCCTGCATGAGTGTTGTTGGGACGGGTCTCTCCGAGCAGCTGTTGATGCAGTTGTGGGTGGCTTCAGATCCCCCTGCTGATGCTCAATGCTCCGGGTGTCTGGGTTTGGCTGCGGCTGAATTGATGGCTGATTATTTGTGTTTTGTGGGGTCTCGTTTGGATCGATCTCAGCTGTCGAATCTCCAAATGTGTCTCCGTGGTGGTCGTGTTGGTTCTGTCCATGTCTCGCCGCCAGCTGTGACCGTATTGAACTGCGTTGGCTGTGGTGTCCTGGCCCGGGTTGAGGACTGTAAACTCCGTCTTGGCCTGAAAATGCTGGGATGACCATCGTGGATGATTGTGAATCTGTTTCCTGACATCTCTGTTGGGCCTCCTGCAAACTCCTGACAGCAGACGGGGAATGACGGAGCGGAAGGGCCACAGGGTCACAGCTGCACCCAGAAACACAAAGAAAAACGCAAGAGAGAGCCAACAGAAAGACTGCGTGCTTGTCCAGAGGGGAAGAAAGAGATTTTGTGGAGTGTTTGGAGGGGGTTCGGTGTCAGCCATGAGCTCAGACAGCGAGGGTCTGTCAGTCACAAACATAGACCCCCTAACAACAAACTCCAGACTTATTCTGAGGGAAGAGTGAAAAGCGGCCCGTCTAGGATGATGAAGAGGACTGTTGTCCCTTTATAACACAGACAGACAGGATGTACAGCAGCCAATCAGAGATGATTCGAAGTTACAGTTGGTGGAGTAAAATCAATAAACACTATAAGAGTGTAATTTGATCAAATAAATGCTGTATATTGCTGTAATACACTCAACACATATATTTGTTGCTGTTTGTTCAAACTACTTATTTAAAATGAGCTGAAACAACACAATTCTTTAGGTTTTTTGGGGGACAACTAAACTTTCCATTCAGTCAACTTAAAAAAATGTTAAGTTTGCTATTTTGAAACGCTTTAATATCAGTTTGAATTGTTCTGTTCTTGTTTCGTTTCGTTTCAACATTGGTCTGAAATTCCAAATGAACACTTTGTGAATAAATATTTTAGTATAAAATATAGTCTAATATAGTCTTGTTTTGGTCATAAAACAGGGTTGTTGCTAGATCAGCCACGGTTGTGGCCAGAAGTTACCAAGAATTATATATTCTTATATATTATTCATTAAATTTCCCATTTATTGTGTTTTATTAATGTTTACCCAAAACCTAAACCCAACCATCACAGTACTGTAAAATATTAATTATTGTTATACAGTGTTACAAAAATGATGCTATATTGATGGCGTATCTGCAGCTGTATCCTATCTAGACTACACCATAAAACAGTAACATGATTAAAATACATAAAGTCATGATTTCAGAGTATTTGTACAAGTCGAACCCAAAAGCCATTTGAAGCACAGTAACAATGTGCACACGGATGCTCCACTAGGCCATGTGAGACAGAAGAATTTTCTGACCCTGTCAGTCAAACGCACATTCGCCAGGTCTCTGAAACGCTTCTGAACTGAGCGATGCTTTGAATCTCTGTGGTCACGTGACCAGGTGTTTCGAAACACTTCAGTCACGTGACTTAGGTGTTTGGGATCATGCCTTGGTGCAGTGTTTCGAAATACTTGCGCTTCGGGATCTCGACACTGTGTCGAAACATCAGTTTCACGTCAGCCATCCCTACCTCTGACCATCTGCCTGCCTATTGACTACGATTCTGGATTGCCTGTATCCATCTGTTTGCACCTGTGTTGATCACTGCTTACCTGACTTCACCATTAAACCTGCGATTGGATCCTCACCTCTGTTGTCAGTGTCACTCCTGCGTTACAAAGTTAACTAAATGATTTGCGTTTGAGACAACATGAAGGAATTCTGTAGAACCCAGCATTTTTTTACATTCAATCATTTATTCATTCATTTTATTTTCGGCTTAGTCCCTTTATTAATCGCCACAGCGGATTGAACCGCCAACTTATCCAGAATATGTTTTACACAGCGAATGCCCTTCCAGCTGCAACCCATCACTGGGAAACATCCACACTCATTTGCACACATACACTACGGACATTTTAGCTTACCCAATTCACCTTTAATACGTCTTTGGATTTGAGGGAGAAATCGGACCACCTGGAGGAAACCCAAGCGAACACGGGGAGAACATACAAACTCCACTCCAAAATCCAATGCTAACTGACCCAGCCGAGGCTCCAACCAGAGACCTTCTTGCTTTGAGGTGATCGTGCAACGCGCTGTGCCACGAGACACCATTTTTTACAGCGTATAACTAAAAGGTAAAAGGGACAGTTCACCTGAACAATTACTTGAGTAATTTATATAAGTAATTGAGTAATTAAATAATTAATTACTCACTATTTACTCACCTTCAAGTGGAGTTTGAGTTTCTTTATTCCTTTGAACACAAAAGATTTTGAGAAATTTTAGAAAGCATTGATTTACTCAGTAGGACAAATGAATACTATGCAAGTCAATGGTTATCGGTTTCCAACATTTTTCTAAATATCTTCTTTTGTGTTCAACAGAAGAAAGAAACACAACCATGGTTTGTGGCAAGTGAATGGTGACAGAATTTTCAGTTATGGGTGAACTATCACTTTAGATCTCTTTTGTGTCTCATTCATTCATTTTCTTCGGCTTAGTCTCTGATTAATCAGAGGTCACCACACCGGAATGAACCACCCACTATTTCAGAATATCATTTACATAGCGGTTGCCCTTTCCAGCTGGAACCCAGTATAGGAGCAGTTCACATTCAAACACACTCATACACTATGGCCAATTATTTATTTATTTTTTAATAATAATTTTTTCAAGGTTTTCACCTATATTAGATAGGACGATAGAGAGAATCGACAGGAAAGCATGGGGAGCAGAGAGAGGGGAAGGATCGGCATAGGACCGCAAGGCAGAATCGAACTCGGGTCACTGTGAGCACCGGAGTGCAAATGTCAACGCACTAACCACTACACCACTACACCACTGGCGCAGACTATGGCCACTTCTTTAGTTTATTCAATACACCTATACCATGTCTAGGGTCACACATTATCTGCACATGCAGAATTCCGCAGATTTCCACAGATCTTTAGCCTATCATTGATTCTGTTTATTTACTGATGTAAATGTGTGTACATTTATTTATTGTTTTTAAATAAATTTCAGTAATATTACTGACTAATATGAAAATATTTGTATGATTTATTTACAACACAGTTTGTAAAGTACTATTTTCAGTCTTTTAGTAGAGAGATTATATGATTGACTTGCTTTGTTTACCAAATAAAGTGGATCTAATTGGATTCGCATTGTAAACATTAAATAAAAGTTAAAAAGGTATTACTTTTTATTTAATATATAAAGTTTTTAGTTATGATACTCCCAAAACCATTCCGCATAAATCTGTAGATTTTTAACAAAATACTCATCAGAAATAGCAAGATTCCGTCTGGCCCTACTCATGTCTTTGGACTGTGGGGGAAACCGGAGCACCCGGTGGTAACCCACCCTTACACAGAGAGAACATGCAAACTCCTTCTTGCTGTGAGGTGACAGTGCTAACCACGGTGCCACCCCTCTTTTGGGTCCCATTTGATATTTTAATTTTATGTGCGGTCACACTTTATTTTGATGGTCCGTTTGTTGAATTTAAGTTACATTGCAACTAACTATCATTAGATTATAAGTAATAATAATAATAATAATAATAATACATTTTATTTAAAATGTACAAAATGACACTGTACAATAAAACAAAAGCAATGAAATAATAAAAAAAATAATATTAAAAATACACAACAATAGTGCAGGTACAGGTTAAACATTAAAAGCCAACTTAAATAGGTGAAGTTGACTGTTAGGTAGGGGTTAGGGGTAGGGTCAGTGTAAGTTGAGTCAGTTAAATGTCTGTTGAATGTCAGTATCAACAGATATTAAGTAGACAGTCTACTAATACTCAAATGGACCATCGAAATAAAGTGTCACCTTATGCGCTCTATTTTTCTGATACTGAAACTGGCCAAATGCAGAATGGTTGAAATTCCACCTTCACCAATTGCAACTTAGTCGAATTTGGAAATGTAATTGGATGCTAAATTTAATTTTCTGCTTCAAAACATATGGATATGACATGATTGGCCACCATTGATTAAGCTTTTTTAGTATGACGGAAGACTAAGTCTAGTAATTAAGTATTTTAGGAAATCAAGTTTGTGACAAGGGGCGCCACGGTGGCCTAGTGGGTAGCACGATCGCCTCACAGCAAGAAGGTCGCTGGTTCGAGCCTCGTGCTCCGGTTTCCCCCACAAGTCCAAAGACAAGCAGTATAGGTGAATTGGGAAGGCTAAATTGTCCATGGTGTATGTTTGTGAACGAGTGTGTATGGATGTTTCCCAGAGATGGGTTGCAGCTGGAAGGGCATCCGCTGCGTAAAACATATGCTGGATAAGTTGGCGGTTTATTCCGCTGTGGCGACCCCGGATTGATAAAGGGACTAAGCCGAAAAGAAAATAAATGAATGCAGTTTGTGACAAGTGAAGGGTAAATGATTATAAAATGTTCCGTTTGGGGTGAAGTACTATTAAGCACAACCACATGTTGAGTTTCCTCCTAAAATTTCCTCATCGGACGATACTGTGAGTGATTATGTTGACTGCTACAAATATCTCGGTATCTGGTTAGATGGTAAACTGACATTTGAAACTCACATAAATGAACTGCTCAAAAAGGTTAAAGCCTGGATTGGTTTTCTTTACAGAAACAAATCTTCCTTTACGCGCTTCCTTTATTAACAGTATTACCAATTCAGGATTGTGGGGATTTAATTTACAGATCAGCTTCAAAAACTCTATGGTCACATTTTACAATAAGGTTCATTAGTTAATGTTAATTAATGCATTTACTAACATGAAAAAACAATGAACAATACATTTACTACAGTATTTGTTCATGTTAGTTAATGAAAATACAGTTGTTCATTGTTAGTTTATGTTAACTCATGGTGCATTAACTAATGTTAACAAGAATGGACTTGGATGTTAATAATGCATTAGTAAATGTTCCATTATGATTAAGTGTTGTTCATGATTCGTTCATCTAAGTAAATGCATTAACTAATGAACCTTATTGTAAAGTGTTACCAACTCTTCTTCACAAACTGGATGCTATTTACGATGCAGCAATTTGTTTCGTTACTGCTGCGTCATTTAATACTCATCACTGTCAACTGTAATCCTTATTGAACTGGCCTTCTCTCCAATAACATCGACAAATTCATTGTTTCTGTTCATTTACAAAACTCTTATTGGAAAAACTCCACTGTATTTACAGTCACCATCTTAACATTCAGGAAACACGTCGAAATCTGCGCTAGTAGTTTTATTAACCAAAGTTCGCACTTCATTTGGTCGCTACTCTTCACAGTTTTCTGCTGCTGATGCTTGGAATCGTCTGCAGCAGACCTTAAAGCTCAGCACTTTCATTCCGCTATCATCTTTTAAAAATTCAATCCAGTCAACAGTACAAGATCACTGTGCTTCTTTTTAGTTTTTCGTTGGTTTTATATGTTATTATCTGCATTTATGAAATTGTTATTGTATTGTGTCCCTGCTGCTTTGTACTGTCTCTGCTTTTTATGTTGCCTCTTGGCCAGGTCGTCATTGTAAATGAGAACTGGTTCTCAATTGACTTACCTGGTTTAAATGTAGGTTTTTATTAAGCAAAGCACCAGTTAAATAAAAAAAACGAAAGCTGTATAAGTTATGAAGTTAAATACTTTTACTTATAGGGAAAGAAGTACTTATATAGTGATGAAAACTTTTAATGAGTGTTTCGAGGGCAAACTGTGATACTTAAATGTTTTTGTGCCGGCAGCTAGCTCTGCAACTCTCACATGGTCACCCCTGAAGCTAAGCAAGGCTGCGTCTGGTCAGTAACTCATTAGGAGACATGGGCAAGCTAGGTTGCTGCCTTGAAGTAGTGGACGTTCAACCTGCAGTCTGTGTGGGTCCTAATGCCACTGTATATTGACGCGGACTATATACTGTTCAGTGAGCGCCGTCTTTCAGATGAGACATTAAACCGAGGTTTTAAGTCTCAGTAGTCGTTAAAAACCCAGGCATCCTGGCCAAATTTGCCAAACTGGCTTCTGTACATCAGGGCCTCTTAACCATCCTCATATCATATCACTCTGTCTCCTCTCCACCAATCAGCTGGTGTGCGATCTGGCACAATATGGTTGCTGTTGTACCATCCAGGTGGATGCTGTACACTGGTGGTGGATGAGGAGATCCCCTCCTAAAATCGGTAAAGTGTTTTGAGTATCCAGAAAAGCGCTATATAAATGTAAGGAATTATTAATTATTATTGTGTTATTAAGTAGTTCTCGTTTTTCTTATATTCTTAAATATACCCCAATTTTTTTAGTATATTACGTGTTTCATTGACTGACATTTTAGTGTGTATAAATCCTGATAAAAATGTATGAATATTTATTTATTAATTTATTTATGGCTCAGTGGACAAAAAGCACAACACATTCCAATGTATAAGCTGGGGAACAAAGAAACTCGACACAAAGGAACATAAAAACCTGCCGCCAGCTAGTGTTTCAGTAACAGCACGCTGAAGTATAAATGCATGACTACGCATAAGGCAAGCACCCTGGGTAATGTAATGTTTATTTATATAGAGCATTTATCATGTATGGCCATACACCCAAAGCGCTTCACTATCAAGTCTCTCCACTCCACCACCAGTGTGCAACATCCACTTGGATGATGCGACTGCAGCCACAGGACAAAGGCACCAGTGCGCTCGCCACACACCAGCTATAGGTGTAGTGGAGAGACAGTGATGGAGCCAATTCAGTGGATGGGCATGATTGGGAGGCCATGGTGGTTAAGGGCCAAGAGGGAATCTGGCCAGGACTCCAGGGTTACACTCCTGCTGTTTACGAGAAGTGCTATTGTAACAGTTGGGTGACGCTGACAACGGAGTGGAGGATCCAAGTGCAGTTTGATATTAAAAGCCAGTATAGAAGCGGTCATCGGGGGCAAACAGATTCATACAGGTAATCAAAATCATAGTCGTAAACAGGCGGAGGGTCAATAAGGCTGGCAGCAGACAAGGATAAACATATAACGAGGCTAAGGTCAAAACACGGAAGACAGGAACAAACAAAACACGTTGTAGAGTCACTATACAGATGAACAATACTCAGCGAAGACAGAGTGTGTATGTGCTGCTTATGTAGTGTGTGTAATCAGTCTTTGACATTCCTCCGGTGGTGTGTATGCAAACAGTCGTGATATGGAGCAGGAATGTGTGTGTGCGCTGCATGACTGGAGTTGTAGTACTTTAAGATTTCTGTAGTCCACGGAAGTGTGTGTGTCAACCAGCGATCTCTGGCTGTCGAGATCGCTGGTGATCGTGACAGCTGTAGGATTTTTAATAACCACAGAGAGTTTGAACCTCAGTTCAACGTCTCATCATGAAAGACGGCGCTCAGTGTCAGTATAGTGTCCCCTTCACTTTACTGGGGCTTCAGGACTCACAAAGACCACAGGTTGAGTGCGCTCTGCTGGCCTCACTAACACCACTTCCAACAACGCCGATCACTCGATGCAGAAGTATAAACCAGCCTTTATGGGGACATTTGATCCCGACAATGTACACTGTAAAAAATGCTTGGTTTCTGCAAAATTCATTCACGTTTTCCCAACACAAATTGAGTAAGTTAACATAATTGTTTGTACAAATATAAGTAAACTGAACATAAATTCGAGAATTCTCAAGAAAACTCGAAAATTGTGTTGATTCAGCTCATTTTGATTAAGTAGTTTGAATACGCAGAGTGTTAAGAATACAAGGTACACACACATGTACACACACAAATACAAAAAATAGGGTAAAATGTTTAAATAACTAATAACTACAGACTGTAGTAAAACAAGTCTTAGTCTACTTGCAAGCCTCTTCCTATATGCCTGAACCAGATTCTTTGCCTTATATTTATCACAAACACTCTCTCTCGCTCTCTCTCTCTCTCTCACACACACACACACACACACACACACACTCTTTGGTAGAATTCATCAGCTGTAGATTTACGATCAGAGATGACAGCAGAACTGTCTCTCTTCGCCAGGGGCAAAGGGCTGATCCGCAACCCCCCTCCGAAAGCATCTTCCAGGTGCAGAGCTGCTCACACACATACAATACACTCGCTCACTCACTCACTCACACATACAAACACACACACACACACACACAGAGAAAGTCATTTGTAGTTTGTCAGCCAGTGCTAATTTCGGAGCGGGTAATGATCTACCCCTCAGCTTTATATGAAGAATCGGTTTGCTTTCAACACTACTTTCATTCACGGTTGTCCTGCGGCTGATTTATAGGCCACAGGTGAGTGTGTTTGCGCTTGTGTAGCTTTTCAAGTCTTTTTTTTTGTATTCTCCTGCTAAATGATTATAACAAACATTCAACACACACCTGTGCAGTTAATGTCCCGACACAAAGCAAGTTAATTTTTCGTGTCCACTCTTGAACTTGTGGGTCATAAGAGGCTGTTTTCAGTGCTGCGTTCTGACAGTTTTCAGTCAGTTTGTGTGTGTGTTTGCTGGTATCTGTGCAGGTGTGAGAGTGACAGACAGATAAAAGTGCTACAGAGCGGCCGTCAGCACCTCTGCCTTTCTCCCACAATCCCTCATTCACAAACAAGACATGACACGGGACAGCAGACGCAAAGGAGTGTGTGAACGCTTCTCATCTGTGTGTTTTATGCAGTAAACAAAAGTGACAGAAAAACAGCTAATTTAGCGGTTCAGGGGATCAAAAAACAGCAAGCGAAGCCATTCACTGGCGATTTTCCTGAAAAAAATGTAATAACAAACGTAATACTTTTTAAGAGTTCACACTAAGCTGATGATTGATAATCAAGCGTGTTTGACATGCTGTCCTGGGAGAGAGCACTGAGCTCAGAATATCCTCGAGCTCAGGGCTCCCTCCCGTTTGAAGGGCGAGAGGAGAGTTTGAGCTCAGGTAGGTCTTGAGAACTCCCCTGCTTGTGAATATGCTGAGATATAGCTGGCTAAGAGTTTGTCTTAAGATGCTACTTTGGAGGAGTCAGTTTACTTATGGTGTATGTCTTTGGACGGTGGGAGGAAAACGGGAAACCCGGGGAAAACCCACTCGAGCATGGGGAGAACATGCAAACTCTGCACAGTAACGCCGACTGGCTTGGTGAGGAGTCGAACCAGTGGAATTCTTTTGATTTGAATATCTCGATTAATTTAAAAAACAATTTTTTTGTTATTTATAATTTTTGATTAATTGGAATGATTCTGTAGTGGAAGTATATCTGCATAAAATATAATTCAATAGTAATGATTGATAATAAAGCTTGTTTGGCATGCTGTTCTGTCAGAGAGCCCTGATCACATGAGATCCTCGAGCCCTGGGCTCCCTCCCATTTGCAGGGCGAGAGGGGAGTTTGAGCTCAGGTAGATCTTGATGAACTCCCCTGACTTATTTCTGGCTAATAGCTAAGAAGAGATGTACACGTCAAGAACTTGGCTATGGTATCGATTTGGTATGTTTAATTTACTGTTTTTGGACTGTGGGAGGAAATCGGAGAACTCGGGGAAAATACACGTGAGCACGGGGAGAATGAGCAAACTCCACACACAAATGTCAACTGGTTCAGTAGGGACTTTAACAAAAGATATGCTTGCTGTGAGGCAAGAGTGCTGATCACTGGGCCACCGTGTCGCTCTTCTGGAAAGGAGGGGGGAGTAGAGGGATTCTTCAAGACGAAGATACTGAGATAAGAAAACTCTGATTGTTTATAGTGAGTTTGGAATCATCTGATTGTTAAATCGGTCGTGAGCTGATGCGGACCAGCTGTAAGCAATCATAGCACGTGATCCTGCCGGAATTAGTTTATAAATAAACTTCAATAAGCAGTCTATAAATACAATAAAGAATAAGATACAATTGAAATAAACAGGGGTGACGCGGTAGCACAGTGGGTCACTGGTTTGAGCCTCGGCTGGGTCAGTTGGTATTTCTGTGTGGAGTTTGCATGTTCTCCCCTTGTTCGTGTGGGTTTCCTCGGGGTGCTCCGGATTCCCCCACAGTCAAAAAACATGTGGTATAGGTGAATTGGGTAAAATTGTCCGTAGTGTATGAGTGTGAATGAGAGTGTTTCCTAGTGATGAGTTGCAGCTGGAAGGCATCCACTGCATAAAACATATGCTGGATAAGTTGGTGGTTCATTCTGCTGTGGTGACCCCTGATTAATAAAGGGACTAAGCTGAAAAGAAAAGGAATGAATGAAATAAATAGGGTTTTATCGTTTTTTGAGTCTAAAAATGCTTTTTCAGTAATAAAAATGATTCAATAAAATTCATTGTCATTAAAGTTTCAAACTGTTCAATTTCTTATGCTTTTAAAACTTTTAAACTAATACATTCACAGGCCTCAAAAACACATTCACATGATAAATTAAAATACAAAATCAACTTTGCATATCCTGGGATGTGACTATTGCAGATGATCACATTGCGGTATTGATGCTATTGTGCAGCCCTAACACACACATGTAATTTTATATTATATATAATTATATATTAATATAATGATATAATTTTATATAATATAATATATAAAAAAAAAACGTTTTCGAGACCTTTTTTTAAAAATAAATATATATATTTAACCAAAAATATTATGTCAGTAATATTAAATTGAAACATAACAACAAAAATCAGTTCCCAAAATGAACTAATTCCCCCTAATATTTGTGTGCTACATATTTTCACAGTCCTCATAGAATTAGATTGTTAGCTCAGCATCATGCTCACATGTCTCTCTGTCTGTCTTTACAGTTTCTGCGTGTGGAGCAGGATAAAGAATGCAACACAGACTGTTCTGGAGCTCCTCGAAAGCCTCTGTGCGCATCAGACGGACGGACCTTCAGTTCCCGCTGCGAGTTTCTTCGTGCAAAGTGCCGTGACCCTCAGCTGGCAGTCAGTCGAGGGCAGTGCAAAGGTCAGAGTTCAGCGGCCGTGAGGGTCCAGGTTCAACACGTCCTCTGAGAAATGATTCTTTGACAGACAGAGCACAGTAGAGCTCATTATAATTACAAAGAATAATTCCTTTCATATAGCGCTTTTCTGGGTACTCAAAGCGCTTCAATTATTAGCCCTCCTGTATATATTTATGCTCAATTTCTGTTTAACGGAAAGAAGATTTTTTTTTTAAACACATTTCTACACATAATAGTTTTAATACCTCATTTGTAATAACTGACTTCTTTTATCTTCGCCATGATGACAGTAAATAATATTTGACTAGACATTTTTCATGATACTAGTATTCAGATTAAAATGACATTTAAAGGGTTAACTATGTTAACTAGGCAAGTTAGGGTAATTAGGCAAATCATCGTATAACACTGGTCTGTTCTGTAGACAATTTAAAAATATATTGCTTAAGTGGGCTAATAATATTGACCTTAAAATACTTTTAAAAATCCTTAAAAAAATTCAATTGCTTTTATTCTAGCCGAAATAAAACAAATAAGACTTTCTCCAGAAGAAAAAATATTATAGGAAATACTGTGAAAATTTCCTTGCTCTGTTGAACATCATTTGGGAAATATAAAAAAAGGAAAAAATTGAGATAATAATTTTGACTTTAACTGTATATTACTGTCTTGATGCTTCTAATAGTACTAGTAAGAATGAAGTCAAATGAACTCAAACTAACAGCCATGTGAAAATGACAAACTGATCTGAAGCGAGTTGGTGATTTGAGGTGACACCAATGATTTATAACATTTTTGTTCATCAACTGAGCAAATGGAGCATTTTATTATTTATTACACAGTCAAAAATTATTTAGACACCTTCAACATTTTATTCACTATAGTCTTTGAAAATAGTAATAAACACAAGAACTCAGAGTTGCATCGTGTAAGAAGAATTCTTGGATATTTCACAACTTACTTTAGTATGTGGTCCTTACTTACTGTCCTAAAAATTTCCAAAATGAATAACTAACTGTGTGAAAAACTACCATTTGGTTTGACTATGTGTTATTAAATATATTTTAAAAATAAATATAAATAAAATTTAAAAGAAATATAAAGGCTGAATAAAAAATATTAGATAATGAAATATGGAATCTAATAAGTGCAGAAATAAATAATTATAAAATTATATATTCAGTTTTTTTATTTATTTTTATACATCAAGTATATTTATTTATTTATTGAATTATTTGCTTATTTATTTTTCACAAACAAATGTTTTATAGAAATATTATAAAATTCATTAAAAATATATATTTTAATTATTAAACCAAAAATATAACATTTAAAATAAAATGAAATATATTTTTGGTTTATATATTGAAATGTGATGTGCAATAATTATTTGTAAATAAATAAAGATGGATGGATGGATGGATGGATGGATGGATGGATGGATGGATGGATGGATGGATGGATGGATGGATGGATGGATGGATGGATGGATGGATGGATGGATGGATGGATGGATGGATGGATGGATGGATGGATGGATGGTTGGTTGGTT
>CAIGQQ010040406.1:8867618-8896968 GCA_903798035.1 Danio albolineatus | reverse complement strand
ATGGATGGATGGATGGATGGATGGATGGATGGATGGATGGATGGATGGATGGATGGATGGATGGATGGATGGATGGATGGATGGATAGATAGATAGATAGATAGATAGATAGATAGATAGATAGATAGATAGATAGATAGAACATTTTCACAGTATGTCTGATAATATTTTTTCATCTAGAGAAAGTCTTATTTGTTTTGACAATATATATATACACAGTTGAAGTCAGAATTATTAGCCCCCTTGTAATTTCTTTTCTTCTTTTTTTAATATTTCCCAAATGATGTTTAACAGAGGAAGGAAATTTTCACAGTATGTCTGATCATATTTTTCCTTCTGGAGAAAGTCTTATTTGTTTAATTTTGGCAAGAATAAAAGCACTTTTTAATTTTTTAAGAACCATTTTAATTTCAAAATTATGAGCCCCTTTAAGCTAATGTTTTTTTTCCAATTTTTTTCGAGTCTACAGAACAAACCAACGTCATACAATAACTTGCCTAATTATCCCATCTCGCCTAGTTAACCTAATTAACCTATTTAAGCCTTTAAACGTCACTTTAAGCTGTATAGAAGTGTCTTGAAAAATATCTAGTCAAATATTATTTACTGTCATCATGGCAAAGATAAAATAAATCAGTGATTAGAAATGAGTTATTAAAACTATTATGTTTAGAAATGTGTATTATGTTTAAAAATTCTTCTCTCTGTTAAACAGAAATTAGGGAAAAAAATAAACAGGCAAACTAATAATTCTGACTTCAACTGTATATATGTATAATTTCTCATATTACCTGGGTATTATTTATGACTGGTGAAAGTCATTTTTATGTTGAAAAGAACTTATCAGAAAAAGAACAGCAGTATATCTAATAATAAAATGAGTACAGTAGTTGGTGAAATTAGTTTAACATCTTTTCAAAGATTTTAACGGAGATCCTGTCCATGTAAAAATAAAAATACAGCAGCGCATTGATATGTGAAGGAAGGAGTAAAAGGCCGTCAGTGCTCATAGAGGTCAAAGGTCAAACAGCTCACAAACCCTCTCATTGTACTGCAGGAAGACTCTCGTGCCCTGAACTCTTTCACCCTTTTCTGTTTCTTTCTGTCTGCCGTTCACTCCTACTTTCTCCAGTCAGCACAATGTGTCCTTATAACTCTCTTTCTTGTAAGAAAGAGGTACAAAAAGAGGATGAACTGTGCTAAAAAAGAGAAACGGAAAGATTTGACTGGAAAGCTGCTTATATCATTGTTCTTAATGACCGGTCTCGCCACAAACAGGGACAGAATTTATTAAGTGTTAAATAAATAAATAACGAATGTTGCTAAGCAGAAAAAAATACAAACGTTTCATCTGCTCTGAACTATTTTTACATTTTTTTCCACTCTGGAAACACTCAGAGCTCGGCGTCATGCCTTTTATATTTAGAAAACTTTTCCAGCATTTATCCATTATTATAAGTCACGCTGCTGAGAGAATGTGACCAGAGTTAAAAGACATTTAATATTTAGTAATAAAAATCATTTATCTACCACGATGACACTATTAAAGTTCGCAACTTTGACAGCCGTTTAACTAAAGTGAATAAGTTTAAATGACAGTTTTCTATGAAAAACTTAATTTCATCCGGCTTTGTCTCTGATTAATCAGAGGTCGGGGTGCCACGGTGGCGTAGTGAGTAGCACCAGGGGCGCCGCTAGCAATTTTGGGCCCCATGAAAAAATATGAGGATGGGCCCCCTACTACCAAGCTAGCTCTCCAAACTCTTTGTCTGCAATGTAGTTGTACTGACCTATGCATTTTATTATTGATTTTGTCCACTACTTATCAGTGTTTAGTAAGAGAACAGCCATGACTGTAGCTAGCAGATGATTTATTGTTCAAATGTAAATGTTGTACAAAAAAAGGAACAGTAATCAAATATTCACTGAAAATTCTACAATTCTAAACACACAAAACACCAGTGTGTCACTATTTAAACAACTGTACTGCAATAGTGTCGAATAGTGCATAAGAATGGCGTAGAATAGTGCATAAGTATGTGATTTGGGACGCAGCTGATGTTAACCTCGAGGACATCGCTGCTTTGACAGTTTACCTGATGATCGCACTCAACAAAGCATCAACTCTCTTCCCGCTACTGACGGACTGCACTTGTTTTACTTGTAATTCAGAGATACATTCATAATTTATATTACATTATAGTACTGTTATTAATTATAAAGCAGATCTCTGTGGGCCCCTAGAGTGCATGGGCCCTTAGAATCGTCCTAACTTTCCCTCCCTTAGCGGCGCCTCACAGCAAGAAGGTCGCTGGTTCGAGCCTCGGCTGGGTCAGTTGGCATTTCTGTGTTGCATTTCTGTGTTGCATGTTCTTCCCATGGTTGCGTGGGTTTCCTCCGGGTGCTCCGGTTTCCCCCACAAGTCCAAAGATATGT
Organism: Danio albolineatus; assembly: GCA_903798035.1. Classification (NCBI taxonomy): domain Eukaryota; kingdom Metazoa; phylum Chordata; class Actinopteri; order Cypriniformes; family Danionidae; genus Danio; species Danio albolineatus. Next base: position 8,894,532 of record CAIGQQ010040406.1, on the reverse strand, counting down.
GGTACAGTTGAATTGGGTAAGCTAAATTGTCTGTAGCATATGTGTGTGAATGAGAATGTATGGATGTTTCCCAGAGATGGGTTGCGGCTGAAAGGGCATCCGCTGCGTAAAACAAATACTGGATAAGTTGAGAAGGGTATAAACGGAGGTCGGAGCCAGCTCCAAGTGGGTGGGACTTGAGCTCCAAGTGGGTGGGACTTGAGCTCCAAGTGGGTGGGACTTGAGCTCCAAGTGGGTGGGCCTTCGAGCTCCAAGTGGGCTGTAAAACCTGGAATTTTTATTTATTTAATGTGTTGTGCATGACACGGAGTTCAATATTGTGTTTTATTAATGTCTACACCTAAACCCATCCCTAAACCCAACCTCACAGTAACCTGATGTGTTTTATTAACGTCTACACCTAAATCCAACCCTAAACACAACCTCACAGTAACCTGATGTGTTTTATGAATATCCGCTCCACCTACACCACCTAAACCCAACCTACTTGCAGTTTAAGTTCCTCCCACTTGGAGGTCACCCAACGTACTTGCGGTGTAATCCCTCCCACTTGGAGGTCTCCGGGCTGCAGCGATACCTACTTGGATAAGTTGGCGAATCATTCCGCTGTGACGACCCCGGATAAATAAAGGGACTAAGCCGACAAGAAAATGAATGAATGAATAATCAGAGGTCACCACAGCGGAATGAACCACCAACTATTCCAGCACATGTTTATACACAGCAGATGCCCTTTCAGCTGCAACCCAGTACTGGGAAACACCCATACATCCTCGCATTCACACACGCACTCATACACTACAGCCATTTTAGCTTATTCAATTCACCTATAGACCTTTCCTGGCAGCTGCATGGAGGGCGCCATAGCGTCCAGCGTCTTCCGGTAGAATGTTTAGAACTTCCGTTTACAGTGTTTACAACGGGTAATTTGCGATCCGAAAATGGATTTCAAAAGCGTTTTGAGTAGATTACGGAGTGTTTTTGTGACACAGCTTTGAAAGGTGTGTGTTAAAGCCGTTATAATCTGTCAGCTGTGGTTCAAGCGCGAGAGAAAAGCGTTCTCCTAGTTCACGTGTCTGCCGTCAGAAATACAGTGTGTGTGTGTGTTCACGGCCTGTCAGCTGTCAGCTGTTAGCTCAGCGGCTCTTCATTGCGCGTGCGTAATACTTCACTGCATTATAGATCAAACCAGATTACTAGCTTGAAGTTTAGCAGGTATGTAAGTCATGCAATTTACAAAAATGACCAATAAAAGTCTGTCACTGATGCTCTGCTGGCTGATCTGCATGTTGATTCTAATCGGGAGCCGTTTATGTAAGAGGGACAGTACAGGCTACGTGTGTGTCAAACATTTTTGTGAATTACTGTGCATTAGTTTGGGTTGGTTATATATTTGAAAGAAAGAGAAGACATTGACTTAAGTGATGACGAGGCTTCATTTACTGTAAACGACACAAGATACCGTCTGACAATGAGGGAATAATGCCTCACAGCAGCTGTTTATCATCCTATTAGATCACATTTTTTAATGATCAGTCCAGGAGGTGGTGCTGATCGACAACAGTATTGGTCCAAAGATGTTAAAAGCAAATAAAATATATTAAAACTATCGTTTCAAAGCTGTCCAAATGTGACCGTTTATACACATCAGCTACCGACCGGAAGTTCCTAGCATCCTCCTTGCGCATACACGCTAAGCATAATGGGTAATTTTGCATTCCAAGAAAAAGGTCTATAGCGCATGTTTCTGGACTGTGGGGGGAAACCCACGCCAACACGAGGAAAACATGCAAACACCACACAGAACTTACAACTGGTTCAGCTGGGACTCGAACCAGCAACCTTATTGATTTGTGGTGGAGCCACCGTGGTGCCCTCTATGAAAAACTAAATATTTAAAAATACATTTTATCATTAATTGACATTACAACTGTGTTTTGGAGGCCTAAAGATGGAAATGTTCAAAAAACGGATAAAGAAAATGTTTTAGAAATGATATAATCTCTGTGAAACATATTACTGACCTGTCATACTTTCATAAACGACAACTAAAAAGGTATTTAAAAGCACTGAAATGTTCAGTTGGAGTGAGAATTATTTGCCCTCCAGTTAAATTTAGATTCTTTTATATTTGTTCCCCAATTTCTGTTTAACAGTGAGAAGATTTCATCTACACGTTTATAAACATAATAGATTTGATAACTAAGTGAAGGTTATTTCTAAACTAATTTTGAGAGGATCACGGCTGGCCCAGAGTCAAGCTAATGCACAATCCACCAATCAGACGACTCCCAGCTTAGTATAAATAACCAAAGCATCTTACCATAGTCATCTTCGTCTTGAAGAATCCCCCCTTCCACCCCCTCTCCTCCCTTTTCCTCTATAGGGCAGCACGGCGGCCCAGTGGCTAGCACTGTTGCCTCACAGCAAGAATGCCTCTGGTTCATAGTGGAGTTCTGTGCGGAGTTCATGTTCTCCCTGTGCTCGTGTGGGTTTTTCCCGGGTCCTCCGGTTTCCTCTCACAGTCCAAAACATGAGACATAAGTAAATTGACTAAAACAAATTAGCACCATACCGAAATTCCACCAACAGCACACCCTTATAGCAATTTATAAGCAGCAGGAGGGCAGGGGGTTCTCGAGATCTACCTGAGCTCAAACTCTCCTCTCGCCCTGCAAACAGGAGGGAGCCCTGGGCTCGAGGATCTTATGAGCTCAGGGCTCTCTCCCAGGACTGCATGCCAAACTAGCTTCATTATCAAATATCAAGTGTGAACTCTTGAATTTCTCTTGTCATGATGACAATTCATAATATTTTACTGTATTCTTTTCAAGATACTAGTATTCAGCTTAAAGTGCAATTTAAAGGCTTAACCAGGCAAGTTACGTCCGATTCACAGAGGGCGTCAGTGTTAATGCTTGACTGGTGTGTCTGAAGTTGGGGCTGACGCGTTCGTCATAGCAGTCTCAGCCAATGAAATTACACCACATCTGGCTACTGTCTGAGCTGGCGTATTTGCATAAAACAATCTGATCGGCTGGCACTTGAAAAGTTGAGAAATTCCCAACTTCTGCAGTGGCCCTGATGGATCCACAATTCAGTTTGGCAACACTTGATGTCACCCATTCAAAGTGAATGTGCCCCATGTTAAAAAAAAATTAAACTGCTTTTATTTCAGCAGAAATAAAACAAATAAGACTCTCTAGAAAAACATGTTATAGGAAATACTGTGAAAATGTCCTTAATCTATTAAATATCACTTGAGAAATATTTGATAAAGAGTAAATATTGCACAGGAGCGCTAATAATTTTGCTCTCAACCGTATATAATTAATATAAAGCTTTGGTGAAGATCTGTATCGTGTAAAGATGGAGCTATAATTCTAGCTATATGTGAGTTAACTTGATCCTCTAATAAGCATAACTAAATCATACATAAACTAAACGTACATTCTAGAGATATTGTCAGAATTGCATCATATAGAATATGCGTTATCACCTTGTTTTCATGGCTTTTTGTTTCTTTCTCTCATGCCATCCCACACTGAGCACGTTTTAATGATTTAAGCAGTGGAGAAAGTGAGTTTATGTCTTGAAATCAATGAGGTCACTAGGATTTTTTTTCCCTCAGCGCCAACGTCCACACACACACACGCACGCATACACACACACACACACGCACACGCACACACACACACACGCACACACACACACACTCATATGTACAGTTAAAGGCAAAATTACTGGCCCTCCTCTGAAATGTTTTTTTTCCCCACAATATTTTTCAAGTGATGTTTAACAAAGCAAGAACATGTCTTATAGATATTTTTTTCTACTGGAGAAAGCCTATTTATTTTAGTTTGGCTGGAATTAATGCAGTTTTAAATTTTTTAATGAAGCCGTTATTATTTGCTAAACATTTTTTCCCATTAGCTAACAAACCACTGTGATTAAATTTCCCTACTTAACCAAATTTGCCTTATTAACCTAACTAGTTAAGCCTTTAAAGGCCTAGTTCACCCAAAAATGATAATCAATGATCAACAATAATGCAAAATAGCCTACTGTAACATCTGCGATTATATACAGAATAAATAAAACATTTATGAACACATACATAGACCTTATTTGGGTTCATAAACTATGTGAAACATACACAGTCAAACCTCTCATTTTCATTCTTTTAAATTCCTCTCATTTAAAAGGTAATTCAGTCATTCCGAGTTCATAATAGTCCAAAAGGTGATGATAATAATTAAATTATCGCAGTGTGTTCATCTTTTAGGTTGCTGAAAGAATCATTTACTCCTTTGTTTTTAGGGTTTCTGCTTTGTTTTTTGGCTTGTCACTCTCACGTTTGTCTGTTTCTGAAAGCATGTCAAAAGCACTTCAATAATCACACGCACATCATTATCATCAGCCCATGTTCGTTATTTCAAATATAGACGTGTGGCAATGGACTGAATATAGAGCTCTCTAGAGAAAGTGAAACCACTCGCACTTTTAAACGGCACCGTAAACAACAACAGGATGCACGGCAGATTCTGTTCTTCTTTGCTTTGTGGCTGTTCATAAAGACAACAACAAGATTTGTTTAAGCTTGGGTCGACTATGGCTCGTAATTATATGTATATATTATTACGGTGTAACAGTTAATGTCTCAGCTGTGTATTTAAAAATGGTGCTTCCTTTGTTTTCATTCTCCCAGCTTGTGTACGAGCTAGTGACGTATCTCTGTAAACCAATAGCGTTCAGCTGCGTGTCCAGCTCCACTTTTTGGTACACATTTGCTGTGCTAGCAACCCTTTGCAAAGAGTACCCAAAAAGTGGTTTGGTATGGTTTGCTTTTTGGTACCTTTTGACAGTGGAAACGGCCATACAAGTGTACCGACTCGTATCGTATCATACCACTCAGTGGAAACGGGCCAATAGTAAGTACATTTCCATTTTTGTTTGAACTATCCCTTGAATTCTCACTTTATACTGAATACTAGTATCTTGCAAAATAATAAGAGGACTTTCTGGTCAGTTTGAATTTAATATACTTGCTCTCTGCAGACTTTCTGTTTTCTATATTACACTGACACCATATCTTACACTGACAGAAATAGTGACTGTGTATTTCAAGTGGAATGATTAGGGTTATTAACAGAAAGGAGGACGGGCAGAGTTTGTGAACGAATGAATCATCAAGTTTTAGTAGTTCAAGATCTCCAAAAAGCAGAGGCATCATGCGCTTATTTTTAAAGGGGAATCCGGTGGCAGTGCTGAATCACTTTGGATGTGATTTAGAATAAACAGTATGAAGAAGATGGATATATAAATGGAAGAATTAACTATTAACATATTAAAGATGCGAATACTCCCAGCAGACACATAACACCATAAGACGTTAATATTAGGTTAGGTTTAGGTCACCAGAGTTGTTATTTTGTTGTTATAAGGACAATATTATTTTGATGTCCAATAATGACGTGACATGACATTGATATTTTGTGGTATGGTATGGTTCACTTTTTGGTACCTTTTGACAGTGAAAAGGGCCATAAAAGCGTACCAACCTGTACCGTATCATACCATGGAAATAGTGAGTACATTTTCAAAATAACTAGTAAAATATTGCACACTGTCATCATGGCACTGACAAAATAAATTAGTCATTAGTTATTAAAATGATCATGTTTAAAAAAGTGTCCTCCGTTAAACAGCACTTGGGAAATATTTGAAAAACAATTACAATTTTTATCATTTCATTTTCTTTTCGGCTTAGTCCCTTTATTAATCTGGGGTTGCCACAGCGGCATGAACCACCAACTCATCCAGCACATTTTTACGCATCGGATGCCCTTCCAGCCACAACCCAACACTGGGAAACAATTACAATTTGAATAATACTAATAATTTTGCCTACAACTTTATATGCACATTACAACCTGCTATACACCATAGACTCCCACAGACTCAACACAAAACAACATCTGATCTGTAGCTGTTTAGCGATAGTGATGACTCCAATAAGACTGTTGGTCCAATTCCCAACCACACACATGGATCCACCACTTCCGAAACATCTTGAATTATTCTGTGTCTAAGAGGTCACATGTCACTGCAAAAGAAACCAAGTCTTATTTTCTTTCGCCATTACCATTCTTTCCTTTCCCCTGAAAAAAAAAAGAAATGAAAAAACACCAGTGCCACATCAGTCGTAGAGAGAGAGAGAGAGAGAACGCCAGAGGACTTGCCTGTCGGTTTGAATTTAATGCACTTGCTCTCTGCGGACTTTCTGTTTTCTATATTACACTTACACGATGAGCAGAAATAGTGACTGTGTGTTTAAAGTGGAATGATGGGAAATGAAGGTTAAGGTTATATATAGAAAAGAGGACGGGCAGAGTTTGTGAACGAATGAATCATCAAAGTTTTAGTACTTTTCAAGATCTCCCAAAAGCAGAGGCATCATGTGCTTATTTTTAAAGGGGAATCGGGTGGCAGTGCTGAATCACTTTGGATGAGATTTAGGATAAACAGTATGAAGAAGATGGATATATAGATGGAAGAATTAACTATGAAAAGACTGATGTGAATACTCCCAGCAGACACATAACGTCATAAGATGTTAAAGAGCCCCTATTATACATTATAAAGGGTCATATTTTGGTTTTCGGGTCTCCAACAGCAGGCTAATATGCATGCATGGTCAAAAAACACTTTCATTGTCTTATAATCTGCATTTATTTTTACCTAATTATCCCAGCGACTCCTATATGAATCGTTCAGCGATTCATTTGTTCCAAAACCCCTCCTTAGCGCGATGCTAAACTGCGCTGATTGGACTGGTGACCCAGTCTGTTGCGATTGGTCGACACCATTCAGCACGAGAGACTGCCCACCACGGCTTATCAATATTGAAGTATGATAAGCCATATCTGCCAACACTCGTTTTTCCCGGGAGTCGCCCGTATTTCAGACACCTCACCCCCGAAACTAACCCCCCAGTCTTCCAGCATATTACTCTATTCTTAACCATAAGTAAAAACAACGACACACATTCAGTATTAGTGCACACAGCGGCAAAATCTGAACCATTATGAAACAGGACCGCCACATGTGTGTAGGAGAGCTGATGTAGCCATAGCAACGACAAGCAGCAGAGGAACACGAGTTCACAAACACATTTTAATCCGTAAACAAAGCGTCACGTTTACAACGTGCTTTTAGACGCGATATGAGAATACAAGTTAACCAGATACACTACGGTTACAAGTTACAAAACACAATTAAATACTTACAAGCTAGAGAAAACAAAGAGGCACCGTTTTAATCACACTTACTCACTTGTTGGATAGCAGGCCAGATTCTTGCCTTTGCTCGCCGCTGGTGTTTGTGGGCAGGGTTGGGGGTTTCGAATCTCCTGGGGCTGCGCGCCCACAAATGGGCGGGGCTCATGTTTCGTGTTCACGTCATGCCGAAACGGCTAAAGACTCGTAAGCACGGCGATTCGTTTGAGGAACTATGAGTCGACTCTTTTATAGATGAATCAATAGTTTTAAACACTGTGCACTTTCAGATTAAAGCCTTAGCTGGACATTTCACTTCACTTAGAGCTGTGTTACACACTGCATGCAAGCTCATTTTCAAAAACCCATAATAGGGGCTCTTTAATATTAAGTTAGATTTAGGTCACCAGTGTCGGACAATGTTATTTTGATGTCCAATAATGACGTGACATGACGTTGATATTTTGTTGATTTTAGGTTGTTTTGGAAAGTGACCAAAATTCAACGTCGAGCCACAATTTAAACCAAATACAGACATTTATTTGTCAGGCATGGCAACCAAAATCCAATGTCTGATATTCATATTCGTAACGTACACACAATGTCAAGCTGTAACATTATTAGACGTTGATATTTTGTTGCTTTGGAAAGTGACCAAGACACTGACATTAGTCTGATGTTGGGTTCTGATGTCAACCCGATTTTAATTTCCACCCAAAATGCAATGTCCCATGACATTTGGGTATAACATTAATCTGACGTCACGTTGACGTCCTGTGCCTGCTGGGCTGTATGTCATTTTTTTGTCACAGTTTAGACAGACCCATTTTTTCTTATAATAATTTTACAGATAAATAATTTAGTCACACTTTTATTTTAAGTTACAATTTTCACTCTTATTAAACTATTAAGTTTAAGATTTAGCTCATTAAACTACTTATTTGCTGCGTATTAATAGATATTAAGGCAATACAGTAGTTAGGTTTGGGTATTGTTCATTCATTCATTCATTTTCTTTTCGGCTTAGTCCCTTTATTAATCCGGGGTCGCCACAGCGGAATTAACCGCCAACTTATCTGGCATTTGTTTTACGCAGCGGATGCCCTTCCAGCCACAACCCATCTCTGGGAAACACATTCACACATTGTCATTCACACACATACACTACGGACAATTTAGCTTACCCAATTCACCTGTACCGCATGTCTTTGGACTGTGGGGGAAACCGGAGCACCCGGAGGAAACCCACGCAACCACGGGGAGAACATGCAAACTCCACACAGAAATGCCAACTGGCCCAACCGGGACCTGTCCCAACCGGGGATCGAACCAGCGACCTTCTTGCTGTGAGGCGAACGTGCTACTCACGCGCCACCGTGGTGCCCGGTTTGGGTATTGTGTATTGTTAAAATTTACTACCATTTGGTTATGGTGGTGGCTGTTTTTGCCCCATTGACTTCCATTATGACCACATTTTCTTTATTGCAAGGCCATGACACCAAATAATCATGAAATCTTGATTACTGGTTGTTTTCCCTGTTGGGAAGAGGTAAAATTTGTAATTTTCACTGTTGATCATAAGCTGGCAGCATTAACCCTTTAGATAGGCCTGTGCAAAATGTTTCTGGCTTTCATATGGAGTTCTATGGAGTAAAACAGAAAATTATAGTGTCTGTGTGCAATGATTTTTTGTAAATCTTCTCAACAGAGAAAACCACCAACATTCAAGAATACATAATAATATGGTGCCATGGCTTCGCAATCAAAAAAATGTCATTATAATGGAAGCCAATGGGGCAAACAGCCGCTAACATAACAAAAGAGTAGTACGTATTCTGTTTTGGAGTTTATTGTTGAGTTTTGGAAAAAGGAAAGTCCAACATTTTCCCAAAGTATGTGTCAAAATAAGATACAGTACAGGTATGTCACTAAAAATCATTCTATTTGCTGAAACACAGAACAAGATGTGGCCAAATTCTGACTTAAAATCCCCACAGAGTGCTTGAAAACACCCCTACCGCCACACAAGTGTTGAGTACTAATGAACAGCCAATATCTTTATAATAATAGCCACTAAATAACCACTAATAGTGAGAATTGGTAATTAATCTAAAGTGTTATCATAATGAGCAAACGTTAGAACGGACATGCTGTGTTTCTCTAATCCCCTCATTCTGTATCTGCACAACAGCATCTAGATGTTTGACAGACGGTAGCTGTTCAGTAGTTTATCTAACTTGCTGGACTCTCCTGTGTTGTGTCTCTAGATACACCCAAGTGTGTTGCAGAGAAGAAATACACAGAGCAGCAAGCCAAGAAACTCTTCCCACAGGTTTTTGTGCCTGTCTGCAATCCGGATGGAACCTACAGTGAGGTAAGAGGATGACTGGAAAGACAGAATGATGGCTAGATGGATAGAACTGATGAATGGATGAATAGATGTAACTATAGAACTATGGATGGATGGATTAATTATTGGATATAATATAGATCTATGGATGGATGGACAGGGGAAGGATGGATGGATGGATGGATGGGTGGATGGATGGATGGATGGATAAAATAATGACTAAATGGATTGAACTATCAAAATGGATAGAAAAAATAATTGGGTACGGATACGGAAAGGAAGGAAGGATTGAACAAAGATAAATGGGGAAGGATAGATAGAATTATGCATGGCTGTATAGAATGATGCCTAGAAGTATAGAAAAATACAATAATGATGGATAGGGGAAGGATGGAAATGATGGATGGATGGATGAATTAAGCAATATATGCTCGATGGATGAATTTTGAATGGATGGATGGGTGGATAGATTGATCAAATGATTTATATAATGATAAAAAAACATAAATATGGATGATAAATGGATAATTTGATGGAAAGGACAATACTGTAGATGATGGATAAATGAGCAGAAAGATGGCTGAATAGATGGATGGATGGATGAACAGAACAATGAATGGATATGATGACAGATTGGTAGATGTGTAGAATGAATGGATAGGATGGATGGATGGATGACTTGATCAAACTACTATTGGGTGGATGGATGGATGGATGGATGGATGAATGGATGGATTGATAGAATGATGGAATGAAATAATGACTAAATGAATTTGAACTATCAAAATGGATAGATAAAATGGGTTTGGATACAAGAAGGAAGGAAGGATTGAACCAAGATGGATGGGAAAGGATAGATAGAATGATGTATGGTTGTATAGAATAATGCCTAGATGTATAAAAAAATACAATAATGATGGTTAGGGGAAGGATGGAAATAACGATAGTTGGATGGATGGATAAAAAAAGCAATATAGATGGTTGAGTTTTGAATGGATGGATTATGTATATAATGATCAAGAAAAAAGACAAACATGGATGATAAATGGATAATTTGATGGAAAGGACAATACTGTAGATGATGGATGAATGGGCAGAAAGATGGCTGAATTGATGGATGGATGAACAGAACTATGGATGGATACGATGACAGATTAGTAGATGTGTAGAATGAATGGATGGATGGATGGATGGATGGATGACTTGATCAAACTACAGACTATTAGATGGATGGATGGATGGATGGATGGATGGATGGATGGATGGACGGATGGATGGATGGATAAATTAAAATGGGGGAATGACGGACTGAATGATGGCTGGATTGAACTAAATAGCTATGAACGGATGGATGGGTGGATGGATGGAAGAAAGAATGTATCAACTGAACTAGAATAGAACTGAAATAGAACTATGGACAGATGGATATATGGATACATGTGTGGATAGTAAAATGGATGATGCATGGGTGGACAAAAATGGATGGACATAATAACGACTAGATATCAATATAGAACTATAGATGGATTGATGGGTGGATGGAAGGAAGGATGGAGTGATGGATGGATGAACACACCAATAGATGGCTAAAACAATGGATCATATATGGACAGAAAGATGAATAAATGAATGGATATATAGATAAAATCATGGAATGATGAACAGAGGAAGAACAAATGAACAAATGGATAGAATGATGGATGGATAGGTGAATAGCATGATGCTAAATGGATAGAACAATACAACAATAGAATGATGAATTGATGTATACAACAAATGATGCTTGAAGCAACATGGATGGATAGATGAACTGATGGATGGATGTATTTGGAGAGATTTTAGAAGCTGATACTGTAGTATTTTAAGGATTTCACTGACATATATCATCTTTTGTCTATATATTTGCTGATGTGTATAACAGGTTCAGTGTCACAGCTACACCGGTTACTGCTGGTGTGTGATGCCCAATGGCAGACCAATCAGCGGCTCTGCAGTAGCCAATAAGAAACCCCAGTGCCAAGGTACTACTTCATCTACCACTGCTCTATATTAATGCATTTATTCCACTGTTCTTCAATCACATCTTCTGTCTTTGTTTGCAAAATAAATTAATACATTTTAATGATCTAAGCGCAAAGTCTAAAGCGCATGGTGCAAAAGCATTAAGGGCATATATGAATCCACTTTTGCTATTTTAAGGACAGAAAAATACGCTCTTCGCCCCGGCGCATGGTCTAACAGTGTTGTGCTTATTCTCTTAAGGAGTTTTGGCTGTGTTTTGAGCAAAACCAATCGGAGTCTTATCTCTCATTCCCTTTAAGAGTCGGTTGTGTCGTGCCATGGCACATTTGCTATTTACATGGCGAACTTTGTAAGTGGAAAAACTGAATGCTTCACTAGCGAGAAAACAGTTAAACAGACCATCTGCAGCGTGAGGATAAAGAATGAGCCTCCTCCACTTTCTCTTTACTTTACTCCTTTACTTTCATGTAGTAAGGAAACGGTGAAAACTCACTCTACTGAAGACATCCATCGGCCTTCATATTTAATTTTGTTTGTTAAGCGCTAAGATTTGTTTAAAACTTTCTAAATTCAGTTCAAATTTCAAGCAAAAGAATAAATGAATAATAATAATTGAGTGTGGTCAAAAAAAAAAAACAGTTATAACCAAACACACGGCCTATTTTTATGCCCCATACGACGGTGGACAAATCTAAACTTGTTTTTATTAAAACAAATATAAATATGCATATAATAAATAATCAACTAATAATAATAATAACAACATTACACAAATGCAGATTGTCTTGAATGAACTGAAAAAAGCCCCTGAGATGAAACATGGAGGCAGTGGTTTTTATATTTATGTAGAAAATAATAATTTTTCTAACATTTTAATCCTTTAATTTTTAAGAAAAAAAGATTTATTTGTTCAAAAAGTTCCTCAAAATAGCAACGCAAACAATGCGCCTTAACACACCTCCTTTATAGACCAGCACACCCATGAGTCCACACATTGGTGCAAATGGATTTACTATTGAAACAACATAGCGCAAAACATGAAAATTAGAGTTGCACTGGTCTGAAAATAGCAACAAATCACGCTCTACACATCTTGCACCTATTGCGCCCGGTGTATGTTAGGACCCAAAGTCTCAATCTTTTGGCACAAGATAGACGTTCAGAAATACAAATCATTAGAGCAACTTAGAAATGCAGCACCTAAGCCAGCAACAGAACTAATCCTAATCTAGAGAAACATTCCAGCATAACAATACCACATAACTAAAGCCACATGCAGTAAACCAACACACACACACGAAAGCGAAACTCTATCACTGCAGGCCATGGGTTCCTGGATCATAACATTGTTGGCTTGGCTTTGTACAACAACCGCAACTTCACTCGAAAAGGACCAATTAGATTTAATTGCACATGCAACAGCTTAATCAGTTTGGTCTGGGGGAGCATCACAACACAAATGTGCGTTTGGCAGGCGAAGAGGCACAGCTCAAACATTCTTATTCTTTTACTCCAAGACAGTGTCATATGGCTTTTACCCCCTGCAGCCTCCATAACATTACCATGTTCCCCTGTAGAGGCTTAAAACATAATTAAAAGCGTAAGTTACTTTTCAAAAATAAAATCAACCACTGCTGGAAAAGAAGACTCGGATTCATGAGATGTATTTGAAATTTCAGTCACTTTACAATAAGGTTTCATTAGTTCATGTTAGTTAATATATTTATTTATACAGCATGTATTAACCATTTACTAATTAAAATTAATAAACAGTGTTTATTAAAATCCAAATTCATCTTTGTTAACATTAGCTAATATATGTCAACGTGTCTTGTTAACATACATAAGTCAGAATTATTAGCCCCCTTTGAATTTATATTTATTTTTAAAATATTTACCAAATGATGTTTAACAGAGCAAGGAAATTTTCACAGTGTGTCTGATAATATTTTTTCTTCTAGATAAAGTCTTATTTGTTTCATTTCGGCTAGAATAAAAGCAATTTTAAATTTTAAAAAAAACATTTTAAGGTCAACATTTTTAGTCCCTTTAAGTAATTTTTTTTTAAATAGTCTACAGAACAAACCATCGTTATATAATAACTTATCTAATTACTCTAACCTGCCTAGTTAACCTAGTTAAGCCTTTAAATGCCACTTTAAGCTGTATAGAAGTGTCTTGAAAAATATCTAGTCAAATATTATTAACTGTCATCATGGCAAAGATAAAATTAAATTAAATTAAATTCAGTTCAATTAATCTTTATTTGTATAGCGCTTTTACAATGTAGATTGTGCCAAAGCAGCTCCACATAGAGGGTTATAGTAAATTGAAACAGTGTCAGTCCAGTTAAAAGAAATCAGTTATAAGAAATTAGTTATTAGAAACTAGTTATTAAAACTGTTACGTTTAGAAATGTGTTGAAGAAATCTTCTCTGTTATGTTTACAGATGTGTTGAAAAAATCTTCTATCCGTTAAACAGAAACTGGGAAAAAAAAAAAAATAGGGGGGCTAATAATTTAGGGGAGCTAATAATTCTGACTTCAACTGTATGTGAGTCAACATGAGCAAAGAACTCAATTTTCATTAACTAACATTATAAAAGATGAATGGATACTGTAATAAATGTATTGTTCATTGTTTGTATATGTTTGTAAACACATTAACTAATAGTAACCAATGCAACCTTATTGTAGTGTGTTACTGAATTTTCAAATGCACTGTAAAAAATCCAACCTGAATATAGTAGAAATTACTTGTTTTTGTTTGTTTGTTTGTTTGTTTATTTGGCAAAAATCTGTAAACATCTCTGTACAACTACATTTAACACGTTTACTTCACCTTAATCAAAAGTTTCTTTATTAAGTTAAAAAAATCGTTTTGTGAGCAAAACTTTGCAAGTTCACCCAAAAAAGCTTCTGTCAACTTTAAGTTGGATTAATCTCAGACCTGCTCACTTGAAAAAAATAAATGTTGCAGTATTTCTAACCCTAACAACAACGACAAAAATAATAGTAACACCAACAATAACATTAATGTCATTATTATAAACAATAACAAAATACAGGGTGAAATCTGTATTTAATAAAAGACTGAAGACTGTCGTCATTTATAGTAACTTGGGAATCATATGATTGGGGGATCCTGATTAGCAAATGCGAGACCGGCTGTGGTAAATCATAAGCCCGTGATCCTCGCGGAATTATTTGCAAGAGATCACACTTAGCTGATGATTGATTATAAAGCTTGTTTGGCATGCTGTCCTGGGAGAGAGCCCTGCAGCTCATAAGATCCTCGAGCCCGGGGCTCCCTCCCGTTTGCAAGGCGAGAGGAGAGTTTGAGCCCAGGTAGATCTCGAGAACTCCCCTGCTGTAGTAGCTAATGAACAGATAGTGATTGCTACTACTTACTAGGAGCATGTCTATGGGGCTGAATTGGATTAGTTAATTAACTTAAGTTGCATGTTTTTGGACCCACGTGAGCACTGGGAGAGCGTGTAAACTCCACACAGAAACGTCAGCTGGCTCGGTATGGATTATAACCAGGGACGATCTTGCTGTGAGGCAACAGTGCTAACCACTGGGCCACCGTGCCACCATCTAGGAAAGGAGGAGGAGTAGGGGTAGAGGGGGGGATTCTACAAAATAAAGATGGCAGTGATATGGAACTTAGGTGGCTTATAGGAATCGTCTGATTGGCGAATCATAAATTGAATAATGTGGGACCAGCTGCAAGCAATCATAAGCACCTGATCCTCTTGAAATTAGTTTATAAATAAACTTCACTTTAGGTCAGTGCACTGGATGTTTTCAAAAGTTTAGTACACGAGAAAAAGCGAAAGGAAATAAGGATTATGAGTTTTTTGTTCAATCAACTTCAGACATTCCAGTTCTGCAGACAAAAAATGTTCAGTTGGCACAACTTAAAGTTTTGCAGTTCTGGGTAAGTTACTTTAAAAAAGTAATTAATTACTAATTACTAATTACTTAATCAATATTGTATTTAAAATACTTTGTAATTACTGTGTCTGAAAAGTAACTTAATTACTCAATAAGTAACTTAACTAAATACTTCTTGAAATCCCCATAAACCTTGAGTGGACAAATAAAAATTTAACTCTGTAAATAATAAATACTTAGATAAAACATATGAGTCAAACATGAAATAGTTTAGCCTTTTAGTTTTCTGAATCATCTTTATTATATTCTATTTAAAAAAAATCTATAATAATTACATGCATAATAATTTTTAGTATGCAATGAAACCTTCTTAAATATTATTGTGCATAACTATCGATCAGGCAGGATCATGCAATCTTTACAAAACAAGCATTATTTTTCGCGGTATTAGAATGAAAGCCCGTGCAGTATGATCGGAAGTGGACAAAAGGCTTAAGATTTATACGGCATGTTTTTGAACTGGATTGTGTCTCTCTTGTTTACCTGTGATCCGATCGAGCAAAAGGTGTCTTATTACTCTGTAAACAGAGCAGCATCAGTCATGTTTAATTCGCCGACTCCCTCTGTCACATCTGCGTAGTCATCCTAGCCTTTCTCATAGTAATCTTCATGAACCAGCCCATGTAAGGTGCGCGATAGCCCTGAAAAAGCCGCGCGCTACAGCACGCAGGCGCACAATGAGGAAAAATAAATTGATTAATACTGTAATGTTCTTGTCTAAGAATATTTTTTTCAATTGGTAAAACAGCCACTCGCTTCAGGTGAGTCCGACATCTTCCGCTTTATGACTAGCAGCAAACTGGCGCGCGGCGCTATCACATGCATCTGCACTACGTTGATTTTAAAGCACCAGAGTTTACTTTTACCTTTAGAACATAAATTAATAAAATTGTGTAAGATTATTCAGCGAGTTTAATTATTTTACAATTTAACGCAAGTACATTATAAGTAACTGTAATTAAAATACCTAAAAATGAACAGTAATCAGTTACTTTACTTTTTCAGTGGAAAAGTAATTTAATTACAGTAACAATTACACCCAACACTGAAGTTTTGTCACAGAGTAGTTCACCTCTCCAAAAAACGAATCATTTTATATTAACCCAACTAAATGTTTTTTTGTATTTTTGTATTTTTTTATTTTGTATTTAGGTGAGTGCAGCTGATGCTTTCAAAAGTCGAGTGAACAAGAAAAAGTGAAAGGAAATAAGGATTATGTTTTGTATTTGTTTGTTGTACTGGCTTAAATTGTAATCCTTTTATGTGTATAAATTTAATTATCAGTCTATTTAGATTCAATATACAGTACAAACTTTTAGTAAACTGTGATTGTCTTGTTCATTTTCAGGGTCTAAGAACAGTAAAGTAAATCCGAAGGAACCAGGAAAGTCAGGTAACTACATTATTCTTTTTTCCCCTTTGTTTTTGATATGGTTAAGACTTTCATGAGGGACAGTCTGTACTGACAGCTTCGTTTAATGTTTGTATGTGTGAGAGTCTGTGTGTGTGTGTGTGTGTGTGTGTGTGTGTGCGTGCGTACAGCAAGTTATGGCTTGCCTGTCTAATATTTTGTGAATTGAGAGTGCTGAAGTTGCTTTAGGGCTGAAAGTAAATGGTCGTATGTTGGAGTCGTTAAACAGAGAGACGCCATAATAACAGCCTTTGCCTTTCACAGTCGTTAAAACCAAATCGAAGGGCTCACGGTGTTGTCACAGAAGCGCAGTGAACATTAAGCACTTCACCTGGACGTCATTCTCTTCTTTCCAGATGAAGACCTCATTCATGCACTACTAATGACTTTCTTTTCTCTAGATCATCTCTTGACTATTTGGACTTTTCCATATGTTTCAAGGGGAATGTCTTTCCTTTTTTTTTTCCCAGAGTAAATTCATCTAAAGACGTTTATTCCTTGCATGTCTTAGTTATTCCGATGAGCTTTTTGATTAAAAAAATATAAATGAATAATAATAATAGTTATTCTGTAAGAAAACAT
Organism: Danio albolineatus; assembly: GCA_903798035.1. Taxonomy (NCBI): domain Eukaryota; kingdom Metazoa; phylum Chordata; class Actinopteri; order Cypriniformes; family Danionidae; genus Danio; species Danio albolineatus. Next base: position 8,876,930 of record CAIGQQ010040406.1, on the reverse strand, counting down.
AGTGTAAAACAAACTTTGAGAAACTTTAAGTTAGCTCCTTAATCAAAAGTGAAAATGACCATTTATTCTTCCTCATGTGCTTTTAAACCTTTATGAGTTTCTTTTTTTTCTGTTGAACAAAAAAGAAGATATTTTGAAGAATGCTGGTTGCTGGCACCAACTGATTTCCACTGTAAGAAAAAAATGACTATGGATGACAATGGAAGTTCAAAATATCTTGTTTTGTGCTCAGTAGAAACGGAAATCTGTTTTGGACAAGTAGATCGAGGTTGAGTAATTCATAACAGAGCTTATAAGTCTTGGTATTATGACTGCATATTTGTAATATAATAAATACCAAAAAAAAATCAGTAGGTTAATTCATTCTAAAAAAGGACCACACAACACAGAAAGTTTAGTTAAAGAAACAAACAAATTATTTCATATATATTTTATGAGGTTACTTGACAATTTCGAAAAAAATAATTTTCTTACTAAATATTTTTTCAATCAATATACAATTACTTGAGATCAAAATTATGTCAAATAACAAGTGAAAAAAATGATTAAGCAGAATGTGTACTCATTCTTTCATTCATTCATTCATTTTCTTTTCAGCTTAGTACCTTTATTAATCTGGGGTCGCCACAGCGGAATGAACCGCTAGCATATGTTTTACGCAGCGGATGCCTCCCGGCTGCAACCCATCACTGGGTTGCATTTAAGTAACAATGTCAATTTACTACATACAGTTGAAGTCAGAATTATTAGCCCCCCTTTGAATTGTTCTTTCTTTTCAGAGAAGAGAAATTTTCACAGTATGTCTGAATATTTTTTCTTCTGGAGAAAGTCTTATTTGTTTTATTTCGGCTAGAATAAAAGCTGTTTTGAATAAATAAAAAAAAAACATTTTAATATTATTAGCCCCTTCTATTTAGTCTATATAGTCTACAGAACAAACCATCCTTATACAATGACTTGCCTAATTACCCCAAGGTGCCTAGTTAACCTAATTAACCTAGTTAACTCTTTAAAAGTCACTTTAAACTGTATAGAAGTGCCTTAAAAAATATTTAGTAAAATATTTAGTCAAATATTTAGTGCTGTCAGCAGAGTGCAACCAGCGACACAATGACCTGATTCCATGTCTCGGGTCATTTCCTGTCCCCTACATTTCCTGTCGCTGCTATCAAATAAAAAGCAGAAACATAGATGTGTTGAGCTTGACTGTCCCTTTAGTGTCATATAAATACCATGGTGAGACCTCGTAATGCTTTATCACTTCATCAGAGTGCTGACAGTGGTTTTGCCCAACCGTTTCCCAAAGATGCTGGTAAAGAAACACATACCAAAAAGACGAGAGTGAGAGAAGGGGCAGTTTGTTTCCTGCCCTCTGATGAGTTAATGGTGACCCGGCTGAGGTTAACCACACCTGCGGCTCTCAGCATTTCAGATTCCTGTGGCCAAAGGGTCTACAGGTCTTCCCGCATAGCCATCTGCACACATAAACATCATACAAACATTCTGTTGTGTGTGTGTGTGTGTGTGCGCATGTAGCACGCTTTTTCCTCCAGATAATTAAAGTCTGAAGTAAACAAAGATAATTTTTTATAGGGAAGGACAAAAATAAATTATGTTTTTCCAGAAATAATTGGACATTCATGAAATATGTATTACCAGCCATGAAAATTAATTTTGAGGTTTTACAAACAAATCTGTATATAAAAATATTAATTAATGTTACAAACATTAAATATTAGAGGGTGGTCCACTATGATTCCATAAGTTAAACTTTAGTTGATGTGTAATGTAGCTGTGTGAACATAAACAGCATCTCTGAATGTAATATGCTCAAAGTTCAATGCAAAGGGAGACATTGGTTTTTACAGAGTTAGCTTAGCGAAGCCTACAGTGAACGAATTTGTGGACTACTTAGTGAGATCACAAGGGCTTCCGATTACACGCATTTACCATGCACACACCCTGTGCAGCAATGGGGCGTGGCCAGAGGCGCTGTAATGGTATAGCAGAGAAAGCTAAAATGTCGTCCAAACACTGCTAATTTCCACAGAGCTTCTTCTGTTTCTGTATTTGGGCTTCCAAAGGACATGACACAAAGAGAGAAGTTCTTACAGTTTAGTTTTAATTAAGTTCTAGAGAATTATAAAAATATATATAGCTAGCATTTGACAAAGGAGAACTTCCAGAATCTCTCCCAGTTCAGTGCTGGATTCGGTTAAAACTCCTCCAACCGACGAGGCTGTGGATTGTGAGCCACAACCTGTAAGTGTTTTTATTTGTTAAAATTGATCAACTACAGGCACGGTTTCTAGCGTTAACGGTATGTTGTAGCGAGGACGTAAACAAGGATGTAAACATCAGGAAATGCCTACTGGTGACGTGGAGCCGATCTGTAAATCACAGCACATTATGTTAGCTGACCAATCAGAGCCTCTTAAGGGCGGGCTTTCGGAGGAACTAGGAAATATGACAGTGGTTTTCACGTTAGTAGAGAGAGCTGTTTATAATCAAAGTAAGATTATATGAAAAAAATACTGTAATTTTCTACAAGTGAAGCATGAGCACACACTTCGTTGCATCTTCTAAACACAACCAAGCCTTAAAAATACTGTGGATCACTCCTTTAATAATATTACAATTAAATTACACAATTTAATTATTGGTTTACATGGTGGCTCAGTGCTTAGCATGTCCTCTCACAGCAAGAAGGTTGCTGGTTCGATTTCTGTGTGGAATTTGCATGTTCTGTTCTGGCACCCAGGTTTCCCTCACAGTCCAAAGACATGCAGTATAAGTGAATTGAATGAACTAAATTGACCGTAGTGTATGAGTGTGTGTGAATGTGAGAGTGTATGGGTGTTTCCCAGTACTCGGTTGCGGCTGGAAGGGCATCCGCTGTGTAAAACGTATGCCGGAATAGTTGGTGATTCATTCCGTTGTGGCGACCCCTGATGAATTTAATTATTGAAGACTTTAATTCAAGAATATATTGTCATGAAATATTACAATTTAATTGAATTTCAATATTGTTGGCTTAAATTTTTGCAACTTTATTGTCATACAAAAATTTTGATTTCAGTTTTGAGCTAATATTGTGCTAAAAGGTGAAAAATCGAACTATATAAGAATTATTCTATGATAAATGAAGAATAATTTGTAAATAAAACAAACCTATGTCCAAGAAACATTTGTCCATTTGTCCAAGAAAACACTATTTCTGCTTCAAGTTTTATTTCAACATGTTACTTGCCATTTATTTCCAACATACCTCAACATTACGATGCTGATTTGTTTCGTTTTTACACACTTTTATCTTTTTTACAGCCATTTTTACTCCATCTGTTGCTTGGCTAGCATTAATTTTGGATCCTAATTCAGTATTTGAACCACACTGTGTATAATGACATGAATGTCTGAAATGCATTTTTCTTTCAGCGCGTCAGTTATAACCACTATATCTCCTTTACCATTTTCTCTGCCTGATTGCAGCTCTGTTTGTGTTCTTCAGTTTATTCTCTTTCTTCTGTGTTTTTCTACATCTTTACTCTGTCCTGTCCGGGCAATGTGCAAATGTGTCAAGGCTCATGAGATGTGACTGTCTAGCTGACACTTGTAATTGTAGTTTCCTTGCAAATCTTCTCCATTCTAAATGCAGATCCATCGACCCTTTTAGTAGTGGAGTCCCAGCCGTCGGTGGACGAGGAAGGTGAGTGTCACTGATATTTTCCCACATCAAAAAAACATAGTAGTAATTGATAGTAAAGAGTGTTTTTAAACCATACTACGGTAAAGGCACAGCAGGATTTTGTCAAGCGATTCTGAATTAACATCTGTGTTGATCCTGGGACATAATGTTTGTTGGAAAATGTAATCCCTACCCTTAAACCAAACCATAACTGGAAATTATTCCCAAAATCAGAGGGGAATGATAGTTCGATAACAGTCATGTAGAAGTGCATAAACCTAACAGTAAGCCTATAAACGGTAAATGTATCCCTTAATGCTGATTGGATGATTGGAATGTTGTTCCAGGATCAACATAGATGTTAATCCAGGAACACGTCATACTTGGTGAAATCAGGTTAGGGATAGTAAAGTACTTAAATTTATCTGTTGTAGTAATTCGACTGAGGAAGTGCGCTCGTTTTTTGCGAGAATTTACTATTCTCTTACAAAACTTACAAGACTAGGAATAATAAGGGGCAGAAAACGGTCAAACTACCTGCTCTACAAACAAGTGTGTTCATGACTATACAATAGGGCTGTGCAATTAATCGCAATCGCAAAAAAAATCACGATTTAAACACATGTAATTTCTAAATCGCAAAGGTTGCAATTTTATTAATTTATCTAGATAAAGCTGAGTGGAAGAAAGATGTTTACTAATCAGAGCTTACTCCGCGCACGACAAAGTTGAGCAGGAGAACCGAACAGGTGGTTTTGATTTACGTTATTTATTGTTATGACTGGAATTGAGGTTAGTTCATCTTTATTTTTTCATGTTGTCTGTTTTTAATACAATTTGATACAGTTTTGTGTTTCAAGCAGTTAGTACTACTGTGTACAACTGCTTGATAAACACATTACTGTGTATGTGTTTAACTAGAGTTGAGGTTAGTTAATCTTCATTTATTTTATATTGTCTGTTTTAAAGACAATTTTACTACAGTTTTATTTATTAAACTTAATACTATGTTATTTCATTGTGAAATATTTTGTTATGCACTTCTTGTGCACTGAATACATTTAGAATGCATGTATGAAGCTTGTTTGAAAAAGCAAAAAACAGTTGCCAAAATCGTAAATAAAATCGCAATCACAATATTCATTCCAAAAATCGCAATACGATTATTTTGTCCATATTGCACAGCCCTACTATACATAAAAAAGGGAAAAATACAATAAGAAAGTATCAACTTGCAGCATCAAGCAGCAGAAAGAGCTGTTTTTAACATCTAAATAAATCAATTGAAGTGAATGAGAACGGAAGTCTCGAACCAAAACGTTTTTCCAGAAATTATTGGCTATTCATAAATACAGTATTGCCAGTCATGGAAATGAATTTTGTAGTTTTACAAACAGTTTTTATATATTAAAAATCATTAATTAATTTGACAAACATTGCAATTAAATAGTACAATTTTATTTAATCAAATTATTAAAGGCTTAAATTTAAGACTATATGGTCATCATATATAACTATTTAATACAATTTAAATATTGCAGGTTTATTTTTCTGCAGCAAAACTGCCTTTAAGGCAAGTCATTCACCTGGCAGCCATCTTTAAAACCCCTCTTGAGCATTCAGTCTAAATGGGGAAACATCAAATTCTCCCAAACTGTTTGTTACAGTTAAGCTTACAATTAAACTTCATATTTTGAATCACCAATACCATTAAACAACAGCTGTCTCTTTAGTTTCATTTCTAAATGTCTAAACTAATTTCGAGAGGATCATGTGCTTCTGATTGAACACAGCTGGTTTCCTCCCACCGTCCAAAAAACATACTTCACAAGTAAATTGACTACTTTTAAATAGCATCTTAAAGTAACCTAGTAAGATATATGTCAACACGTTCACAAGCGGGTGGAGTTCTGGAGACTTACCTGAGCTCAAACTCTCTTCTCGCCCTTTAAACGGGAGGGAGCCCCGGGCTCAAGGATATTCTGAGCTCAGGGCTCTCTCCCGGGACAGTATGCCAAACACGCTTTATTATCAATCATCAGCTAAGTGTGAACTCTTGAAAATCTGCAGAAAATGGCATAAAACACATGTCTGGTCTGAGCCCCTACCCCAGTGAATCGTCAGTCTGTAGTGATTGATAATTGGCTCCCCATTCAAAACTACACGAGTGACAAGTCTTGTGTTTTCTATAGTCCTTGGTAATATAAACAAATGACCAAATACTATAGTTTTCTACAACTACAGGGTATATTATACTGCAGTAAACCAGATTACAGTGGTAACAATATATGTATTCTACAGTGTCTTTTACAGTTCATCAGTTCACTATAGTTTATATGCTGGAGTATTCGTTAACCATGTGTTGGAAATTCTATACAGTACCATACACTTTACTATAGTATGGTTCAAAAAGTATATTATTTGCAATAACTTACTGTTGTATATTTCATGTGGGTTTAAATGCATTTCTCAGTAGGGTTTGGAGCAGAACTTATGTTTTGTACATTTGTGTGTGTTTGTGTTTTAGACATCATCTCTCAGTATCCTACACTCTGGTCAGAGCAGGTCCGCAGTCGACAAAACAGGACCAGAACACAATGTGAGTTACCAACAGACATCTGCTAATGCATTTTAAAGGCTAACCCAGCTGGACTGGCTTTGGTACACAAAACAATAATATGTGTAACATTGTCATATATGGTATAAAAGCAACACAGAGGTAGCAGAGCTTACTTCTAGCTAAATACTAAGCTACATTGACACCAGTAAACAGTACTGTTAGTATTAAAGTTTGTGTGTGCTGGAAGTTAATTGAAATATTGAGTAGGGGGCGGGTTTTAATGTGTGTGCTCCTCCGCTCATCTTTCACTTGCATCAAACTAATGGTTGGAGAAACGTGGCTATTTAAATTACCAAAACAAACCATTTTTTCAGTGGAGTAACTAGCACTGATTAATTGCTAACAAAATAGACAATAGTAATTTAGATATTATGTGGATTTTAACTTTTTTTATGTTTCTGCTAGGAAAACGAAGATAGTCAAATAAAAAAAAAGTCAATAAAAAAGCAGAAACTAGTATTGGTAACACTTTATTTCGATGGTCCATTTGAGTATTAGTACACTGTGTGTTTAATATCTGTTGACATTTAACTGACTATAAGAAACTTTGCAAGCAAATGTCAACTTACACTAACCCTACCCTAACCCCAATCCTAACGCCAAACCTAACAGTCTACTTATAATCTAATGCGAATTAGTTGCATTGTAACTGAAGTTCAACAAATGGACCATCAAAATAAAGTGTGACCACTAGTATTTGTGGCATAGATCATCTGAACTTATATTAAGATCTATAACCTTGAAAGACTTGCATATCTAAGTATTTTTGATTCTGTTTTCAGATAATGTTTGAGGTATATCCAATGTGGTGATTGTTTGTATTTTTTGTTTTTCGGGGGGTTGGGGGTGGGGGGTATGGGGGCTTTATGTGCCTTTCTATGTTTATTAAATATTCAGAATTTAAACGTTTTGAAGATTTATTTATTTATTTATTTTGTATTTTTGTCAAAGGCAACATTTTAGTTTTGTTCTTTAAACATTGGTTGTCATCTTATGTGTTATACCTCATTTTAGAATATTTTATTTGAAAATATTTGAATTCTTTCAGTTAAATAATACTTCTAGGAAACATCTCAGATATTAAATATGCACCATTTTTGTAATATATAATGCAGTTTTAACTTACAAAAACTTGTAACTTTTTGGAAACAGAAAGGGAAAGCGAAACATAAAAAACAGATTTGTATCTTTAAGTATGCAGTGTTCACATCAGATGTGGCATGTGCAAATAAATCACGCTATTCCCTCGTAAATAGACACGTGAACAATTTAAGTTTCTTCGCTATTCGCATCCGCTATTCGCTATTCGACTTAAGATGTAAATCACTCGCGCTTGACACTTCACCCATGTCTGGTGTGAACGCACCATTATAAATTTGTGTCATGGGTGGAGCTTCTGTCTGCCCAGTGACTCTAGTTTCATTGCTAAATGGCTAACATGGACTTTTTTAAGGGAGTAACTGTGATTTATGTGCTTTGGGAAGGCTGATAAACAGCGTAGATTCGTTCGGTGCTGACTTCACTAGATTCTTTCAGAGGTGCACCCACCTCTGTGACTTCATAAACTTCTCCAGAGACTATACCTGCATGATGGAAGCTATCAGCGGTGCTTCCGACTGAGCCGAGCCCAGTTTGATGAGCTGTTGTTTGGTGTCAGCAGGAGGATTTCCCTTCAGGACAACTTGCACTACGTCATAATCATGCCCCTACATGAGCAAGCTCCTGATTGGTTAACGTGGCACGACTGTCCACTAAAATTCGGATCATTCGCCTCATTCGCATGAATTGCACTGCAGGATATCTATTCGCACCTTTTATCCATGTCTGGTGTGAACGCACCATTATAAACTGTTTCTATAGTTGCTCGAATGCACACTTGAGCAGCTCTCTGTGACGATCCAGCTCACTGTGGCTCTCGGCGCATTGCCAGACATGTTGATCTAATGAAAGAATCAACAGAGATGTCATTAAATCCCATCTGGGAAAAAATGACGACATGACCTTGGTAACAGATCTAATTCTGATGACATTATTAGAGAATTTGTGAGTTTCTTAATAGAGCCATATGTGTTTGTGTGTCGATGCGTGTGCATGAATAGCTTGATTGTAAAGCTCTCTTGATTTACAATCAATAAAACGTCGGTGTAGTGTGGTGAACGCTGATGGTTTTGATTATCGCTGATTTGCTGAGGTCTAAAGGCCGATTATCACTATTCAGAAGAGCTCAGAATAGAGCTATAAGATTGGCAGAGAGAATGTAAAGATGTCTATTGGTTCAAAAAGACAAGAAGAAACCCTCAGTAACATTTTCTAAAACAATGCTCACATGAAGCCAAAGACCTGACAACACTGCAGAGAAAAAGAATGGGCATAAGTATAAAAGGATGTGGGAAAACAGTACAACAGCAATGCACTAAACCATCTAAAACTGCAAAGTACCTTAAACTATGCCTGAAAAGCGGTGCAGAGACATCCAGAAAGCCCCATCAAACACCTAGAAACACTGCAGCAGTCACTCTAAACGCCTTAGCAACTGCATAGCAACACATCAAAGTCACTCAAACAAAAACACCCTAGCAACACACTGATAATCACCAGAACACCCTAGAAACCACACTCTAGCACTCCAAGCACATTAGGCACTGCATAGCAACACATGAACAATCACTATGAATGGTAAAACTGCATAACAAAACCTGGGTAACCACCAGAATACCCTGGCAACTGCATAGCAATAGATTAATATCACTAGGAACAAAAATAGCACAGCAACACCCTGGTAACCACGAGAACACTCTATCACAGTGATAGCAGTCACTCCAAGCATCCTAGCAACTGCATTGCAACACATTAACCAACACTAAGTGTAGCAAATCTGCATAGAAACACCTTTATTACGACCAGAATACCCTAGCAACCACATGACAATACCTTAAAAGCACTAGGAACAAAAACAGCACAGCTACACCCTGGTAACTCCTCAGAACACTACATCAAAACCCTACAT
>CAIGQQ010040406.1:8855655-8867608 GCA_903798035.1 Danio albolineatus | reverse complement strand
AACAACACATTAACCACCACTAAGAATAGCAAATCTGAATAGCAACAGCTTAGTAACCACTAGAACACCCTAGCAACCACATGATAATGCAGTAAAGCACTAGGAACAAAAACAGCACCAAAGCATCCTGGTAACCCCTCAAAACACTACATCAAATCCCTACATACACTCTAGCAGTCACTCCAAGCACCCTAGCAACTGCATAACAACACATTAACTGCCTCTAAGAACAGCCAGACTGCATAGCAACACATTAGTTACCACCAGAACATCCTAGCAACCACATGACAATGTATTAAAAGCACTAAGAACAAAAACAGCACCGAAACACCCTGGTAACCTCTCAGAACACTATATCAAAACCCTACATGCACTCTAGCAGTCACTCCAAGCACCCTAGCAACTGCATAACACATTAACCACCACTAAGAATAGCAAAACTGCATAGCAACACCTTAGTTACCACCAGGACACCCTAGCAACCACATGATAATGCATTGAAAGCACTAGGAACAAAAACAGCACAGCAACACCCTGGTAACCTCTCAGAACACTACATCAAAACCCTACATACACTCTAGCAGTAACTCCAAGCACCCTAGCAACTCCATAACAACACATTAACCACCACTAAGAATAGCAAATCTGAATAGCAACACCTTAGTTACCACCAGAATACCCAGTCAAATACCTAATGACACTTTAGTGACTTCTTCCAAATCCCTAGCAACTGCATAGCATTGCATTAAAAATCATTAAGAACAAAAACAGCATAGCAACACCCTGGTAATCACCAGAAAACCATAGAAACTACATAGCAACACAGTAAAAACACCACACTTTAGAAACCAAATAGTAAAGCTCTTGCAACCAACCCCTGTTGACTGTGCTTTCTCTCCTTTTTTAACTCACATAATCTTGCTTGCATTAGACGAGGCGGCTCAAAGCAGTGCTGGAGAGCTGTGTTGTGGCACATGAGATGATTGTTTCCTGATGCAGAGAAATTGCACAGCTCAAAGGTTGTGCTCCATATGCATCATTCATGTATTTTGAGCGGCCGTTGTGTGCATATCCCTGAACTTCATGAGTACTGGCTAAGCTTACTCTCTCAGGACTGAAATTAAGCATTAAGATGCCACCGTTTGACTCCACATTTGCCCCAAACAAAATAGACACTAGTTTTAAAGTTTGGAATAAGCAAGGACTTACAGCATACTGCACTTTTTTACATGATGGAAGTGTAAAGGATTTTGAAACTTTCAAAAACGAAAATTCACTGAGTGATCATGACTTTCATAGATTTTTACAGATAAGAAACAAAATTAAACACATAAGAAATGGCGATGAAAACAAAAATAATAGTCTTCTTACAATATTTATGTCAGCTTATAAAGGAGCCAACATTCATTCATTCATTCATTTTCTTTTCGGCTTAGTCCCTTTATTAATCCGGGGTCGCCACAGCGGAATGAACCGCCAACTTATCCGGCATTTGTTTTACACAGCGGATGCCCTTCCAGCCACAACCCATCTCTGGGAAACACATCCATACATTTCTTAATCACACACATACACTATGGACAATTTAGCTTACCCAATTCACCTGTACCGCATGTCTTTGGACTGTGGGGGAAACCGGAGCACCCGGAGGAAACCCACGCAACCACGGGGAGAACATGCAAACTCCACACAGAAATGCCAACTGGCCCAGCCGGGGATCGAACCAGCGACCTTCTTGCTGTGAGGCGAACGTGCTACCCACTCGGCCACTGTGGCGCCCCAGGAGCCAACATGATCAAAATAATTACTAAATGACATAAAAGTCTACAAGACAATAAATTAGAGAACACATATTACATAAAAAATAAATGGGAAAAAGAATGCAATATTGAAATTACTGAGGAAGAGTGGAAAAGAATTTTTAAAACACAATGGAAATCTACATCCTCCTCAATCTGGAGGGAATTTGGTTGGAAAAACATCATTCGTTTTTTCATTACCCCTGAGCAGAAGAGATACTTAAACAAAAAGGCAGTCTGCTGGAGACTATGTGGATCAAATGAAGCGAATCATTCACATATTTTCTGGAAATGTTCAAAAATCCAGGCATGTTGGCAAGAAACTCACAAATGTTTAGAGAATATTTTCCATATCCCGATCGATTTTTCTTTCTCAACTTTATACTTGGGCCTAAAAAATCCTATGTTAGAAGAAAATTCTGACAAAAAAAAACTGCAGAAAATGTTGTTGTTAGCCTTTAGAAAAGCTATAACCAGAAAATTTTAACTTAATTTATGAAATTAATAGGATGGAGAGGCTAACAATCAAGCGTCGCTTACAGAATGAGGAGTTTAATGAGACATGGACAAAATGGGTAGAACATATTCTTCCATTAAGACCAGATTTATTATAGAATGAATAGTCAGAAAGATGTGAATATTATTTTGTGGGTTATTTTTAGTAATGAGAAAAAAACATAACAGAAAGATAATTTGAACAACAATACTTATTTAAAAAAACAAAAACAAAAAAAAACAATTACATTTAAGATCCTAAAAATACCATCCTCACAGTTTATGATGTACATAGTTTAGGTAAAAGAAAAACAAAAAAAGCAGAAAAGGATAGACTGGGAGCCACAATATGGTTAAAAAAAAAAGTACATAATTGAATTGTAACTGAAAAGCAACAAATTAATTTGATCTGTTTCCTTTTGATGATATACAAAACAATTATGAATATATTGTTTTTCTTGTTTTTTATAAAGTCTTTGAATCGTTAATGTAAACTCCATATTTATTAATGGAAATTTTGTGTATTTCATAATTTCATTTATTTCTACAATTTTGGGAATCCGATGTTAGATTGTTTTATGAATACATTGTGGAAAACCCTATCTGTATGTAAATTTGAAAACTGCAATAAAAAACTAAATGAAAAAAAAAAAAAAAAGATGCCACCGTTTACTCAAACCGATGTGTTTTATTCAGCGATTCGAGCTTGAGCAGCAGAAGCCCAGAGCAGTCATTAACTTCTTAATGTCTATGAATGATCCGTCAGTCAGTCAGTCAGTCAGACAGTCAGACAGACAAACAGACAGACAGACAGACAGACAGTCAGACAGACAGACAGACAGACAGACAGACAGACAGACAGACAGACAGTCAGACAGTCAGACAGACAGAGAGTCAGACAGTCAGACAGACAGACAGACAGACAGACATTGTGCTCCATATGCATCATTCATGTATTTTGAGCTGTCATTGAGTGCATATCCCTGAACCTCATAAGTATTGGCTGAGCTGACTCTCTCAGGACTGAAATGAAGCATTAAGATGCCACCGTTTACTCAAACCGATGTGTTTTATTCAGCGATTCCCTGCCCAAGGTCTCCACTCAAACACAGGCGCACAGAGACAATGAGTAAATATTTATGCTGGTCGAGCAGCAGAAGCCCAGTGCAGTCATTAACTTCTTAATGTCATAAACATTCCCGCAGGCCACAGATAAACCACTTTCACTATTTTCTTTTCTTACCTCCTCCAACATGCCGTCCATCCATCTCTCTGTGGCTGTGTCCAATGCCTCAGACACTGACTTCTCAAACAATGCTCTTGAAAACAGGCAGCATGACGTTATGTTATGAGCTGTAACAGATTCAAAAAAGTTTTAGTGATATTTCTTTGTAAAACAAACTGCATTTAAAATTGATGGTTTAATTATGTTTAATTTATTTTAATTAAATTTTTGTTCAATGTCAAACAGATTAAGATTAGATTAGATTAGATTAATTGAATTGCATTTTATTAAAGTATTTAATTTCCCAGAGTTGGGTTGCAGCTGGAAGGGCATCCGCTGCGTAAAACAAATGCTGGATAAGTTGGCGGTTCATTCCGCTGTGGCGCTGTGGGACTAAGCCGAAAAGAAAATGAATGAATAAAGTATTAATAAATTGTCATTTAGAATCAATTACATGTATTTACCTGCTCATTTTTTGCACATTATATTTCATGCAGTGACTAACACATCTATGCAGCCTTCTAAAATCATTGAGATAAAGACATCTCAGCAGACAAAGATTGGATTCAGGCGTGCACTGCTCCCCTGTGTAAATATGTGCTACTTTTATGGACATTTTTGAAGGTGCTTCTCATAGCCTGACAGCTCCTGGTCACTGTCTGCTTTCATCGTACAGAAACACAGATGCTTGGCCTCCCTTCACCACAGAGAATACTGACACTTACTCACTCATACGGTGTCTCCTGCAGTATTTCACCTCTTTCCTCTGTCTGACTTTTACCTCAGCGACCTCGTGTGATCAGGAGCAGCTGTCCGCACAGGAAGAAGCAAGACAGCATAAAAACGAAGCGGTTTTTGTGCCTGACTGCGCCAGCGGTGGCCTTTATAAACCCGTCCAGTGCCACCCCTCCACTGGATACTGCTGGTGTGTCTTGGTGGACACTGGGCGGCCCATACCCGGCACATCCACAAGGTAATGGACATTTCTGTGGAGTACTGTATGTGCTCTGGCAATCAAGTTTCTACATAAAACAATGTGTAGTTAAAACAAAATGTAAAAAAAAAAAAGTGTGTTAATTATAACGGGATTACTTGTTGTCTTTTTATTGCCAAAAATATTAAATAAATGATTAAATGAAGATTTACTTCAGATATATAGTATATACTATTGACCTTATTCTGCCCTGCCCACTTTTAATACTTCACAGCAAAAATTCCAGTGTTAAATATACAGTGTGATTTTATTTGGTGTTGTTCAGTGTCAAAACCGGAGTACATATTAATCCACGAGTGTGAAACAGCGTAAATTTAAGAGTTTTTTTTTTCCAGTGTTAAACTTTTAACCCAATATGCAGTGTATTTCCCACTAGTGATGGAAAGTCAAACGGTGATCAAATCAGTATGTTTTACTTAAACTTGAAACATGTCTTGTTGCATTTTAAAATGCAACGAGTTTAATGTACTGACATTATTTATGAAAAGATTAATGAATATTTAATAAATTAAAACTATTTTCAACATATTTGATCACTGTTATCTGTCACACCAATTGATAATATAGGAAAAAAGGTAACACTTATTAACACTTTGAAAGGTAACACACACACTCCAGTTCGATGTAAGAATAAACTCTTACTGTGTTAAAATGAACTCTGTGAGTAATGTACAAATTTCACACTTTAGAAAGTGTTATTTTAACTCCAAAATGGAGGGAGTCATATGTACACCCAAGGAGTGTTAAGTTAAACTCAAACTGAGTTAAATGTACATTGAGTTTTTTGCTGTGTTCGCTTTTCCGCATTTTGTCATCCATCTTCCGGTACGCTGACACAGTACATCAGATAACTGTGTCAGAAAGTCATTACATAGTGTATAGTTAGCTGTCATTTTAGAAAAATGGCATATAATGCTAGTTAAGTAAATGTATGTTTTGAGCTGGGAGTACGGTGAATCCTCCCTGCAACGATCAGATGGTCTCATATTGCCCCATCTAAAGTTACCGTTAATGTGGGTAGACGACATGAGCCAGAGGTAACTTACGGCGATATTTTAATCACTTTGTCCTGTCACCAGGAGTAGATGGAGCGTTTATGAAGCCGTATGAAAGTACCATGGCCTACCAATATTTACATAGTGGGAAAGTTGGTCGTGTTCTAATACACAGTGGGGATGATTTCATCTTTTTATAAGCAAATGTGCACCCCAGCCAGTCGAGCAGTCCATGCCACTCAGTGTGGGGGCTACTTAGTAAGCAGGGATCAGTGGAGACTACAGGATGTTCGTGCATCGCTGGTCTAGGAAGGTCCTGTAGCCACGCAGACTTTATATTATAAAGTAAATATAAGGCAAGTAAATATATAAATAAACAGTAATATCCTGTAAGGTCTGTGTTAACATAAGTAAGCCATAAATGTAAACAGTATGCTGACGTATTTGTGTAATAATACACAGCTGCTGACTCGGTTACCATCAGCAGACTCAGTATCTGGTCAAATGTCTTCATTTGTGAGGTATTGAGCTTATTCTTAAATGCTGAAGTCGCTCGTTTTTGCGATTGTTTTAGAACTTCCGATTCAGTCGCCTATGGGAGAAATGACTAGGAATAATAAACAGCAGAAAACAGTCAAACTGCTCGCTCTACAAGCAAGTGTTTGCATGACAATACAGACAAAATAGAGTAATATAATAAGAAAACATCAATTTGCAACATTAAGCTGCAGAATGAGCTGTTTTTAATGTCTAAAAATGAATGGAAGTGAATGAAACCGGAAGTCTTGAGACAAAAAGACTCAAATGGCTGCGCCCGCTCATACGTGGAGAATAAGGTCAATATAGTGTACACACAGTGGATATTGAAAGTATTCAGACACCCTTGAATTTTTTGTTATATTGCAGCCATTTGCTAAAATCATCTAAGTAATTTTTTTTCTCATTAACGTACAACAGCACCCTGACAGAGAAACACAAAACTATTGACATTGATGCAGATTTATTAAAAAAGAAAAACTGAAATATCACATGGTCCTAAGTATTCAGACCCTTTGCTCAGTATTTTGTAGAAGCACCCTTTTGATCTTAAATAGCCTAGAGTCTTTTTGGGAAACACACCTGGATTTGGGGATCCTCTGCCATTCCTTTTTGCAGGTCCTCTCCAGTTCTGTCAGGTTTGATGGTAAACGTTGGTGGAGAGCCATTTTTACATCTCTCCAGAGATGCTCAATTGGGTTTAAGACAAGGCTCTGGCTAGGCCAATCAAGAACAAGAGTTGTTGTGAAGCCACTCCTTCGTTATTTTAGCTGTAAATATATATTAGGAAAACAATTATATGAATTGTTTACATATGCAAATTTGTATTAAGTTGATTTTTATATCCCAACTGGCAGACATTACATACAAATATAATAATAATTTATTTGATACAACTACTAGACTGCAAAAAAATTCTTAATTGGACATTTTGTGTTGTTTTCCATTACACACATTTACTAAAGAATAAAATGTAACACAATTTATACTTTATGTACTCTATATAAAGCATTAAGTAAGATATATGATGAAATTAGGTGAGTTTGTCCTTAAAAAAGAAGAAAATATATCAGCCAAAGATATTTGTCCTTGATATAAGTATAAACTTATACTACATGACAAAAGTCTTGTCGTCGATTACAACTGTAAGAGTGTCATGATCACCCGCGATCTAACAGCCAGAGATCGCTGGTAAACACACACACATCTCATGAACTACAAATCTGCTTGTAAACAGACTACAGATCCAGTCATGCAACACACACACTCACCTGCTCCAAGTCACTATTGATTAGACTGTCACAGCTGAAGCTGCTCCTGGGCTGACATACACTCACCCTAGTTGCGGATTCTTGTTTGCTGTAAGTGGCATTACAATGCGTTTCCTTTGTCCTGTCTTACCGTGTTTTGATTCTCACCTTGCTTGTCTGTTTATCCCTGCCTGCTACCTGCCTTGTTGACCTTCTGCCTGTTACTTTAACTACAATTCTGGATTGCCTGTATACATCTGTTTGCACCTGTGTTGAACACTGCTTACCTGACTTCACCAATAATCCTGCGATTGGATCCTCACCTCCGTTGTCAGTGTCACTCCTCGCGTTACAAAGAGCAACAAATAATAATTTGACTTCTAGTTGATCATTTACAAAAGTGTAATAAAGTAGATTTTTCAAATGAATCATCTGTTGAGCTGCTTCCCAATCATCACAAATACTGCAGAAGACCTACTGGAACCTGCATGGAAAAATCATGGTTTGGGGTTCAGTACATTCAGTATGGGGGCGTGTGAGAGATCTGCAGAGTGGATGTCAACATCAACAGCCTGAGGTATCAATACATTTGTGCTGCCCATTACATTACAAACAACAGGAGAGGGCAAATATTCAGCAGGATAGCGCTCCTTCTCATATTTCAGCCTCCACATCAACGTTTCTGAAAGCAAAGAAGGTCAAGGTGCTCCAGGATTGGCCAACCCATTCACCAGACATGAACATTATTGGGCATGTCTGGGGTAAGATAAAGGAAGAGGCACTGAAGATGAATTCAAAGAATCTTAATGAATTCTGGGAGTTTTTTGCCATTCCAGATGACCTTATTAACAATTTTTTTTGAGTCATTGCAGAGATGTATGGATGCAGTCCTACAAGCTCATGGGAGTCATACACAAAATTAATTATTTTTCCACTGCACCATGACTTTATATTCTATATTGTACATTATTTCTGTTAAGTAACAAGACTTTTGTCTAAGCAAAGTCAGACCTTACTGTCCTCATTAAATAATTAAAAATCAAGGCATGATCATATTTTATTTTGGTGAAATAAGCGTAATCTAGAGGCCTTTGCCTTTCATATAAACCACTTCTGATACGAAATGATACTGATACTAAAATTATCAACTAGAAGTCAAGTTATTATTTGCTGTTCCTATAACTTGGACAGGCGACAAGACTTTTGTCAGGTAGTGTATATATCTTCAGAAAAAAATAGTCAACGTCTTGTATCCTTATTGAAGTTTATCATTTTCACATATTTTGCAGTCCATTTTTTCAGCTTTAACAACATGTTATTTCAAACACTTAAAAAAAAAAAGCTCTGGCGCCTGAAAGAAACAAATCCGGCCTTATTTACTTGCCAAAATACAACTTAAGCAGTTTGTCTCTATTGAAAGGAAAAACCCACCACTTGGCTTTTAAAATGGTAAGTGCCAGTCGACCTGCTCTCTTACAGTACATCTAATATACACCCGGGGCAGGTCTCATTATTCGCCTTACTATAGGGTACAAAACTGAGCTTAGGAGTCTCTCAGGGGCCAAATCCCATTCAGCCTCTTTTAACATTTCCAGAGCAGCTTTCTATCCTGCAGTCAATGAGAAACATCTCATCATACTATCAAACTATTTTAACCCAATAAATGCTTATCTGCAAAAAATGGCTCAAATCTGATCAGAAATCCTGGCAGAGCGACAAACAAACATGGAAAAAAACCCAAAACAGATTGTGCTTGCCAGGGGTCAGTGGCACTCTCTGCATTCAGGGGCACATTTAATGAGCTTTATTGAGCAATGATGTGGATTTCTGACCATCGGCGAATGTGGTGTTGAATTAACAAAGCCTCAGGCATTGTGCCAGACGGCGCATTAGAGCATGTACAGAAAGTGCTGCCTTCCCATCAGCCTCCTGTCTCTTGTTCTTGGCGAATGGGGCGGTCCTCTGGCACTGACCACCGCTAATTTACCCTTCTAAAGGGGTCATGAATGTTTCTTCACATTTTCTTTTTGTCCACTCACTCACCATTCCTCCGGTTTGAGCATCCGTAAGCCGTCCTTCTGGGCACTGTGCTTGCATCTATGAAAAGATAAAGGGATCAAGCAGTCTTTAAAAGTGGCAAAGGGATTTAGAAGCACTGAATGATGAAATCCACATGGGGAAAAATAAATATTCATTGGATTTACTTTTTTTTTTTTTTAATAAATGTGATTTATGTGAACGTTTAAGTAAAAGTAAAAGTAAAAATGCTACAGTAAAAATCTGTAACCTGCATAACAGTGAAATATCCTCTATATATATGGCGAACAACCAAAAATTCACTTTAACAAAACTTCCTGCTTGACACTTTTTATCGACATATTATAGTTCTTTTTATTTTTTCTCAAATGCACAATAGAGTTTTATGTTACATCTAATGCTTATATATAATGAATAAAATGTACGGTAAAAAAAAAAATAAGCAGCTGTGATTGCCAGACTTTTATCTTAAAAATATGAAAGCAACATTACAGTAATGTAAAATGAATTCATTTTGTGTGTTGAATTAATTCAATTCAATGGTGTGTTGCCATGATGGTGCTTATTATTTCTGTCAATGCACCTATATATTAGTATGCATGTCTGATGTCTGGATCAGCTGTTTGTGATGAGCATTAGTTAATCTTATGATCTTTCATCCATGTAACTTTAGTTCTTTTCTTAATCATTGATATTGGAGTCCCATTTATTACATTCATTCATTCATTTTCTTTTCGGCTTAGTCCCTTTATTAATCTGGGGTCACCACAGCGGAATTAACTGCCAACTTATCCAGCATATGTTTTACGCAGCGGATGCCCTTCCAGCTGCAACCCATCTCTGGGAAACATCCATACACACTCATTCACACACATACACTACAGACAATTCACCTATTCCACATGTCTTTGGACTTGTGGGGGAAACCGGAGCACGCGGAAGAAACCCACGCAACCACGGGGAGAACATGCAAACTCCACATAGAAATGCCAACTGACCCAGCCGAGGCTCGAACCAACGACCTTCTTGCTGTGAGGTGAACGTGCTACCCAATACGCCACCGTGGCACCTCTTTTATCACAAAAATGAAAATCCTGCCAGCATTTACTCGCTCTTGACTTGTTCCAAACTATTTTTTCTGCTCTGCTGAATACAAAACACAATAATTTTCAAAACCGCTGGTCGAATAATTTTTAATACTGATTTAATATCGTAATTTACCTTAAATTACTTTTAAATTACTATTATGTTGCTTTCATATTTTTAAGGTAAAAGTCTGACAATAAGGCGCCACGGTGGCCGAGTGGTTAGCATGTTCGCCTCACAGCAAGAAGGTCGCTGGTTCGATCCCCGGTTGGGCCAGTTGGCATTTCTGTGTGGAGTTTGCATGTTCTCCCCGTGGTTGTGTGGGTTTCCTCCGGGTGCTCCGGTTTCCCCCACAGTCCAAAGACATGCGGTACAGGTGAATCGGGTAAGCTAAATTGTCCATAGTGTATGTGTGTGAATGTGTATGTATGGATGTGTTTCCCAGAGATGGGTTGTGGCTGGAAGGGCATCCGCTGCGTAAAACAAATGCCGGATAAGTTGGCGGTTCATTCCGCTGTGGCGACCCCGGATTAATAAAGGGACAAAGCCGAAAAGAAAATGAATGAATGAATGAAGTCTGACAATCATAGCTGCTTTTTTTTACCGTACATTTTACAGATTTTTTTTTTTACTGTCTGAATTCCCAGATAAAATTAACAGAATTTGATTAGATTTAATTTCTTATGCTTCTTGCAAAAGGTGTACTATATAATGTCTGATGTAATTTTATCTGAAAACATAGATCGTTTTTCATCTGCAAGGCATGTTATGGTTCAGTTCGACTTGGCTCTCTTCGGTTCAGTTTGCATTTACACTGTAGTTTAGAACCACTCAATCTAAGTGGGATTATTTCTATAGTTGTGCCGCCTCTATTGCCATGACTTTCTAAAAAAAACGTTTTAATTCTGGGTCATCTAATACACCTCTCACTGGACCCGCTCCTCAGCTACCAATGAGAGGAATAAGTGCAACAATACAACAGTGGCTGCTGCTGCTGACTATAGAAATATGGAATATATAGAAGTTTCTCGTGTTGCAAATCCAGTGACGTTGGTAATGATGATCCTCTTGGACCAATCAGTGATCAGCAGAATGTATACGTCATATTTTGATAACGGTACGCTCGCTTGGAATATTACCCAAGGTAGTACTAAAACAACTACTATGTACTAAAGTGTACAAGTGTACAAAAGTGAGCCGTACCGAACTGAACCATGCAGTGGAAAAGTGCCTTGAAAGATCATTGTTGGAATTTAGTTAAAGATATTGATTTGCTAAAGTATGCAGATGAGTAGAAGTGTCATATTAAAGTTCTGCACATGCAATGCTAAAATAACACTATATTGGTTCAGTACACATACCAAACATTCATTCATCCATTCATTTTCTTTTCGACTTAGCCCCTTTATTAATCTGGGGTCGCCACAGTGGAATGAACCGCCAACTTATCCAGCACATGTTTTTTACGCAGCAGATGCCCTTCCAGTCGCAACCCAACACTGGGAAACACCTATACACTCTTGCATTCACTCTCA
>CAIGQQ010040406.1:8833024-8845631 GCA_903798035.1 Danio albolineatus | reverse complement strand
ATATATATATATATATATATATAGGAATTTTTCACAGTATTTCCTAATATTTTTTTTATTTTTGTTTTATTTTGGCTACATTTGCATATTAAATAGCATTATTGTGTATTATTTCATAATTAGAAAGTTCAAAATAATCAAATGCATTTATTTGAAATAATAATTGTTTGTAAACATGCTTTATAATCCTGCTAAACTAACAGAATTGTACATTCTTTTGTAATTTAATACAAAGATGATATAATATAAAGTATAGCTTTATAAAAGTACGCATGTTTTTATAAAATCTAAATATTTACACTTTCAAAGATTTAAGATGCTGATTAGATACTTAAACAGGTCATCACCTTCTTGTAAAAAGGGTTCATTTCAGGTGTCAAATCCAGTTCCTGGAGGGCCGCAGCTCTGCACAGTTTAGCTTTAACCCTAATTAAACACATCTGATCAAACTAATTGAGAACTTCAGGCTTGTTTTTCAAACAACTTACTACAGGTAAGTGTGTTGAAGCATGGTTGGATCTAAACTGTGCAGAGCTGCGGCCCTCAAGGAACTGGATTTGACATCTATGATTTAAAGGATTAATTAAATTAAAATGCATTCATCATGATATTACATACTTATAGGCAACAATTTGAACTTTACTTTTCTGTTTCAGGATGTCCAGGTGAGAAGAAAACTGAATTTCTGACCAGTGTGTTGGACGCATTATCCACAGACATGGTGCATGCAGTAACCGACCCAGCTGCTGGCGGCAGGTAAACACAAAATGACAACTGACTAATGCACATGTAATGGACCAGTCATGAAATTAACCAATCCTGTGTGGTGTCAAAATATTTTCTTAGTTCATAATGTGACGACTGACTGACTGTAATCACTGATTCAGACCGCTCTTAAAAGATAGCAAAAGCAACACTTCCGAGAGTGGGTCTAAAGAGTGTTTTGGGGACCTGGAGAAGTTCTGATGTGCCCTGATATTTGTGCTTTTTTTCAGTTGCTCATAAACAGATAAGTGGTTAAAGTCGAATACCACTGTAAATAGCTCAAACTGAGCTACAATAATACGTCAGCAACATTTATGTACACGATTGTGCTTTTGAGAAAGAAACCTCTAAGCGAGGCTAGTGTAAAACTAGATATTTGAACTCACTGAAATAACTCACATAAAAAACACAGAATATTTGTTCACAAGGCTTTTGAGAACTGGGCAGCACAGTGGCTTAGTGGTTAGCATTGTCGCCTCACAGCAAGGTTGCTGGTTCGAGTCGCAGCTGGACCAGTTGGCATTTCTGTGTGGAATTTGCATGTTCTCCTGTGTTGACGTGGGTTTCCCCCGGTTGCTACGGTTTCCCCCACAGTCCAAAGACATGCGCTATAGGTGAATTGGATGAACTAAATTGGTGTATTGTGTGAGTGTGTGAATGTGAGAGTGTATGGGTGTTTCCCAGTACTGGGTTGTGGCTGGAAGGGCATCTGCGGTATCATATTCTGCAATAGTTGGCGGTTCAATCCACTGTGGCGATTCCTGATAAATAAGGGACTAAGCCAAAGGAAAATGAATGAATGAATGAATGAATGAAAAGCTCTATGGTTCATATGCGATGAGGCATGAACTGTCATTACTAATTCACACCTAAGACAAAAGGCCAGCATAATGAATGTAAGGGCAAATATTCATGGGGATTCAGCAGTTTTTCTCCGATGTGTTTGCCAGTGATGTTGACAGAAGACAAAGAAAGAGAAAGCACTCTTAATTTTACAAGCACATCATTTTGTTGTAATTATAAATACATACAAACGAAAATAGACTCTTTACAGTTTTCAAATCTGTGTTTGTCTTATCAATATGATCAAAAATGATGAGTATTCATAATAATAAGTATTTTAAGCTCATTTTATGGTGCACATTTCTTTGTACGTTTGTCGACCCCAGGAGTTAAAGTAACTACTTTTTTAGGTAACAGGCTCGTTTTACAAATCCCCTAGAGATAAACAGTTCAGTTTTAACATATTTGAATCCATTCGACTGATCTCTGGGTTGAACGGGAACACTTTTAGCTTAGCTTAGCATAAATTATTGAATCGGATTAGACCATTAGCATTTAGCTAAAAAAAAAAGTTTTGACTTGTATTTAAAGCTTGACCTCATCATTTACTAAGACCGAAGGAAAATAAAAAGTTGCTATTTTCTTGGCCAACATGTCTAGTAACTATATACTCTTAAATTTTTGGACAGGATGCTAACGGTCTAATCTGATTCAATGATTTATGCTAAGCTAAGGTAAAAGTGCTCTCGTCAGATCCCAAGATCAGCTAAATGGAGTCAAAAATGGTAAACCTCAACTGTTTAACTCTAGAGGAGTTGTAATATGAAGTGGAGTGTTCCTTTAATGCATGGCAAGTTTGACTAAAAGTCATGTGCATTAAAAACACAGTCCAACTATTGTGAATTCTTCCCCAGGATGTTGGAGCCAGACCCCAGCCACACACTGGAAGAGCGAGTTGTTCACTGGTATTTCAGCCAGCTTGACAAGAATTCCAGCGGTGATATCGGAAAGAAAGAAATCAAACCATTCAAGCGTTTACTCCGCAAGAAATCCAAGCCCAAGAAGTGCGTGAAGAAGTTTGTGGAGTACTGCGACATCAGCAACGATAAAGCCCTGTCTCTGCAGGAACTGATGGGCTGTCTGGGTGTCACTAAGGAAGAGGGTGAGTCTCACTGTTTCCTGATGTGCATGAGCAAGAAATCAAGGCATTAACACACTTAAAGGGATAGTTCACCTATAACTGAACATTCTGCCCTCATTCACTCACCGTTTAAGACTAGTTTATACTCGACGCGTCCACTAGTTCGCTTGAGTGTGCGTGGCAAATATGACGTCATCACTGAGTTTCTGGATGTTCGCTTTGGGCGCATGGTATTTTTTGAGACTCGAGCGAACAGTGCGGCGCGTCTGATTTGAGTTGTATATGAATCACTTTGAAGAGATTTTGTCTGAAACAGGTACAAATGTAAAGATATCTTTATGATCAGTGATCATAGAGATAACAGGTGATCAATAATTCTTGGCTAGAAATTGCAACAGTAACGAGAAAGGAGGAAAGTTTTTGTTAAAAGGTTTAGAAAAACCTGAGGGATGAGTTTATTAAAGCCAAAAGAGGCCAATGGAGACACAGGTACACCATTACAGAATATGTTTTTCCACCAGTCATAGGTTTTACACTGATGTATATATTACAAATGAATTTAAAACAATTCAATAGTTACAAAACTATGATGAAGTAACAAATTATTTCTTTGATAACTGGACAGGAATATTTAAACCAATCGGTTTACAACAAGATGTCATTTTTCTAGGCTTTATGGGTCAGGAATGTTGGATTATTATTGCCTTTTTAGCATAAGTAGAGGACAGAAACTAACCAGACAGTAATGTGTGAATTGTGAAGCGGGCTAAATAAATAAAAAAAACATCTGTATTATTTAGTAAGTGTACTTTTTGCTTTTATTCTTGCCATAATAAAAAAATATATTTGTTGAGGAACCCATGTTCTGTTGTCATTAATATTTTAATACACTTTAATAGGTAAAACTGTCCGAGATATGAACAAAAGCAAGTGATGCATTAAAGTTTGATTAAAAAAAATCTTGAATGGTTACAAAAATCTTTATAATCATTAAAATAATTTATAAAAATAACAAAAATTTGTTTATTAAACATCAATAATATTAATGATATGACGTAATTCCTGAAACTTTCTACTTCTCTGTTTATCTGTTTGACTTTACGGTCAGTTTCTTTTGACCGCCCCCTGTCGTTTTAAAGAATATCCCAACGGCGAACACGGCGAGTATAAAAGCCTCGTCCGTTTTGCGAGGTGCGCGCACACTCAGCGGAGGCACGCAATGCGGTGCCAGGCGAAAGTATAAAACCAGCTTTACTTGTTACATACATGAAACACAGGAGAAGATATATATATATTTTAAAAAAAGATGGAAACTTGTAACCATTGACATTTTTTTTTCAACAGAATAAAGAAACTGAAAAAGGCTTGAAACCAACTGAGGGTATGTAAATAGAGAGCACATTTGAATCTTTTGGGTGAACTATCTCTTTAAGTTATGCTGAGAATAGTTTGATTTGACATGATACAGAACAAATCACAAGCGATGTTCCACTGAATGCACATTTTTATGCAATTTACATTGAAATGCAAATTAAATGTGTGAGATTTTTAAAGCTTTTAAAAGAAGTCTCTTTTACATTTATTTAATAAAAAAACAAGCGAAATATTGCAATAGTTGTTCATTCATTCATTTTCTTGTCGGCTTAGTCCCTTTATTAATCCGGGGTCGCCACAGCGGAATCAACCGCCAACTTATCCAGCATATTTTTACGCAGCGGATGCCCTTCCAGCCGCAACCCATCCCTGGGAAACATCCAAACACATTCACACTTATACACTATACGGACAATTTAGCCTACCCAATTCACCTATGCCACATGTCTTTGGACTTGTGGGGGAAACCGGAGCACCCGGAGGAAACCCACGCAACCACGGGGAGAACATGCAAACTCCACACAGAAATGCCAACTGACCCAGCCGGGGCTCGAACCAGCGACCTTCTTGCTGTGAGGCGAACGTGCTAACCACTAGGCCACCGTGGCGCCCTGCAATAGTTGTTTTTGATTTAAATATATTTTAAAATGTCCTGTATTTCTGTGATGCAAAGCTGAATATTCTGCATCATTACTCCAGTATTCAATAGCACGTAGCACGATCCTTCAGAAATCATTCTAATCTGTGGGTTTGGCATCCAATATATTTTTTAATTTAATCAATATTGAAACTTATTTATTATTTTTGTGAAAACTGTAATTAATTTGCCGAACAAAGTAGAAAAGTATAGCACTCAAACTAAATTTAAATCTTGGAAAACATTTTTTATCTGTAATTTTTATTAAATTAATTGTTCATATTTTCAAAGTGCCAAAATGATCCACTTATTTTCTTATAACATTTTCCCTCATAAGTATTTCTCATAATATTTCAATTTAAAACTGTGTCTTTTAAAGTATCACCTCAATGGGTCCTAGTCATGTTTAATTTTGAAGTCACACAAAGCAAAAACCATGAGTTTTCATGAGATAAATTTTAAACGTTGGCGAATCAGTGCCTAATATTCTTATTTGTAGGAAAAAAAAGGGATTTTTAAAAAGAAATCCTGGCCCTTAAAATAACCTTTACTGATATAACCGTGAGCAAATTCAACCAAAGTAGCCACTAATGTAAACTACTGTAACTATTTTTTGACTGAAGATACTGAGGAAGATACTAATTATGCAAACTCTAGTGGTCTTGGTTTAGTCTTGTTCGAAGACTGTGTGGTCGTTTTAATAACCATGAGCACTTGTGTTTGTTTAATCACTTTCTCAGAAACAAGCTGTATTGCTGTCATGTAATGAAGAACAGGCTTGTAAAATGTTCTCATTGCTTTTTCCTCAGGGGCAAAAACAGGTGACGGCACAACATCTAGTAAACTGGTGAGTTAATGTCAGTGGCTGTTAACATTCACAACATGCATTCCAGCCTTCTCTTTCACTGAGCAGTAGACTGAAATTACTAATATACAAGAGGACCTTTGCATTTATATTTAGAAGTGACCAGATTTTCTCAGAGTGGAATACGGCATAAACAGTTAGGTTCAGAGTTTCAAGGTTTTTCCTTTAAAACTAGCCCAAAATTAGATCAGTTGTCATTAAAAAAATAGCCCAATGGCCAGATAAAAATAGTCCAACGGCCAGATAAAACTAGCCCAATGGCCAGATAAAACTAGCCCAATGGCCAGATAAAACTAGCCCAATGGCCAGATAAAACTAGCCCAAGACTTGCCCAAATGGTCAGTTGAAAATAGCCCAAATGGCCAGTCAAATCTGGCCCAAAACTAGCCCACAATTACCAGTCAAAAAATAACCCAATAGTTAGTCAAAACTGGTATGATATCTAGTCAAAACTAGTACAAAACAAGCCCAAATGGTCAGTTAAATCTAGCCCCAATGGCCAGTCAAAACTATCCCTAAATTTGTCCACATGGTCAGTTAAACGTAGCCCAAATGGCCAGTCAAAACTGGCCCAAAACTAGCACAAAATTACCAGTCAAAACTAACCTTATGTTCAGTCAATGCAATGGCCAAAAAACTAGCCAGAAAGGTCAGTTAAAACTAGCCCAAATAGACAGTTAAATCTTACCTAGTGGTTGGTCTAAACTAGCCCAAATGGACAATTATAATTGGCCCAAAAAAGTCCACAATTACCAGTCAGAAATAACCAAATGGCCAGTCAAAACTTTTCCAATGGCTCAAAACAAACCCAAAGGGCCAGCCAAATTTTCCCAATGGGCAGTTAAAACTAGCACAAAACTAGTTTAATGGCCAGATAAATCTAACCCAATGGCCAGTCAAAACTAGCACAAAATTAGCCTGATGGATAGTTAAAATTAGTCCAAAACTAGCCAAAATGTCCAGCCAAACTAGTCTAATGGGCAGATAAAACTAGCCCAAAACTAGTCCAAATAGCCAGTCAAAATTAGCCCAATGGCCAGTTAAAACTAGCCCAATGACCGGATAAAACTAGCCCAAATGGCCTTTCAAAACTAGACCAAAACTAGTCCACAATTACCATTTAAATCTAACCCAATGGCCATTCATATCTAGCACAAAACTATATGGGCAGTTAAAATGAGTCCACAACTAGCCAAAATGGCCAGTCAAACTTGCCTAATGGCCAGATAAAACTACTCAAAGCCTAAAAAGTCAGTCAAAACTGGTCCAATGGTCAGTAAAAATCATCCCAAAACTAGCCCAAATGACCAATCAAAATTAGCCCAATGGCCAGATAAAACTAGCTCAAAACTAGTCCACAATTACCATTCAAATCTAACCCAATGGCCGGTCAAAACTGGCCCAAAACTAACCGAATGTTTATTTGACATATTTTTCATTACTCTTTGCATTAGACACAGTTTATTCTTTAAATATAACAGTTTTAGTCATTTTTAAGTTTCTGTAACATCCTATCTTGAAACTCATAGAAACACTCTATCCTCTAGAGCAGTGTTTCTCAACTGGTGGGTCGCGACCCAGAAGTGGGTCGTGGGAACGTTTTTAGTGGGTCGCGATATTTTTATGAGTGTTTTGCTTATACCGGACTTTTGTTTTGAAATGTGCGAGCGACAACAGTTCAGATTAGTTCATGGTAACAAGCTTTCCTTACCCTGACCACTGTTTACAGTATTTGTCATTTTCACTTTGAAATTTTTCTATAATTTGATACGTTTTGTTAAATGACAGCAATAAAATTTTGTTTATTAGTAAGTCTTGGTGATTTTTCTGTCACTACTTGTGTATGTTAACAAATAAATACAAATTAGTTATAATTCCAAAAATTATATTAAAGTTTCTAAATATTTGGGTCGCGGCTTGATGACCATGTAAAAATGTGGGTCCCATGGCCAAACCAGTTGCGAACCACTGCTCTAGAGACCCTACACCTCACAAAACTATGCTTACAGGTACTCAGTTTCATCACACTAGAGCAGTTCATTGATTGAATATAAATTTGGTAGAGTAAAATATTTTTACGCAACCCTATAAATATAATTAATGCAATACTGTTTGTCAAACCTTTAACTAGTGGACTTAAAAATCAACCAATGGCAAGTGGTTAAAAGTAGCCCTGCTTTGGATGGATATATAAAGAAAGACTAATACTAGCAATAAAGACATTTTTAGGAAAACCTTAAGTACAAAACAAAACATAATTTAATTGATATATAATAAGGAGGGAGACTAAAAAACGAAATGAAATGACATCTGATCACCCTGTTTATAACTGATGACAAAGATTTGTTCATCCTATGATTTAATTGTCAACATCTGAATATTCACAGAACCTGTCAAAGAAACAAGGCTAAAGTGGGCACTACGATTGTTCCCGCTCCCGTCCCGCAGATCCCGACCCCACCAAAACGACGACGGAACCCATAGTCTTTGCACTTTGTACTTTAAAAACAATGTAAATTCACTTTTTGTAGAAAAATAAGGTATTTAAACAGACTGCTGAATATGTGAATGATGTAGTTAGCATTTGTATGTCTTTACAACAACATCAAAAAGAATAATAATAATTTAACACATACAATGTATGTGTCCTTTTGTGAGTCTAAAATAAGTATACTTTTCTAAGTTGTACAAGTTGTATTACATGTTGCATTTGTCAAGGCCATCTCTTTTGTTAAGTATTTTTTATTTGTCTTTTCCTCTGCTAATATCTGGATAGTTTGTAATGCATCTAAACTGTTTTTTTTAGAAACCTCGACTTATGTTAGTTTTTATACCAACTACTGCCTGTGCTTGGAATTATTACAGATTATAGTCCTGTACCACACATGGAACGGGAAACAAATCTTTTTGTTGAAAGTGCTTCATGATGATTAGAAATAAAGAAGTCTTTTATAATATTTTGCATTCTTGTTATTGACCAAGTAATGGTGTGTTCACACTTGGCAGGTTTGTTTCATTTACTCTACAATACCTGACAAAAGTCTTGTCGCCTATCCAAGTTTTACAGTAGGAACAACAAATAAGAAGTCTCATCACTTAATAAAAATTATGTACAGTATAGAATATAAAGTCATGCTGCAAAGGAAAAATAATTAGTATTGTGCATGACTCCCATGAGCTTGGAGGACTGCATCCATACATTTCTGCATTGACTCAAATAACTTCTTAATAAAGTCATTTGGAATGGCAGAGAAAGTGTTCCTGCAGGACTCCCAGAGTTCATCAAGATTCTTTGGGCTCATCTTCAGTGCCTCCTCCTTCATTTTACTTCAGACATGCTCAATATTGTCTATGTCTGGTGACTGAGCTGGCCAATCCTGAAGCACCTTGACCTTATTTGCTTTCAGGAACTTTGATGTGGAGGCTGAAGTATGAGAAGGAGCGCTATCCTGCTGAAGAATTTACCCTCTCCTGTGTTTTGTAATGTAACGGGCAGCACAAATGTCTTGATACCTCAGACTGTTGATGCACTCTGCAGATCTCTCTCACACCCCATACTGAATGTAACCCCAAACCATGATTTTTCCTTCACCAATCTTGGGTCCATGCAGGTTCTAATAGGTCTTCCGTGGTGTTTATGATGATTGGGATGCAGTCGATTCATCTGAAAAATGTAAGTTCTGCCACTTTTCCAAATGATCAACAAGAAGTCAAGTCATTAAATGTTGCTCTTACAACTGGGATCAATGTCAAGACTTTTGACAGGTAGTTTATAAGGCCTGTATGCACCTGGTGCACAGCAAAAAAATCAGTGTACATTTAACTCAATTTGAGTTTATCTTAACACTCCTTGGGTGTACATATGACTCCCTCCATTTTGGTGTTAAAATAACACTTTCTAAAGTGTGAAATTTGTACATTACTCACAGAGTTCATTTTAACACAGAGTTTATTCCTACGTTGGACTGG
This sequence comes from Danio albolineatus, assembly GCA_903798035.1. Classification (NCBI taxonomy): domain Eukaryota; kingdom Metazoa; phylum Chordata; class Actinopteri; order Cypriniformes; family Danionidae; genus Danio; species Danio albolineatus. The sequence goes on along the minus strand of CAIGQQ010040406.1, from coordinate 8,836,097 downwards.
AGTGTATGTGTTACACTTCAAAGTGTTATTATATTACCTTTTTTCCTATATTATCAATTGGTGTGTGTGTGACAGATCAAATATGGTTAAAATAGTTTTAATTTATTAAAATGTTAATTTATCTTTTTAGAAATAATTTTAATACATTCTACTCTTTGTATTTTAAAATGCAACAAGACATGTTTCAAGTTTAAGTAAACCATACTGGTTTGATCACTGTTTGTCCGAAAGAACCGGTTGAGAAAAAAGCGACTTCCCTTCACTAGTAGGAAATACACTGCCTTTTGGGTTAAAAGTTTAACACTGAAAAAACCAACAACTCTTAAATATACGCTCTTTCACACTCATGGATTCAAATGTACTCCGGTTTTAACACTGAACAACACCAAAATAATCACACTGTGTATTTAACACTGGAATTTTTGCTGTGTAATGAGAATTAATTTATTATATCTTATAATTTATTATATCATCAAGGCTGGACCGGTTCAAGTAAGAAAACTGGACTTCCCTTTACTAGCGCCAAATACACTGCATATTAGGCATAAAAATTTTAACACTGAACATTTTTAAAAAAAAAATATACGCTCTTTCACACTTGTGGATTAAAATGTACTCCGGGTTTTAACACTGAACAACACCAATAAAATCACACTGTATATTTAACACAGGAATTTTTGCTGTGTGTTAAGATGCGTTTTCGTTGATCCAATCACAAGTGGACAATGCTAAGTACAGGTGATAATATGGTGTAAAGCTTTTTGAGCTTGTCCACATTCAACCACTTTGAAATGTGGTTAAAAACATGTTCGATCAGATTGCTCCTACAATGCAAACATAATTGTGGTTTAATTCAGACCTCTAAACTATCTAAAAACATGGATATTAAAAAGACAGGATGCTCAAGCAGATTAAGATTCAATCTTAAAAATGACAGTATGAATGCTAAGTCAACCAAGACTAAATGCATCCTTCATTTCTTCTTTTTTTGTCTGTTTTTTTTTTTTGACTGCATGGGCCAAATGAACCAAGATAACTAAATTAGACGTGTGAACACAGCATTTATCCTCAAACACTGGTTTGCCATGCATAAACAATATTACTATAATAAATATTCTGACCATTTTAAATTGAGATGAACTCTTATTTCGACCATTGTCTTGGGATGAAGTTGTATTTCCATCAGTGACCTCAAACTGACCTCATTTCTTTAGCTCCGGGTGTCGTTTATGGTAAGCAGATCTGGCTCTGTGAGATTAGATGGTGAGCGCTGGTTTAACACTGCAGGGAACATAAAGAAAGGAATCAGTTCAGTTTAGGATTTTAAAACGGCCCGGCCATGAACAGATAAGACTAGTAGTCTGAACGTGCAAGGTTTTTTAAATAGCCTCTAACAAAAATACTTGTAATACTTTAAGTATTAGAAGAAGTGGTAAGTCTGTCAGCTTCACATCTACCAGTGGAGCATCTCAATGAGAAAAAAATTAAATAAACTGCAATTGTTTGCAAAAGAGAACATTTTCTATTCTCTATGAAGCTACATTTACTAGATCAATATAAATAGTTATACATAATTTTATATATAATTGTACAAGCTGGGATAATTAGGCAAGTCATTGTATAATGATGGTTTGTTCTGTAGACAATTGAAAATAAATATTCCTAAAAGGCTAATAATATTGACCTTAAAATCGTTTAAAAATGTATAAAAACTGCTTTTATTCTAGCCAAAATAAAATAAATAAGAAGAAAGAAAAAATATTATAGAAAATACTGTTAGAAATTCCTTGCTCTGTTGAACATCATTTGGGAAATGATAAAAAAGTTAAATTGTGGTTTATTTTATAAACTACTGATAATGTGTGTTCAAATTGCTAAATTTAAGCATTATCATTTAGTGCAATTATAAAATATTATATTCCTATTAAAATATTTCATTACTATATTTTAATATATACTATATAGATATATACATATCCTAAAACAACAAGTATTAAACAACATATTAAAGCACATTTACATTAAAATTTAAAATATATGTTCATTAACTTACCACAAGTTTTTTCTAACCTCTAGAAAAATCTCTCTCATTTTTTTGTGGTTAACCAGACAACAATGTGTGAAGTTTATTTATAAACTAATTTCGAGAGGATCATGTGCCTATGATTGCTTGCTGCTGGTCCCGCATTATTCAATTTATGATTCACCAATCAGACGATTCCTAAGCCACTATAAAAACCCTAAGTTCCATATAACAGCCATCTTAGTTTTGAAGAGTCCCCTCTTCCACCCCTACTCCTCCTCCTTTCCAGTGGTCAGCACTGTTGCCTCACAGCAAGAACGTCACTGGTTCTAGTCCTTAGCAAGCCAGTCAGTATTTCTGTGTGGAGTTTACACATTCTCCCCGTGCTCACGTGGGTTTCCCCCAGGTTGCCTGGTTTCCTCCCACCATCCAAAAACATGCAATTTTAAAACTTTAAAAGTTAATTGACTAATCCAAATCACCCCCATAGACATGGTCCTAGTAAGTAGTTCTCTCCTTAAAGCAATCACTTTCTGTTCATGAGCTACTACAGCAGGGGAGTTCTCTAGATCTACCTGAGCTCAAACTCCCCTCTCGCCTTGCAAACAGGCGGGAGCCCTGGGCTCGAGGATCTTATGAGGACAGCATGCCAAACAAGCTTTTTAATCAATCATCAGCTAAGTGTGAACTCTAGAAACAGTATTTAGTGGAATAAGCAGAATCAATACATTTCTAGAATATCGAATGTTATATATTGCAAACAACACTCAGAATTAAGGGGAAAAATAAAACGAAATGAAAACAGTGTTTTTTTTTAAGTCAGTAGTCAAATTTGGTGTTGTGTCCAAGTGTCCTGTGAGTTTTTCATTAGAGCAGCACCTGTGCTAAACTCAAAACTTCCATCAGATAATCTTACAACAACAAACTAAAAAGTCTAAACAAACGCCTACAGCTGCCATAGCAAGTTCACTTTCCTGTTTAAACATGGCTTTAAGGATGAGAACCATCTATCTATCTATCTATCTATCTATCTATCTATCTATCTATCTA
>CAIGQQ010040406.1:8784556-8808024 GCA_903798035.1 Danio albolineatus | reverse complement strand
CCACCACATTTGTACAGTGCTCCCAAGACAAATGTCATTCAACCGCAATAGTCAAGACTAAAGCCAATCTGAAGATGCTGGATTTTAGCCAATAGTATATGGATGCAGCCTTTATGATGCAAGCTGAGATTGCATCTCTCAGAGATGTAATGTCAGTCACAACACATTCAATGAAGTGAATGATGTCACCGCTAGGGGTGGGGTTAGGTGAGCCCATTAAAATGCATTGGATGCAGCTCAGAGTGCACTGCACCAGGTCTGCATCCAGACCCCTCTCGATTTTAGCGCTGCGTACGGGTGTAGTAACGAGCACACAAATAAAACAGCATGAAGGCAGAACATTTTGTATGTTACGAACTTCTGTGCTAAACAACTAACGTTATGATAATAGCCACTTACTGCACTGACCATAAGGCAAAGCAGCACCAACTTGCACTAAATTTTAGGCTTACACACCTCGCTTATTGGTGGACTTAATTTGCTTATTGGTGGAATTAGGGGGCCCCGATCAATGCCAAACAGCTTATATTATTCTTATAGCTCTTTTATATATTTTCTATTATATGCATATGCCCACCATAAGGGATAGTGTGTTCATGCATGCCTAAATAAAACGAAAGCACAGAACAGACTCACATTTAAGAGCAAGGGGCGGCTTCTGGTGGTTCTGCGGTATGGATTGCGTATAGGGAGGGTCGGCTCTTTTATGTTTATTGCCATCCTTCAAAGAAAGACTTAAAAAACGGGAGAAATACGGGATAATGCCTTTACGGGATGATAGCGGGATAGAACTGTATAATATAGGGGAATCCCAGGGAAAATTGGAGGGTTGACAGATATGATTTTATGTTGTAAAATCTGTCTATAACCGTTAAGATTTTAATGTTATTACTTCTTTTCAAAATTAAGGGCCCCCATGAATAACAGAACGTTCTTTCTGTACCGCACATGTAAATATTAAAATCTAATCACAAATAGTTAGCTTGTGAGTTTATTTTATTTAACATTTTATTTTACATTAAAAAGACAAGTGGTGACAGTGGCGATGAAAGAACTTCACCAATTGGCGAAAGTGAAGAATTAAAAAACCTTGAGAGAAACCAAGCTCAGTTGGGCACGACCATTTCTCGTATGGCCAAACGCCTTGTGCAGAGCTGCAGTCTAGGCACCGGAGGCTGAAAAAGCAGGGCGTTAGCTTGACTCAGCTGTCCTTGGAGCATCACAGGAACCAGTCTCACGCTGTCCACTCCTCCATGCCCCACAGTAGTTACTCAGGATACCGCCTGGTCCAGGATTATGGATCCTTGGGATCATCTTGTCGCGGGTCTTGGATCAAATCAGTGGCGCTACATAGTCTCTGGGGGCCTCGGGATGAGTATCCACCTGTGGAAATAGAGAATAAAGAGAATAATTAGCGTAGCTGCTGTTCATAGTGTATATAAACGAGATGCGTGGAGCACATTCATGCATCATACCGCTATGTGATGCATTGAGTGTATGCTTTACTAAAACGATGGATCTTTAATCTAGTTTTAAACTGCGAGAGTGTCTGAGGCCTCGTTTACACTAGTGTGTTTTCCGCTACGTGATTGGGGCTTTGGGTCATTGCGTATCCTTCCCTTATTCGTCAAGCGCACATGACTATAACGCCACCGGGAGACGGCAGACCAGTCTTCACTGTAAACACTGTACTTTCGATAGCCATGGATGTTTTATATTCATTTGTTACTTTAAGTAACAACTCAACCTCGTCGTCTGTCCACAAAAAGACCTATCTTGCTTTCTTTGCCATCGTGTTCATCGTTCAACCAGCATTTGTTGACTAACAAAAACCAAATGCCGAGCGAGACACGTGCTTCCTGTTTATACTTGAACGCGCATGCCCAGAGTGCGCGAATGGTCACGTGATATACGTTTCTGGTGGCGTAATGTGGACGGAGATCTTTTGAGAGACGCTTGGGTAAAACGCTAGTGGGGACGCGGATCGTTTTCATGCTAAAACGCCGTTTTAAAACTAAAACGCACTAGTGTAAACAGGGCCTGAGCCTCGGACATTATCAGGAAGGCTATTCCACAGTTTAGGAGACATAAATGAGTTGCCTTTACTCGACTTTGCTGTTGTAGGTACTACCAGAAGCCCTGAGTTTTGAGAACTTAAAGAGCGGGTTGCATTGTAGCAAGACAGAAGGTTGGTTAGATAAACAGGAGCTAGATTATTTAAAGCTTTATAGGTAAGAAGCAATTTTTTTAAATCAATACGAAATTTAACAGCCAGTCAGTGCTTGTTGATTCAGATTTCAGATAATGTAAATATCTCAATTAATAAAAAAACCTGTCTCTTTTTGATTCAAAATAGCAAATTTAACCTAGTATTGACTAGTTTGCAGGTATAAGCTTAAAATAACCTATAGTTGGTCTGATTGGTACATTAAGTTGGGGTTGGAGTTTGGCATAAATCTTTATGCTTGCTGAGTTTTGATGCTTGATGCTTGCAGTGTTTTCAACTGGAGGGATGCGTGCTGAAATAAAAATGTCTAAATATGATATGAAATTGGCAGGGGTGACACGGTGGCTCAGTGGTTAGCACTGTTGTCTCACAGCGAGAAGGTCGCTGGGAGTCCCGGCTGGGCCAGTTGGCATTTCTGTGAGGAGTTCCCCCACATTCCAAAGACATGCGTGAATTGAATAAACTAAACTGGCCACAGTGTATGAGTGTGTGAACGAGAGTGTATGGGTGTTTCCCCAGTACTGGATTGCAGCTGGAAGGCCATCCGCTGTGTAAAACATATGCTGGAATAGTTGGCAGCTCATTCCACTGTGTCAACCTCAGAAATAGAGACGAAGCCGAAGGAAAATAAATTATGATATGAAATTGGCACCACGTAAAATACTATTATCATGGAAACAAGTTATTAAAATAAAAGGCCACACAAAATACCCTACGAAGAAAAAAACCCAGCCATCTGACCTTAACAATGTGAGATTTTCATTGACGCTAATTATCACAATCACCGCATCTACAAATGACTTGGGAAGGAGATCCAGCTGGCTGACTTTAACGAGCTTCTAAATAAATGTCAGGAAAAATCCCCCAAAAATGCAGAACGAAGCCCGCAACCGCATTCAGCAATCATCCAGAAAAGCCTGTCATGACATCACCAACAGAGCGTGAGCGGGTCTGTCTGATTATGGAGGAAATTCGCCAAAGCATTCCTGAGGCTGACGGGAGAACAATGGCCATTCTTACTTTTCCAGGCGATATTTAGGTTTCAAACAATGGACTCTTCCAGTTACATTTATTCTTTATTCGCTCTCGTCATCTGCAGTGCCTGTTTGCCTTGTTTCACGCTTGGCACCTGTGCCCAGACACAAGACAGGGCACTGTATGTGAAGTCTTGCGTAACGGCCCACAGTGGTAAGTTTACACAGCTCAGATGACTAAGGAGATACCCAGCTCACAGAGTCCGCCCTTATCACCAAACATCTGATAGTGCCAAATCAGCGGAGGTGGGTACGGCTTCAATGAGGGACAGACCTCACAAGAATTCCTTCTGGAAAAGGAAACCTGCCTGAGCATGGAGGAGGAGGAGAAGAGGGAATCCATCAGAGCTTTCATGCCCAAATCCTTGATTCACTGAAAAAAAATTGGTTTATTGAATTTAATAAATTATTTTAAGTGGTTGCAAACAGTTTAAATGGCCTGAATTTACTGAACACATTAAGTTGAACATTACTAAATTTCATTTGTTTGTTTAAACTCAGCCGTATAAATTGTTTGCAACCCCTTACTGTAAAGAAAATGTAGTAAATGCAATGAATCGTTGTTTTCAGTGTTCACGTCGTCCAGGAGATGGCCCGTTGGAGATGTGCCGTTGATCATATTTGAGAGGATTTTATTGGCTTGTCTGCTGAAAATACAGCTCTGAAGAAAGTACTTTTATGTTCTTAGCAGATGCTCATTTATCACATGATCTTTGGTGAAGGCCACTGACAGCAGCTAAAAAAATGAACTGAACTCTATAAAAGGAATCGACAACCAATGGGAACCTGAAGTGTAAAGGTTAAAAGGATATATAAAGGCTTAACCAGGGCTTAATTTGTGGTGGAACACGCTGGATCCGGAACCTCTAAAATCGCACTGGCACCTCATTTTACTGATCCCCTCCTCAACCGTCTGCTATTCACTTTCATTTTTTTCCACGACTTCCCAACCCTCTTCACTTTCGACAGCGACACCCACACCCCCCATCCCGCTCTTCAATTTCATCCGCAACACCTCTCCATCCTCGGGTCACACGCCGGATCCGTTACCCCGATCTGTTCCGGGACCTCACAATTCATAAATTAAACACTGGGCTTAACACAAGTAAACGACTTTTATGGTTTGTTCAAATTACTTGTTTAAAATGAGGTGAAACAACACAATTCTTGAGTTTTTTTTTTTGTAACAACCTAATTGTATTATTTTCCATCCACTTCAATTTGTAAAAACTTGAAAAAAAAAAAAATTCCTTAATGTTGCTCCCAAAAAAATCGATTATATGGAACCTAGCATTTTCTACAGAGTTACAAACGCTGGAAATGCTCTCTGCTAATCAGCAGTTTTAATATATGCATACAGTATATATGCCTATTTTGCATGTAAGTGTAAAATTATTTTTAATTATTCACAGTGCTTCATGGGTTTGTAGTTCTTTCCCTCTTTAAAGTTGATAAGCACGTGGTCTTGTACCTTTGCCTTTTTATCTGATTTCCAGGTATTTGCTTCAAATAGAAGTTTGTTATATGATTTATCTTGCAGATGGTTTCTTGGGTAATGGGTTAAAATGCTTTAGCAAATACTTTAGCAAAATCCTTATGGAACAACATATTGGGACTAAATTTTAATCGAGCTACTGAAAATAGCAAGTCTCAATGCACTCTATTTGGCTGGTAACTAAAAGTTACAGGCTAAAAAACGCACAGGGTCTGATCCATGAATCTTTACCATTGCTTATGACACAGCTAATGCGAGGCGGCTCTACAAACTGTTTTCACTGCCACTAGTTCTTTGATGTCAACTTGGTATGTCTTGAGATTGAGTAAATCAACAAAGAAAATTTTTATTTGTATGTGAACTATCCCTTTAACTGGGTATTATCAAATCAATGAGGTTTGAGCATTTTGAGTTTTTTTAAAGGGCATTTTTCTGAGTTTTTTTTTTTTTTTTTTCATTTTAAAGGTCACCTATTTTACCTTTTTTTCAAGATTTAGAATAAGTCTTTTGTGTCTCCAGAATGTGTCTGCAAAGTTTCAGCTCAAAACAACCGTCAGATTGTTTATTAAAGCTTTCAGAATATTGCAATTTTCTGCTCTAAACATAATGTAGCTGTTTTTGTTGCCTGTGCCTTTAATGCTAGTTCTCCCCACCCACAGTTCCCACATGCCTGTCAGAATGTGCCTCAATCTAGGCTGTGTCAGATAAACAGCACAGTGACAGACATGAGGGAAGCAGATCTCATGTAACGTTTGTGACAAATACTACAGTAAGAACTTTACCGAAGATTATTTGATATATTTATTGTGGAGTTAATGAGTCGATGAGAACGATGAGTCACAAACAATGGCGTTACAACACAGCATGCACAAATAGGAGTGTGATAAATGTGACAGGATACACGTTAATATCCACTGCTGTATGGATATCCAGTATGTTAATGTGCAAAATAAACCTGATTTAACATTCACAAACTGGGATTGAAGCGTCTTCTTTAATAATTGTACTGACATGCGGCTGTGGTAAGAAGATGGTAAAATCGCTGTAATTCATTAACATGCACTGTTTTAAAAAACGTTTTATATTCTTGATCACGTGATGATGATTGATGATCACAGCAAGCTAAACAGATCTTTTTATCCCAGTTTATGTGTCCACATCCTGTCTTGTTGATATGATTAAACAGGTTACTACATAGATATGTTAATATGCGGCTGTCAATCAATTCAGTGGGCGGGGAAACCGCACTCCTATGTCACGTTGCGGTCGGCCTCAAAATGGGAGGGATTTGGATCCTATTTCAACATCAGGAAGTTTAAGAGACTAATTGTGTTTCTATCACCCCAATATGACCGTGGAAACACTATACCTACACACAGTTCTGTCCAAATAGCTTCCATAGTCTATTCCAAATAGACTTTCATCATGGGTGCCCTTTAAATGGATTTGACAGCAACAGTTAGTCAAAGTTGCACAGCAAACACTACTAACACTCTGTACACTTGCTCAACAGCCTTTTTCAACAGCTTTAAGTCAGATGTCGGCCTACATGATGGCTAGTTTTGAAAAGAATCGCACAAAAAAATAAATAAAATTGGATTTACTACATTTTTAATGGTAAGTGATTGCACACAATTTATATAGGCTGAATTTAAACAAACCAAAAGGATTTAGCAACCAAAGAACCGAACTGTACTCCACAAATAACCCCAGTTCTCAATTAATCAACCAAATTCCAGACTAGCAGCATTAGCTATCAGATGCTGGTGCCATTCGGGGGTTAAATAAGGGTTGCCACTGCCCGCTGAGGTGACAGAGTTCTGTGTTTGGCTCTGCACACAGTGGACTGCACTGTACTGGCCCGTGAAGCCCTCAGTGCCCTGCGTCACAAGTGAAGCAGCTGAAAAGAGATGCATTATGTTCTGGTACTCGCCTGTCCTGCTGCTGGCCCCTCTTCTCTTCTGCTCCTCAACACTCAGCCATTTTCCTCCACTTGAAATGTTGTCCTGCTCTTCATGAAAGTCACTCTCACTGCTCGGGCTGTCCGGCGTCTGGCTGTGGCCAATCAGCACCTCATCATGTCCAGCCACACGTTCAGATGATTTAAGCACCATCTCAATTTCTCCCCACCTGCCAGCTCACCTGAAAATGCACACTTCTTCATCTGGAACTATAGGAAACTTGTTTAAATGCACATTATACAAAACATCGCTTACATAATGCTTGTTTACCCTAAATGTTCTTCTGCTATATTACCAACCAGGCGATTTGTTTAATTGTTTGATGAGTAAATGTGTCACAGCCACTTCATCACAGGCTGAAAATGATGCTAAACTAAGGCTGTCCACACACACACACACTGTAAAAAGCAAACCGGGCTCATTGGAAATATGTGCCCAGGACTACATTTTTGAGAACCGTAATAAGTACCCTGGACTACGTTGTCTTGCAGTTTTTGTTTTCACAAATCCACTAGAGGGCGACATGGTGGCACAGTAGGTAGTGCTGTCGCCTCACAGCAAGAAGGTCACTGGTTCGAGCCTCGGCTGGGTCAGTTAATCAAACTATGTGCTAGAACATGTAAAATGGGAGCATAACAGGAACATTCAAAAAGCCACTCATGCGAACACCTTAATCATATTACTGTCTTATTCATTCATTCATTCATTTTCTTGTCGGCTTAGTCCCTTTATTAATCCGGGGTCACCACAGCGGAATCAACCGCCAACTTATCCAGCATATTTTTTACGCAGCGGATGCCCTTCCAGCCGCAACCCATCTCTGGGAAACATCCATACACACACATTCCCACTCACACACTACAGACAATTTAGCCTACCCAATTCACCTATACCACGTCTTTGGACTTGTGGGGGAAACCAGAGCACCCGGAGGAAACCCACGCAACCATGGGGAGAACATGCAAACTCCACACAGAAATGCCAACTGACCCAGCCGGGGTTCGAACCTGCAACCTTCTTGCTGTGAGGCGAACGTGCTACTCACTACGCCACCGTGGCACCCTGTCTTATTCAGATTTAGGCAAATAATTTAATTACTGATGTTCATGTAAATGCAGTCAATGTTACATTCACCAAAAAAAATAAAAATAAATAAATAAATAATAATAATAATGGCGCCACGGTGGCGCGTGAGTAGCACGTTCGCCTCACAGCAAGAAGGTCGCTGGTTCGATCCCCGGTTGGGCCAGTTGGCATTTCTGTGTGGAGTTTGCATGTTCTCCCTGTGGTTGCGTGGGTTTCCTCCGGGTGCTCCGGTTTCCCCCACAGTCCAAAGACATGCGGTACAGGTGAATTGGGTAAGCTAAATTGTCCATAGTGTATGTGTGCGAATGAGAATGTATGGATGTGTTTCCCAGAGATGGGTTGTGGCTGGAAGGGCATCCGCTGCGTAAAACAAATGCTGGATAAGTTGGCGGTTCATTCCGCTGTGGCGACCCCGGATTAATAAAGGGACTAAGCCGAAAAGAAAATGAATGAATGAATAATAATAATAATAATATGCTAAATATAAAATAGACTCTCTAAATCTGCCATTAATTTCTGTTTTAAAGAGATTTAGAATTTAGAAACCTCACACTGACATTTCTTCCCATAAAGTCTAATCCTTAACATTAACAAGCTCAATTTTTAAATACAATAAAATAGGAGGGCTATTGAAAGAGGACTTTATTCCAGGAACAGGCTTAATCTCTGCCTGGAAAACATGTTTTAGAGGAGTTATAATGCTCTGTGCAGCACATGAGTCAGTAGGTGACAGTGCAGGCATCTGCAGGTTGTGTTTGCTTTCTTAAGCTTCAGCTCAGGACTGCTGAACATCTCTCATAGATGCAAAGGTTTTCAAACTAAGATGACTGCTATAAATAAAACACAATTGTGGAAACCTGAAATGAAGTTTAATGCAAAATAGTTAGCACCTATGTTCAGATAAGTGAGAATAAACATCCATAAAACTGTGGAACTTTCTACTCCAAAGTAAATAAACAAAGATAATAGTACAGTTTAAAGTTAAAGTCCCAACTTTAAAGCCTCAAGTGATTTACATAAAAAATATTTACATAATGTTGCAGATAACTGTCTACAACTAAAATAAAAAAGAAATATATGTGCACAGTTCGAAAAAGTAATGCAAATACAAAAGGCAGTCACAAAAATACAAACACAAACACATTCTAATGTGAAAAGCTAATTTAACAAATATTCATTTTCTTCAAAACTTCATTTTCTGTCCAGGCACATTGTATTGCAATTACCCTAAGTGCTGCACAAAATAAAGCAGCAGAACATTTGTAAGACATGACTGCACAACATTTTAATTTCAATAAATGTAGTCACATTTACCTTTAATATTTATTCTGAGGTGAAGGCAGATGAGGAATCTCCTCAATGAAAGATGTATAAGGACGTCCATCAATGGTTGTTGGATTGTTTTGATGAATAACACTCCAGGTGCTCAAGCCTCCGGCCAGGAAAACACAGAACTGAACAAACACACACACACACACACACACACACACACACGCACACACACACAGCTTCAAAAACAAAAAAGTCATCGAGTTCAAAAAAAGTTAAGTAGAAAACATTGAATAAATGAAATGACCAGCAAACAGTCCTGACCTAAACCTTATTGAAAATCTCTAGGAAACCCTTGGTGAATAATTTATGGCTAAGGAACAATCAGTGAATTTTAAAAGAGACTACATGATCACAACAAAGCAGATTGACAGGCTTATTATTTTGTGTGTGTACCTTGTATTCCTCACATTGTGGGGACCAAATGTCCACACAAATTTAGCAATGCCAATACATTTTAACCTTGTTTTGTGGGGAACTTTATTTGGTCACATTTTATTTTGATGGTCCGTTTGTTGAATTTAAGTTACATTGCAACTCATTCTCATTAGATTATAAGTAGACTGTTAGGTTGGGGTTAGGGTTAGGGGTAGGGCTAGTGTAAGTTGACATGTACTTGCAAAGTTTCTTATAGTCAGTTAAATGTCTGTTAAATGTCAGTATCAACAGATATTATGTTGACAGTCTACTAATACTCAAATAGACCATCGAAATAAAGTGTTACCCCTTATTTGGTCCCAATGAGTAAAAAGGCCAATAAATCACACATAGAGATTTGCAGTTAGTAAACTTCCAGTGAGAGTTGGGTTTTGGCGTAGTGGAATACTGTAGATTATACACAAAATAGTATGCACAAAAACATTGGAATTAAACAAAAAGAAAAGCCATAATGTTCAGGAAGAGGCAAAAGCTCAAAAACGCTTATTTAGAGCCTTTGCCTAAATTATAATAACAATAATAAATAATATTAATAAAGGGTTTAGGGTTGGTATTTCTGTGTGGAGTTTGTGTTCTCCCCGTGTTTGCTTGGGTTTCCTCCGGGTGCTTTGGTTTCCCCCACAAGTCTAAAGACATGCGCTATAGGTGAATTGGGTAAGCTTAATTGGCCGTAGTGTAAGTGTGTGAATGCAAGAGTGTATGGGTGTTTCCCAGTGTTGTAAAGACATCTGCTGCGTAAAACATATGCTGGATAATTTGGCGATTCATTACGCTGTGGTGACCCCTGATTAATAAAGGTACTAAGCCCAAAAGAAACCAAATGAATGAATAATAATAAAAAAGACAATGACAAAACAATTGTATTACAACAAATGCTTAATTAAGATAGCTGTACAAGCGTGCATGGTGCTGCTGCTTATAAATTTGTTTTATAAAAATAAAAAAAAAGGAAATTAATCATTTAAATTAATAAAAAGAACATATGCACAATCCTAAAATGTATGAATTTTCCTCTATATTCACGCAGCACACCATTTTTAACAGAAATCAGCAGATTTACAGTGCAATCTAAACTAATCATTTAGGTGCATTAACTGAAAGCTTCACTTTTACATTAAATTCGTCCACCCCTTGCGTCTCTGTTATTAGAGATGGCTTCAAGCCAAACTTTCCTGAGTAGTGTGGTCACTTGCGGGATACTCCATCATCAAAAAACAAATTAAAATTAATTTGGTTAACTGTTTTATGATGGCAACGCATGGAATTCAACTTGGCCCAACACTTTACACACTCTTAAAGCACTCTAGGGCTCCTCAAAGACTGCTTCTCTTTCAGCAGAGAGTCTGGGTCTGAAAACAGGCCACTGGAGGTTCGTCTGGATAACTCACTCTTGAACGGACTTTGACATTTTTATGCTCACCCTTAAAACATGATCTCCCAGAGGTAAATGCCGTCTTTCAGGTAAAGGCCTTCAGGAATTCTGTCTTTCCTAATGTCCACTGCACTCAGACATCCATCCTCTTGAGTTATATGACAGTACCATGAAATGAACGAGTGTGAAGGATGGGTGAACCTATAAATAATTGATAAATAAACAAAGATGAGCGTTACAGCGTAAGCAGAACTGTATGCATTTGTAAAATATACATTAGGTGTATTTAACACTAGTGTGTGTACAGTACACATTTATTCAGTGACAATGCATTAAATTAATCAAAAGTATAACAAAGACTTCACAATACAATATATAATGTTATAATAAAGCTGTACATTTACAAAAAAAAAACTTCCATTTAAAATAAATGATTCGTTTCAACTTTCTATTAATCAAAGAATTTTGAAATACAGTGTATTTTTCAGTTTTTACAAAAATATTAAGCAGCATGAGCTAGTAATAGATATATAATCAGATAGTAATAGATAGTAATCAGAATGTTTCTTAAGCATTGAATGAGAATATTAAAAAGACTTCTGAAGGTTTGTGTGACACACGGGAAGACTAGAGTAATAGTTGATGGCTGAAAATGTAGGTTTGTATCACAAAAATAAATTGACAAATAAAAATTAGTGCTGTCCAGGGCTTAATTTAACCTCATTTTACCGATCCTCCTCCTAAACCACCCTCCTCCCCCATCCGCTGCTCACTTTCACTTTCTTCCGCAACTCCCCAACCCTCTTCACTTTCACAAGTTTTAGGTTCATTCAGATTGTTTTCATAATGCAAACACTAGTCAATGACCACCTGCTCTCCACCTAGTGACCAAATACATAAACATTACAGGATGTGGATTCAATCCTTGCCCTCTGAAATCAAAAGTAAACAGCACAATGTGTTTTTACCAGTCTTGATTGTAACACAAATCGACTCTGTATTTTTGTGGTCATGAGAACAGAAATAGCTCTCATTATTGTTTACTATGGATTGTTCTTTTGCATATATTATTTATTTATGCAATTTATTTACAATACCAGGGTGAAAGATTAGAAACAGCTATGAGGTGGAATCTGTGCTAACATTTCACAAGCAAATCAAGCATTTTGCAAACAAACAAATTAATGCATGAGTGTATTTGTGAAAAAATCTGCCTGAATGCATTTGTGAGAAAATCTGACAGCATGTATTTGTGAGAAAATCTACCTGAATTCATTTATGAGAAAATCTGCCTGAATGTTTTTGTAAGCAAATCTGCCTGAATGCATTTGTGAGAAAATCCGCCAGAATTCATTTGTGAGAAAATCTGACAGCATGTATTTGTGAGAAAATCTGCCTGAATGCATTTGTGAGAAAATTTGTCTGAGTGCATTTGTGAGAAATTTTGTCTGAGTGCGTTTGTGAGAAAATCTGCTAGCATATATTTGTGAGAAAATCTGCCTGAATGTATTTGTGAGAAATATCTTGTCTGAGTGTATTTGTGAGAAAATCTGCCTGAGTGCATTTGTGAGAAAATCTCCCCGAATGTAATTGTCAGAAATATTTAATCTGAATGTATTTGTGAGAAAATCTCCCTGAATGTATTTGTGAGAAAATCTCCCTGAATGTATTTGTGAGAAATATTCTATCTGAATGCTTTAATGCATTTGTGAGTTAACCTGCCTGTGTGTATTTGTGAGCAAATCTGCCTGAATGCATTTGTGAGAAAATCTGCCTGAGTACATTTGCAAGTATGCAGCTTTATGCACTAAATGTGTTTGTTCAAGGGCTACATGCAGTTACATGCAGATGGATTGTATTTATTCATGAAATATGATTCATATTAGTAAAACACAATATGTTTATTTGTTAACACCACTGGGTTTTTGCTCAAATTGACATTTGTTTTTGCAAGTCAAGTGATTCTTTGCAAAATGCTGGATTTGTTAGTGAAATACTGGCTCGCTCTATAAGCAGCTTATATAACACTTAGCTGCTCATATATTCTCCCTTCAAAATAGTTAAGAAACTGTTTAAAAGTGGGAAAAAAGAGATGGATTAAACACTGAGTGTAAACAGGATTGAGATTGAATTGCCAAATTCGAATCGTAATTGCAGTTGTAAATAGGGGCATAAACACATCCATACAACCCTGTTCTTAATGAGTTAGTTCACCCAAAATTGAGACATCTGACATCATTTACCCAGTCAAACTACTATGGAAGTCAATGTTTACATTCTTTTAAGCTTTAAAATCATTTGTTTTGTTATTATTTTAGTTCTTTTTAAAATATTTCAATTATAGCCAAAACTAATACTTAAGAGGACTAATTGACCATTTAAAAAATGCATTTATTTTTAATCCATGTAGCCAAAAGAAAAGAAACAAGAGTTTTTTCAAGTAGAAATACCCTGGAAAAAAATTCTAGCTCTGTTAAAAATCAGGAGCATAAACACATTCACAGATCATTGGTTCTTAAAGGGTTAGTTCACCCAAAATTGAGACGTCTGTCATCATTTACTCAGTTAAACTACTATGAAAGTCAATGTTTACCCATTTCTAACATTCCTCAAGATATCTTATTTTGTGTTGAAAGGTTTGGAACCACTTGAGGGTGAATAAATAATGAGTGAAATTTCATTTTTGGATGAATTGACCATTTAAAAGCTATGTGACCAAAAGAAAATGACATTGCAAAACTGTGGAGGAAGTGACTGAAATAATCGGACTTCGTGCAATTTTGCCTTTTTTGCAGCTTGATTGTTCTGGTCACTGTACACTTTAATATGGAAAAACAGACTTTCTGTCTAAATCTCCTTTGTCTTCCTCTAAGGAAAATATGTGATGTGGGTTTGGAAAAACATGAGGGTGATTAAATGATGACAGACTTTTCATTTATCCTTTCTTTTTAAGCTTTAATAAAGCACAGCACTCATCGGCCACAGTCTAAACATCTACTCAAACAATACTGATACTGTATGCAGCATATAAAAGCCCCTTAGAAGATAAACAAAAGGGGAAATAAGGTATTAGTGGTGAGAAACATGTTTGGACATGCACACGTGCACACACACACACACACACACAGAACATTGTGTTGATGTCCATGGTTTGTGTAGACGTCGCATTGACATATCAGAGATACTTGGCTTTGCTCTTGCTCAGATGTGGTTTAGAACAAAGAGGATTGTGGGTAACGCTGGGCCTAACCACAGAAATGGATGGACAGGTTTACAGGATGACTTCCTTTTCACTGCATGACACTTACAGCACTAATAAAATCAGACAAACGGACTCCACATGAGAGAAACATATAACATCAGAGTAAATCGATACTTCTCATCTCTTCAAACTGAAAAAAATGGGCCTTTTTTTCTGGGTGGCCACAGCTGCATGTGTATCCTACATCTGCATGTGAAGGTTTGCTGTTTGTCTTAAATAATTTCGATATTTCGAAGTTTAGTTCACCCAAAAATTAATATTCTGTCATTATTTACTCACCCTCCACCTGTTTCAACGCTGTTTGAGTTTCTTTCTTTTGTTGAACACAAAAGAAGATATTTTTAAGAATGTTAGAAACCAGTAACCCTTGACTTCCATAGTATTTGTATTTCCTACTATAGGTGTCAATGTTTACCAGTTTCTAACATTTAGCTAAATATTATTTTCTGTTTTTAACAGGAAGGGTTAGTAAACTGAGTTAAAGGTGCAGCAGGTGATTGTCTTTAGAATTTTTTTTTGTTGTGCTGGTTGAAAGTCTCTTCACATTCCAACAGTACTGATTAAAGTAAACGATCTAAATGTATTTATAAGTATTTTTATATTCTGGCTAAGGCATAAAATTAAAAAAATATTTATCCAATTAAATATTGTCAGACAGACAATTCCCAAATTCTGATAAGTTGCCCAAACTGTCTGTCAGCAAATGTAGATTTGTACAACTGCATACCCCTGCTCACGCAAAACCGCCGTTTGCGCGTGCACGAAAGAGAGGAAGAGCGACAGCAGTAAAATCAAATGCTGAATCAAAACATTTTAAAATCCTGAATCAATATTGGAGTTAATGTTGTACACTGGAGGAAGGAAGACAGCATAGCTGAAGTATTTCTGTTAGACAGGTAATGTTATATTTAAAAGTATTTTAGTCATGCAAAGCTGATGTAGATTGTGTTGTGTTACGAATGGATTATATGCACTAAAGTATTGTTCAGCCACTAAAATCTCCCGGCAAAAGATCGATGTGACTATTTTCAGTTTCATAGGGGACCTTTTACAGCATCGATAATGTAGAGTTTTATTTATTTATATATATTCTTAAGGTGGTCTACAATATCAACCACTTATTTTTATTCATTCATTCATTCATTCATTCATTCGTTCAATTTTTTTTGTTTGTTGAAACTACTTATTTAAAAATGAGCTGAAACACAATTCTTGAGATTTCAATGGCACATTTTTGGCACTTTTTTTTAATGTTCAATCCACGTAAATTTGTTAAAAGTATTTGTTAAAAATATTTGAAAAATAACACAAATTTCACAGGACGACTAATAATTGTCCATGCGCATGTATACTTTTTAAAAAATTAATAAAATGCTATAATGTGTATAGAAGTGCCTTTTTTTTCTGTGGGAAAGTGTTTGTGTGAGTCTCTCAGAGGTGCTGAGGGGATTCAGAGATGTTTTTAGGTAAAGAGAAAATGTTCTTTGATGTCTGAAATCCCATATCTGTGGTTTTGTTAGTGAATGAAGCTACGAGACTCAATCAGACAGCCAGCATGGGAAACCCCTCATGACAGGAGACACACACACAGTCACATGTGTACATATTTATGACAACACCCACATGCATACCAACTGCATGCATATTTCAACAAATACACTTTCTTTCATGCATTTGTTCGTTCGTTCATTCTTTCTCTTTCTTTCTTTCTTTCTTTCTTTCTTTCTTTCTTTCTTTCTTTCTTTTTTTCTTTCTTTCTTTCACAACAAACATCTTAGGAATTCCCATATTAAACAAAATAAGATCTCATTGTCTTTCAGCTATATGTATCTTATAAAGATTATATAGAAAATAAAAGAATCTCTTTGATCTCACATAAAATTTCAAACAAAATCTCAGCTATGTCTCAAACTGTGCTCATATTGATTCTCAGAAGATGCTAAAAAAGGCAACCATCTCAGTATGAACACAATGCTTTCTCAATTAGTTCATGGTTAGTTCACCGCATAATGAAAAACTGTCATTTACTCGCTCTCATGTCCTTCCAAACCCACAATACTTTTTTTTTGTACTTTGTTAGGCTAGACAGATTTTATTTTTGCTATTTCCTCATGTTTTGAGAAACCTGTGGATTTACGCGGAATGGTTTTAAAGGGCTAGTTCACCCAAAAATTACATTTCTGTCACTGTAATTTTTTTTCTAATATGGAAGTCAATGGGTCACAGCAACACATTAACTTCTTTTGTGTCCACAAACACAAAGGTAAAACCAGAAGTTAGAAAAAAAGTATGGTGTAATTTGTAATTATGGGTGAACTATCCTTTTAAGTGTATACATGTATAGGAGCTAAAAATACAACATTACATTGTTGGATAGTTCAGAAACAGGTTAATAGATATTTTAACAGTGTTATGTTTATATTTGGAACACAAAACTATTGAACAGCAAAATCAGCTCAACAATCTTCTAATCAAACTAGCGGGGAAATAATTATTGAACACGTCACCATTTTTCTCAGAAAACATATTTCTAAAGGCGTCATTGACTTGGAATTTTCACCAGATGTTGGTAACAACCAAAGACATCCTTATATGCAAAGAAACACATCTGATTAGTTTACAAATTAAGCTATGTGTAATAAAATGAAATGATGCAGGGAAAAAGTATTGAACACATGAAGAAAGGGAGGTGCATAAAGGCAGTGAAAGCCCAGACAGCAGATGAAATTTCTCAGCAGTTGTTCATCAACCCTCTGCCCTTCGTTATTCTAAATTAATATTATCTGCTTCAGTCAAACATCTACATTATCAGGATGAGGAAGATGAAACCAGGGTGAACACTTCAGCAAGACAATGATCCAAAACAGCCAAGGAAACTCTCAAATGCTTTCAGAGAAAGAAAAGTTCAATCCAATAGAGAATACAAAATAAAGCTCAGATTTGATAGACGAGATCCAAGAACCAAGATTTTTACACTCTGTTGAAGTCTGTGAAAAATTCATGTGACTTCAATCTCCATATGAGAAGTGTCTCTAAGCTGCCATCACCAAAAAAAGGCTTTTATATAAAAATATTAAGTACATTTCAGTAGTTCAGTACTTTCTCCTTGTGTCACTTCATTGTTATTATTACACAGAACTCATTTTTCTGATATTTTTTTGTTTGTTTTGTTGTTGTTTATGTTTGTATTGTTTGGGATTTTACCAAAATCTGGTTCAATTCCATGTCAACAGCTCCTTTAGAAATATTATTCCCAGGAAAAAAACACGATGTGTTAATACTTATTTTCCCCACTGTAAAAGGTGAGTCAGAGGCTATTTACACTTTGACTAAATTGTTAATAGGATAACTCTAAATATAAAGGATCTTTGTTCAAAAAGGCGATAAAAGTATTTGACAAAAAAAACTTTAAAAATGTTAAAAATACAAAAAATAATAATTTATTGACTTTTTATCATTTTAAGAATAATATTCTTGCTTCGTTTATTAGGTCAGGTTTGAGGTTGTTCCCAACACTAAATTAATTTATAAAAGCCAAGACTGACTGCAGTATTAGTATTAGCGAACACCTTTTGGACAGAAAGTATTGTTTGTAATAGCGAGCAAATATTGGAATTGTTTACCCAGTCAATTAGACAATGTTCTACTTATTATTGTCTTAAAAACATCTAAAAAGAAAGCATTTAAAAAACAGTGCCCGTAAAGGGAAACCAATGTCATCATTTTATTATCCCTCATGTTTGAAACCTTTATGAGATTCTTTGAAGAATGCTGGTTGTTGAAACCCATTGACTTCCATTGCAGGAAAAACAAACACTATAGAAATCTGTAACCATTGACTTCCATTGTAGGAAAAGCAAACACTATGGAAGTCAATGGTTACAGATTTCCGATTTCCGATTTTCAGTTACAGAACTGAGTTTGGCTGAGTAAACACACACAAAAAAGATATTTTGAAGAATGTAACTGAAAATTGGACCATTGACATCCGTTGCAGGAAAAACAAACACCATGGAAGTCAATGGTTATAGATTTCTGATTTTCAGTTACATTCTTCGAAATATCTTTTTTGTATGTGAGTGCTCAGCCAAACACAAGAACTAAAACTGGTTTTAAATAGTGAAGGGTTAGTAAATGATTTTAATTTCTGGTGAACTATCCTCTTAAGTATCTTCACAATTTTGCTTTAAGTGCACAGTTTGAGAAAGACAAACCTAACTACATGCACAAATATAGCTCTATTCAAACACACTACACACACGCAGGAAAATACCTCAAGCATGATATCAGATGCTGGTGTCTTGAAGGGCCTGTGAATGCCTACATAGAGATGTGTTTGTTTTCTAGTGTTCATCATTCACTGTCTCAGCTACACATATGACAACAG
Source organism: Danio albolineatus (assembly GCA_903798035.1). NCBI lineage: Eukaryota > Metazoa > Chordata > Actinopteri > Cypriniformes > Danionidae > Danio > Danio albolineatus. The sequence continues at coordinate 8,789,433 of CAIGQQ010040406.1, read as the reverse complement.
ATTTCTGTTTACCTTCCACTCCCACTGCTGCACTTCCTGTTGTTTGTGACCCGTCCTTTATTTCCTCGCAAATACAGGTACACCTTATCACCGAGCGCGCCTTTCTTCTGCCCTCTCCAAGTTTCCGATCCTTTAAAAAGCGCCGGCTGTCACTATGGTTGTGTTTGGAGACTTTTGTGTCTTATTTGGATGGCAGCATTCATGAAGAGAAAGAATGACAGATAAACAAAGAAAAAAAAACATGACATGGAAAAAGCATATTGAAGATGAAAGCTTTGCATTAAGGAGTGCAGATTAAAATAGGACTGTTATCAAGATCTGTTACTTAAAAGAGCATTGCTGTGCAACATTCCCTGAGGAAGATACTTCGCTACAGCAATAAATAAATAATACATTTATTTTGTATAGTGCCTTTAAAAGTTGCTTTCTGAAAGTTGCTCAAAGTCAAACGCACACATACACACACAAATATATATATACACACACAACAGTTCTGTCTGGTTTTCGAATCTGGCTGATAGTCTAGCGATATTCTGTAATATCAGCACACCTGTAGCCTCTTCACCCTTGTGTATTACTCCACCCACATGTGTGCCAACAAGAGGACTAAATGCACTACAGTTTGACAAATATTGCAGCTGTTGGACAACAATGTAATTTTGAGGGGTTTTTTTAGGCGAGAATGTAGTTGTTTACATTGCAATAATGCAGTTTATTTATAAGGATAGTGCCTATTTTATAATATGTTTGCCTGATTTCTGAGATTTCAGCGCATTGGCGGCTATCAGCTTGTCATACTGAGCAAAGCAAAGAAATTGACGTTTGACGTTCCACCACAAGATGGCAACAGACACCGCATAAGTAATTAATGGCGAAAATAATTTTCTCAATGTAAATTTCAAACTACAGCTGAATAAATCATTACAGAACAGGTAAGTGACACTCTAAAGGCTTATTTATACTTCTGCGTCAAGCGCACACATATGCTCCGGTGCATCCAGTGCGTGGTCGCCACTGACACGCACCTCTCAAAAACTACATGTCAAAGCTACTTGTAGCGCAAGCTCTGTGATTGGTCGGCTTAGTCGCGCTGACGAGTGTGAGCGGAGGTCAGAGCCGCACAAGCCCGATGGAGCGAGTGTTTACAATTGTCGAGTCCCATGAAGTAGCTCTAGATGGAAACTGTTGTTTTGTGTTTAACTTATGATTAAAGTTGTTGCACGTCCGCCCGTTCCCGCCTCAAAATGAGTGAGTTTGACCCACTTGTACGTTAAGGTAGCGTTCAGAAAAAACAAAACACCAGCGAAGAATCTCAACACAGAGGAACATAAACACCTTCTGCCAGCTAGTGTTTCGGAAGTGTTATTGCAGAGCCGCACATACAGAGCGCAGAAGTATAAATGCACGACAACGCCCATTGCATGTGCCGAGTGTCACTGCGATCACTCGATGTAGAAGTATAAACCAGGCTTAAGTCGATCTCTCTCTCATCTTTTGTATTTTGTAGTGCAATATTTACATCATAGTAATCTGGTAGTGTTTGCTTAAGCATTCTTAAGGTTAATTTTTTGTGAAACCTCTACTGCAACAGAGAAATACTGGGAAATCTCTGTAGACTGATGGCATTTCATGCCATTTAGCCTTATAATCTTAAAATGTAAGCAAAATCACCTGTTTTGTCATTACTTTAGACATTACGCTAGAGACTCATTCAAATGCTAGTTCATAAATGACGTTCGTGAATTAGCAACAGTTTCTGTTAAGCTTCTTTGACAATCTACATTGTAAAAGCGCTATAGAAATAAATATTAATTATTAATATTAATATTAATTAATTGATTTTCTGCTCTTCAGATGGTCATTTGCAGATGTGAATGGAGGTAGATAGTAGTTCACTGCCCACTGAGCCGTTCAATCCGGCCCACGACTGGATTCCAAAATTGTGGTAATCAAAAAGAAAATAGTGGTCCACACTATTAAAGCAACTAAAAATAACAACAACTGAGTCTCTTGTCAGAATAACCACCATTTATGACTATATTTAGGCTACACTCCGAAATGAGGACAGACTATGTGGTGTTAAGCATGTACTGTTTCAAACAGGTTTTGGCGTAAGTGAGGACCGGGTCGGGTGTACGCAGAGTGCACGCGACGTGTGTGGAGAAGAAAAAGGAGGGATGCGGTGGAGAGGGGTGCGCGACGTATTTGAGGAGCGTGAGGGAGACTTGATTTCCGGGAGATTATCATTTGTTTGCGGGCATCTCGGAATCTCTATGCATATGCTATGAGACTCACAGAACTTCCGGGAGAGTTCAGGACTAAAAAACGGAGGAAAAACTATCTGGCACAACTTAAAATAGCATGGTAAACATAATAAATATCCTGGTACCAGAACAAAACAGGTCACAAATAATGCTCACGCATCAAACGAAACTTTAAGTAGGCTTGAATTCAAATCACAATGATGAAATGGGCTACTCACAGTGTTTAATCAATGGCTGAAGTTATATTTCCCCTTGTTGACTTAGCCTAATTGAGTTGATGCAAAATATCTATCACTCCTAGTGGTTGACTGTGGTATCGGTGATGGGAGACTGAATCAAATGCCTTCAGTATTGTAATGAAATTAAAAAAGTGTAAACATTAAACATGGCTTTAAGCCAAAATTTAATTTTTATTTGATTTTCTTCTTGGGGGTCCGGCCCCCAAGGAGACTGTCTGGTAAAACTCTGGTCCTCTGATAAATATAGTTGATGGCCCCTGCAGTAGTTCCTTGTACAAAAGGGTTTATGAGACTCTCTATGTTTGATTTTCTTTTTAATATACACAATTATGCTGTTGAACTGTTGCGGTGCGAAATGGCTGTATATCGGCACTGCTGGGGCACTAAGGCACTCGGCCATTATTCTTGGAAAGATTAAAACTTTTGTATCCACATTTAAATATTCTCACTTGTGACAACTAATCAAATATAAGAAAGAGTGAATTAAATATTGATAACTGATTCTACTGTTGTTAATGTATACTTTATTTCATGTAAGCTTTTCTATGCATTTACTACATAACAATCACAACCCAGACTTTGTAATGACAAGCTGAAAGCTTTTAATCTTCATTTAACCAGTTCATATTTTAAATGGTTTAAATTCAACTGGCAGGGGTAATTTAAAGAACATTTTACCCACTTTTACTTGTGTATCTTGATTTGAGAATGTTCCCATATTTGTAACGGAGATCAAAAGCTGAGGAAGAGCAGCATGTGACATTACATCAGCATTAGACCATTGATTCATCCTGTAATTGTTATACGTATAGAGGCGAATGGAAGGGACAAGACGCTCAAAACGCTTGTGACATCACCCTGTGGAAGTGCTTTGATGAGGATAAGGGCACAGGGACATCCAGAGAGGACAATGTTAGCTTTATTATGTCCAGTGGACCGGTATCTGCTGCATTCGAGATTCACGGAAAGACGAGATAAGCATCACTTTCCCCTTACGGGCTCGTGCAGATTTGCTGGTTTATGGTCTAAGAGCTTCAGCTCTCGCTGATCAAAGCCCACATCACACATACGTCACGTACATACAGAGGACAGTTTAGTAAATATGCTTATCAAAAAAAGAAAAGGAAAAGGAAAAACACAGATCAAAGTCTTAGGAAGTTATCTTATATTTTGGGCTGTCATTTAGGGATTATTTTTACAAAACCCCAATCCTCCAATAAAAAAAAGAAAGAAAAATTTATATTTGTAAAATAAATATTGCATTTATTATGCAAATAATTTATATCATGTTATTTATTTATTGCATTTATTTATTTTGTATTCTGTTTTTATGCTAATGCTCTGTATTTGATATGCATCTGCATTATTTGCAAATAAGAAAATCAATAAAAAGTTCAAATTCTAAAAAACAATATAAGGTACAACTAATGACTAATTTTTAAAAATTAATTTACAAAAACAACTGGTGTTTTTCTTTAGGTTAATTGTTGTATATATGGTTTAAATTCTAGTATATAAATTCTGTACTATATTAGAATTTATTTCTAATAGTATGAATTGGTTCATGAGTTTAACATGCTATTATTAAAAATAGCTATTAAAACTAAAGCAAATGATCATTATACAGAAAAATCTGTATAAGCGCAAGGTTGTTTTTTTTTAAAATGTAGGCATAATATTTTAAGAGCAGTTTAGTGTTGATGTATGTCCTGCACATGTTTTATTATTTTTTTGGTGAGATTTATACAGGGGTCAAAATAAGACATTTAATGCTTGTGTTATAGCGCCGCCTGCTGTTCAAAGCACACATGTGAATCTAAATTACAGGAACATTAGATTCACTATCATTAGATATACAATTAGATACACAATTTAATTTAAAATTTAAAATGTATGGCACCTTTTTGTTTATTTTAATAAATCAATAATTTTGAAAAAGTCAATAATAACCCAATTAATGACCCTGTACATACAGTATTAAATATCTGAAAGGGATAAGAACAACTTTTTGATCCATTTCAAATGTTGACCACTGTATATAAACACACACACACACACACACACACACACCATATATACATAATATTATATATATGAACATATAATATATCCTCAGAAGGATGCCCTTTCAGCTGCAACCCATCACTGGAAAACATCCTTACACACTCATTCATATACATACGCTATGGACAATTTAGCTTACCCAATTCACCTATACTGCATGTCTTTGTACTTGTGGGGGAAACCGGAGCACCCGGAGGAAACCCACGCCAACACGGGGAGAACATGCAAACTCCACACAGAAAAGCCAACTGACCCAACCGAGGCTCAAACCAGCGACCTTCTTGCTGTGAGGCGATTGTGCTACCCACTG
>CAIGQQ010040406.1:8751798-8784156 GCA_903798035.1 Danio albolineatus | reverse complement strand
ACAAACAGTCCTTTCTGTGTATGTCTGTAAATATATATACACACACACACACACACACACACACTTTTTTTTATTTTGTGTTGAAATGATCCAGGCAGGATTTGTGAGACAAATTTGTTTAGATGGTTGACTTATTCAGGTCATTTCACATTTTATGACATTGATAAAAAATACATTCAACCTTGATCAGATGTGGTGTTTTCTGGCTTACACAGAAAGGACTGTTTGTTGAATTTATTCTTGTATCTCTCCGTATCTCACTTCCTCTCCCACATCCTGTGGCTGGCAGATGTAAACTCATCTAAATGTAGATGAAGGACAGTGTGTTACAGTCTGACTTTACCTCAGTAGCAGTGATGAGGGCTCCAACCCTGATCCTGATCTGATGGCCCGTTCTCATCAATGCACAGTTCCTGTGTAAATCACAAAAAAAGAAGGAAAAAAAACACACATCAGGATTAAGGATACACTGTGAACTCCTTTTGATGCTATGCATGGTCAACATTTTCCCATTGTGTGTATGTGTGTGTGTGTGTCATATTGAGCTTTGGGTATTCCAACATGTAAAATATGATTGCACTTAGTTTTGATGTTAAATGTTTCTATATTTGAAATAACTCTTTAACTGTTACCTTGCTGAGTTATTTCTACCTTAATGTATATCGATTTATATGAAGGAAACTAAAACAGATGAGCAATAGAAAACTCATAGTTTAAATATATATATATATATATATATATATATTCATAGCACTGTTGCCTCACAGCAAGAATGTCGCTGGGTTGAGTCCTGGCTGGACCAGTTGGTGTTTCTATGTGGAGTTTGCATGTTCTCCCCATGGTTTCCTCTGGGTGCCCCGGGTTCCCTTACAGTCCAAGCACATGCAGTATAGGTGAACTGAATAAACTAAATTGACAGTAGTGTATGAGTGTGTGTGAATGAGTGTGTATAGATGTTTCCCAGTACTGGGTTGCAGCTGGAAGGGCATCGGCTGTGTAAAACATATGCTGGAATAGTTAGTGGTTCATTACATTTTGGTGACTTCTGAAATAGAGACTAAGCCAAAAAATAAATAAATAAATGAATGATTGAATATTGTCATCCGATTTACAAACGGCACCTTTTGTTATTTCATTCATTCATTCATTCATTTTCTTTTTGGCTAAGTTCCTTTATTAATTTGGGGTCGCCACAGTGGAATGAACCGCTAACTTATCCAGCATATGTTTTACACAGTGGATGACCTTCCAGCTGCAACCCATGACTGGAAAACATGTAAACACACCAATTCACACTCATTCCCTACAAACAATTTAGCTCACCCAGTTAACCTATAGCATGTCTTTGGACTTGTGGGGGAAACCGGAGCAGCCGGAGGAAACCCACGCGAACACGGAGAGAACATGCAAACTCCACACAGAAATGCCAACTGACCCAGCCGAGGCTTGAACCAGCGACCTTCTTGCTGTGAGGCGATCATGCTACTCACTGCACCACCGTGATGCTCATTGTTACTTTATGTACAAAAAAAAATTGTAATAATAATCTAAATGACAATACTATATGTTTGATTAAAACAACTTTTTGGTTTTATTCTGTAAACTACTTATGACATTTCTTCCAATTTAAAGCAAATAAAGTGTTATTAACAAGGTGCCATGTTTTCATACGTTTATTATGGTTAACCTCAGAATTAATATTTTGTGGATTAAGCCTGAAAAGGGCTCTTATGGCAAATTTTTTATTTTTAATTCGAATTTTTTTTATCTCACATTTACAGCACAAAACAAACACTAGCAAAAAGATCATTCCAAGTAAATCCTCTATAACTCCAGAGAAACTTCGCATTTTCAAGTTGTCTCCTAATATTTTCAATAGGTTGGGTGATGTTCAAGAATATTTTGGCTAGGTTTTTCCATTTTAATGCTCCCAAATTTGCAGTGTAGGCTAATATCATTTAGTTTTACGTCATGTACGCCACTGTACGCAGGAGGGCGCTAACCGCTAACAGTTCAAGTTAAATACGGTCAAGCCATTTCTCTATTGTTTAGGTAAAAAATAAAATATATAGATAATCATATATTGGTTGTTAATTGAAGTTTGTTATGAATAAGCACTTCTAATAAGTCTAATTATTAAATCTATATATTAAATCTAACTTATTAGAAATCTCCGTGACTGCTTTACAGCTAACTCATGAATAATGGATTTTAATTTACCTTTCTGCCTTATTCGCTTCGAGCGTTTGATCACGTATCCTCATTATTATTAATCGCCAATGCATTTACTTTATTTATGATTGGCAGATGGACTGAACAGCCTTAGCCAATGTCCACCAATAAGCAAACAGTAAGAGGGCGTGGTTTTCAGTAAATGGGCGTGGTTAGCTTGTACACCACCCCGGTACAGGTACTGTACACACGAACGCGCTCCGTCCAAACACAATAGTTGATTCGCACTGTAGAAGCTCAGTCGCATAGCGGACCCTATTATTATTTTCTCCAGTCTCTGGATATGTCTAAACTGCACATCTGATAATGCTTGGAAGAAAAGTACCTGGATCAGGTGTGCTGAGCGCGGGTGCGGGAATGGACCGGGGCAGGACAGGAGAGAGGCTGCACGCAGCGCTGGCCGGACTGCAGGAGCTGCACTTTCTGCGGGACAAACAGAGTACCATGGTGCGCTGGGCGCTGACTCTGAACAGAGACCAGCCCGACCCATCAAAACAAGAGAACGTGAGCAAAGAGGAGCTGAGGCTGGAGGCAACACTTTCTCTACTCAAACAACAGCTGGTAAGACATCGAAAAATATAAAATAAAATAAAAAAGAAATAAGAAAAATAATTGAAGATATAAACATTTTTAAAGACACGCACTTCAAATGGAAATAGTTGCTAAAATGCATACGGGAGTGAACAATGAAGTAAAACAAGCCGAAATTTGTAGTCAAATAATTGAACCATTTGTTTAATGTATTATTAGCCTAATTTTTGTTTGGTTTCTTTTATTTTATTAATTAAATCGACTATAAAATTGAAAACTAGGCTATTTAAGTTGAGGTAAAGTTGGTTTTATTTTCGCACATTAGTTTATTTTCTACATTTTGTGACATGCTACTTTGAATATTTGGTCTTAAATCGCATGTAAGTATGACTTCAAAACAACATCAGTAGGCTACCTATTAACTGAACAATGTTGTACTTTGATAGTTATTGGCTGCTAATATGATTTCCCTATTTAAAACTTGCAAAGATTACTGTTCAGAAATTACATTTACATGGTTGACCTTTTATCCATGGGTTGATTATAATTGTAATTGATTATTATTAATTAGAGTTGTGTCAGTATATTATTCATTGTAAGATGTGGGCCAAAAAAAAATTTTTCAAGGTGAATGTCCTAATGTGCGACTATAAAATCAACCTCAATTCTTATTAAAGACTAAAGAAAATCTGGTCTATTTTGGTCAAAAAATAACTTTTTACTAGTTAAAAGTTATTTTTACTAGTGTAAAGTTGTCGTCAACACATGTATGAAGCAGTTACTTCATAGTCGTTATTACTTTTCATTAAATCTACTTTATAATTTGAGTCGATAGTTTACTTTTAATTGAAAACAGCTATTTTTCCAGCTCAATCACTAACATGTCCTCATATAATCTTATTAATTATAAAATAGTTAGTAATTTATGGTTTAAATATGATGTAAATTATAAATAGTATTTATATTATGCTTTTATAGATTTTACTTGGTTTATGGCACTTTGATAAATCGCATCTTCAAGAAGCAAACTGGGTTAAAAAGCTTAAGTCATGTGACTATTTACACCAGCCAAGTAAAAAAATGTTGACAACATCAAGACAGTAAGCACTTTGATTCATATAGCTGCCAGGACTATTATTACCTTATTGAAAACTCTCTTTAGTATTAACATAAAAGCATGTGATTATTTTGGTTGAATATACAGTAGTCAAGCGTTTGAAGTGGATCAACAGTTTCAGGACAACTTTGATGAATGATTATGTTCCACTTCAAATGTTTACTACTGTAGATAGAAGTACCAGATGTTTTCAGTTATTTTGTTCTCAGGTATTTTACATTATTTGGGACGACTTTCCACTTTTAAGCAGCAAATGAGAATCTTTGCATGACAAATACATTCCCTTACTGCGGTGGCTATTTATTGGTGTATTTTGTGCATGGTCTGGCAGTGCCCTTGATGACTGAATCCAGTACTGAACACAGGCTCAGCTGGGGGTCATATAGTGAGAGGTCATAAATCAAGGGCTCTGAGGGGGGCCAGTCCGTTTCTGATGATTAACCCAATTTAATGAGAATGGCAAAAGAGGAACTGTGGCCTGGTCGGCGACACAGATTTGACCCCGCAGTCGATGCACGTTTGAACTTTTTGGACTTTTGTTGAACCCTTCTAATGCTCAATGGACAAATTGACTGTGATCTATAGACGTATAATAGACTGGCAGTAGTGGTCTTACACTTTTTAAATTAATAATACAATGGAGCATTATTTCAAATAAGCAGTTGATATTATATATAGTAGAGCATTAAATAGTGCATTAAAGGGTCAGTTCACTCAATTTTTTTTAATTCTGTCGTCATTTACTCATGAGTTTCTTTCTTCTGTAGAACACAAAGGAAGATATAATGAATAGTGTTTATTATAGAAAAGAAAAACAGCAATCGGTTCCCATAATATTATCTGTACCTACTATGGGTGTCTAAGGCTGCCCTTTTAATCAACATTCTTCAGGATATCTTGTTTTGTGTTCAACAGAAGAAAGAAATTAATAAAATGTTATAACCATTATATGATAAACCATAAATTGGTATAATAAAGGTTATATGAGTGTCATTAAATGATAAGGAAATCCACTACACCTTTAGATTCATATCTGCTGTTTGCAAATTTACTTTTTGTTAAATTCTCCTCCTGAAAAAAAGCATGATTTATTTTTTTTATAGTGAATAACTTTGTTCTAGTTTCTAAATTCAGCTTTGTGCGACTTTAAAAATAAAGGACGCATTAGTCAAAATGTCTTTGTACCCTGGAAAACATCTGGCAAATCTACCTCTGTATTTATCCAAATGTCAGCACCCAGCTGCAACAAACCCCTTAAGTTAGGAAAACCCTTCATTATAATAGTACCAGTATTATCACTAAGGATTTTCTCAATTTAAGTGGTTTGTTGCGACCGGTTGGGTTATCCACACAACCATCATTTACAGTAACACCCCCAGATAAAACAGGATTAGCGTTCATCTCTTTCACTAACCGGCAAGTACAAAGAAGATTTTTGTGCATTGTCAGAGTTTGCCACTGGTGTGACTCTACTTTTCATCGAGCCACGATAGACATTCTGCATTTGCCATGTCATTCCCTCCTTCTCCAATACATGTGGTTTGCACAATAGTTTGTGTTTCTCTGCAGGAGAGAGATTAGTAACCTACAGCACTTCCCCCAAGCTACCCTTTATCCTTGCCTAGTTAATAGTCAACCGCTTTCCTTCTTTATTTGCTTCCTCTCTCTGTCTGTTCTCCTCTTGTCTACGTCGTATAACAACAGGAGTCATATCAACCATTAAAAGTCTGGAAGCATCCAGTTTTCCATGTTCTCCAGTGGTTAGTTAGGAATGAGAGTGTATAATAGCTAAACAAAGACTCTTGTTCTGTTGTGGAAGACTAAATTAACAGTTCCACAATTTCCGCCTTGGTCTAAGTTCCAAGAATACATACTTTATAAATGTAGTAAACATGGTGTATCAGATACGTTCTATGTAGTATTGCATATTATGAGGGTGATGTATTTAGTGTTGCAGCCATGAATGACGCATGCATGTTCAGACTAATAGTTTTGAGTGTTTGTTGTACCTGCAGACACGTCTACGCAGACAGGATGTGGGATTGAAGACTCATCTCCAGCAGCTAGATCAACAGATCAATGAGCTGAAACTGGATGTGTGTAAAGCATCCACCGAACACCTAGAAAGTGACAGCAGACCCAGTTCAGGTGACAACACATACCCACATACATGGATCACAGACTTACTTTTTCACTTGCATGTCAAAAGTGTAATTTCTGCCCCACCGAACAGAATTGTAAATAGTTTGTTTGAATGACAACGTTTACTTGTAAACACTACGGCAGCTTCAAGCTTTTTCAGACCTAACAAGACTAGCTGAAGCAGTTCTGAAAACTTAAATTCGAACTATGCTAATTTCTAATTCCAGGGTTCTACGAGCTCAGTGATGGTGGTTCAGGTTCATTGTCCAACTCTTGCACCTCAGTCTACAGCGAGAGTCTCTCCTCATCGTCTCAAACCAGTCTGCTTCCTCTTCTTTCCACCTCATATGCATCGCATGGTCGTAGTAGTTCTGGACAGACCGGTGTGTCCCGCCGTTGTTCTGCTGATGAGAGCACGGCCCAGTCTGACGCACCACGATCAGGAGTGAAGCTTGGTAGCAGCTTTATAAGAACAGCAACAGCTCGAGCAGACAGAGCAAGACAAAGACCGGTTTCCACAGGTAAGCATGAAAATGGAAATTTTCTTTGGAAAAGAGTATTGTTAATTTCGTCAACAAAAATAAGTGTGAAATGTTCCTATAGCTTGACACAAACAGAAACTTGACAGGTTCTCTGTACGAGTAAAGGCTGATTTATACTTCTGCGTCAAGTGCACGAGTATGGTCCGGCGCAGCCTTCGCGAGGTCGCATAGCCCTCGCCGTGGCTGACACCGATGCTGATGCGCATCTTTCAAAAAATGTAGCTACGCGTCACAACAATGCGTCGTGCAAGCTCTGTGATTGGTCGGCTTGGTAGCAGTAACGAGAGTGGGCAGTGCTGAGAAAAGTGTCGAGTCCCGTGAAGGAGCTTCAGATGGAAATTTTTGTTTTGTGTTTATCTTATGATTACAGTTGTTGCACGTCCACTGGTTCCCGCCTCTGAATGAATGCATTTTAGCTACTTGTAGTGTTCAGAAAAAACAAAACACCCATGAACAAACTCGACAGAGGAGCATAAAAACCTAATGCCAGGTTTCTGCACCTCATGCAGAAGTATAAATGCACGACTATGCGCAAGGATTGTGCCGTGGTCACGCCGATCACTCGACACAGAAGTATAAATCAGCCTTAATGTGATTAAAAACTATAAATGCATGCACTCTGATCTTCTCCTCTGATGAATCAACAGCGCATTATTCTGACAAAAAGACAAGAATAAAATGTAGTCAAAAAACCAACATAAAGATGTGCGATTTCAGTTTATGTCAAGCCATTTTTATTGATGAAATTAACACTGGAGCAAAGTACAATAGAAAAGTCCCTTGTTTCAAATATATAGAAGTACACGGACTCATTCTCACTTCCTTGGTTTCTTTCTTTTAGGGGACCTTGACCGAATGATTGGACCTGGTTTTGGCACCTTCAAATCTACAGATGTGAAGAGCTCCACCCCCTGTAGTAGTCCTCAGAATCCTTCTGTAGACCCCAAGTACCAGAGTAACCTGGTGTCTAGCAATGGAACAGAAGTGTACTGTTACCCCAGTCCACTGCATGCTGTGGCTCTACAAAGCCCCATCTTCAGTTGTACCAGTGATCAGGGAAGTTCAGTAGCACTTGATGAAATGCCTGAAGAGGAGACCCAAAACCTCAATGAAGAGTCCACGAACCCCAGTTCTGTAGGATATATTAACAAGCTATTACAACGAAGCTCCAGTAAGATAAACCTGTTAAGCAGCATAAGAAGAAATGAGACTGTTAGTGGCACACATGAGCAAAGGCCTAGATCTCAGGAAATGATCTACGGACAGTTGACTGGACCTCAACTGCTGGGATCACTTCAAAAATTAACAATGCCCTTAGAAAATGCACTGGAGACTGGAAAAACATCTGCACTAAACAGCAACCAACAGCAGATGAACCCGCCTTGTCTGGAGTCCAATCTCAAAGAAGTTGAGGACCAGATGTTGCATCATGGCACACACCTAGAATCTTCCCTGGATCCTCAAAAGAATAACTTTCCCATACGTAATACTGCAGGCAAGGTCGGTGCCGAGTCTGATAATGGACCCTCAGAAAAGAGAAGTGGACATTTACCCAAAGACTCATCTGTGGTCCAAAAGCCAGTAGAGAGGAGATCCAGTTTTACCTCTGGAAGAGAGGGAAGTAGAGCTTCTTGTCATGATAAAAGCAGTACACTTCAATCAGAGTTTGTCCATGCACAATTTGTCCCTGCAGGGTCTCAGAGGGTCAAGGTACGTCAGGCTGACAAGAAGACTAAATCTGTGAAGTTGAGAAAGAAGAGCTCAGAGAAACCCTCAGCAAAGAAACAGCATCAAAAACCCTTGTCTCGAGAGCTCTGCAACAAAAACCGAACTGACTTGAAGCAGTCCGGCTCATGCAGAGGGAAAGTGACAAATCTGGAAGAGTCCCAGGGACAATCTTGTTCAGATTGCAGTTGTAATGGACTTTTCAACTCACACTGCATCCAAAACAACCATCAGCAGATCCCAACCTCCAAGTCCACAAAGTCCCGTAGAGCACCTGAACCAGTGCACCTTCCTCTGGACCATGCCAAAAAGAAACCTAGTTCTCGGAAATGGCCTTCCTCCTCTGAAATCCCCTTGCCCCCAACTCTCCACACCCAGAGATCCAAAGAGATGCTAAACTCTCGAAAGGTAGCCATGGTAAGGAGTGTAAGTGCCAGGCCTCGCTCGGGTCATTGGGGGTGTCCTCCACCACGAGCCCTTCCCCACTCACTCTCCACCTCATCTTACTTCAGTTACCTGGAATCTAGATATCCAGCAGCGCCAGTCTCCAGTCGCCACCCTCCTCGTTGTGAGTCCGAGTTTTCAGAGTACTCTGCAGAGTGTGCGTCACTCTTTCACTCAACTATCGCAGCAAGCAGTGATGGAGAGATGAGCGACTACACCACAAACCGTTTTGGAGACAGCGAGTCCAGCCAGGGCTCTCAGACAGCCTCAGAGTCTGACAGCAGTCTCTCTCTGGATGAGGAGGACCTGCTGGAGGAAGAAGAGGAAGATGAAGGTGGTCTGGTGTGGGCTCAGGCTGCAATGGGAACCACAGCAGCAGGCTTTTCTCTACAGCAACACCATCGGTCTGAGCCAGCAGCCTGCCGCATTAAAGCTTCTAGAGCACTGAAGAAGAAGATTCGTCGCTTTCAGCCAGCATCACTCAAGGTTATGACTTTGGTGTAGCTTCAATATAGCTTCAGATGGCTCATGTCAATCTTGAGCATCACCTGAAATTTTGGACTTAAATACAGCAACGTTTTAAGAAACGTCTTACCAACCTTGCTCCTATAACCCAAATAAACGGTAACTCCTAGAACTTTGGGTATTTTTAGGCTTTAAATCCAAAAAAATTATTTCCAGCTTACTTAGCTTAAAAATTTCATGCATGAAGATGCCAATGCTTAACCTTTAAATAAATGGAAAATGATAATAAAAAAAACTCTACTTCTCGACAACACCAATGTTCTCTATTGATATGTATATAAACTGTACACTGTAAATATGGTTTTTAATATCTGTACAAAATTGCCTGTAATCAAATGTGCCATGTAAAAAGCACAAGAAAAACGCCTTTTGTAATAAAACTATACTTTCATGTAATTCAATAAAATGCTGTTGCTTTTGTACGTTCGTTTTTGTTGTGCATCTTTTTCCCCCTTCAATATAAATAATAATGAACAAACTTGACTTAAAATCATTGGTTTTCTGTTACATTTTTATCCTTATTGTCCATTCTTAAATTAGAGCACAAATAAAACTGCAACAAAACCATGCCAGATTATACCACAACTTTCAAAAGTTCATTGTGCCATATTAGAGTGTTCAGTCTTTAAAATAAAGATCCCAGATGAGAGTTTTCACAGTGACGCTAATTCACCTTATTCTCCGCGTACGTGTAGGCGCAGCCATTTGAATCTTTTTGGTTTGAGACTTAGCTCTTATTCACTTCCATTCATTTTTAGACGTTAAAAACAGCTCTTTTTGTTGCTTGATGTTGCAAACTGATATTTTCTTATTATAGTATTCTATTTTGTCTGTATCGTCATGCAAAAAGTTGTTTATTATTTCTAGTCATTTCTCCCAAAGGCAACTGAATCGGGAGTTCTAAAACAGTCGCAAAAACGAGCGCACTTCCACATTGAAGAATAAGGTCAATACAACAGTTGTTTCCAAAGCTGGTCCTGGAGTACATCGAATAATATACATTTTGAGGGTCTTTTGCACCACTTAGAAAGTTATAGGAGCAAGCCAGCAGGCCAGTCCCTTGAGAACTAAGGCCCCGTTTACACTAGTGCGTTTTAGTTTTAAAACGGCGTTTTAGCATGAAAACGATCCGCGTCCACACTATCGTTTCACGCAGCGTTTTTGAACAGATGTCCATTCGCGCACTCTGGGCATGCGCGTTCAAGTATAAACAGGAAGCATGTGTCTCGCTGGTTCTTCCCGGTGTAACCCAAAACCGGCATTCTAAATGGGGCTTAAGTAGCTTGTCTCTTGCGAATATATGCAGCTGTTGTAGTAAAAAAGGCAGAGTTTAACTGCACAATAGCGCCTAAAACGGACATTGGTTCTCCCAACGCTCCCATTTCTGTGTCCAGCAGCCACGCCTCCGTTTTCAAATGTCTCTGTTTTCCCCCATCCACACTGAGACCGAGCAGCAGCGTTTTAGAATGAAAACGGCCTCTCCAGCGTTTCCAAATGCTCCGTTTTCGCGGCTCAAAAACTCCGGCGTAGTGTGGACGGATGGTGTAACCGTAGGAAAACGTATGCGTTTTAAAACGAAAACGCACTAGAGTAAACGGGGCCTAAATCTTCCTCTTGAGTCATTTTTGCAAGGTCACTCGGATTTAAGTGATGTATGCTGGCCAACAGGTTACCCCAAAAGGCATTCCTATAAATCTAATTAAAATCGTTCCCAGTTCCTGCGATGTAAATTCACCAAAAAGCAGGTATTTTCTTCAGTAGTTCTAAGTACGATGAAAAGGTTCCTATGGTGTGAAAGCGAAAAACTTTTCCATTCCTGTCACTCCGAAGGTTGATTTATACTTCTGCGTCGAGTGATCGGCGTGACTCACGGAGCCTGCCTTGCGCGTACTCACACAGATATACTTCTGTGTGCTGTTTGTGTTACTCTGCAATAACACTTCCGAAACGCTAGCTGGCATTGAGGTTTTTATGTTTATCGGTGTCAAGTTTCTTTGCAGGTGTTTTGTTTTTTCTGAATGCTACCTTAATGTACAAGTAGCTCAAACTCACTCACAGCTCGGAACTGGCTGGCATGCAACAACTTTAATCATAGGGTAAGCACAAAACAAAAGTTTCAATCTGGAGCTCCTTCACGGGACACTTGTAAACACTCGCTCCATCGGGCTCGCGGCTCTCATACACACTCATCTCAACTACCCAAGCCAACTGATCACAGAGCTTGCGAAGTGTAGTTACATTTTTTGAGAGGTGCACGTCAGCGTCGGCTATGGCGAGGAGTATGCAAAATGGCTCTAGGAACTCAAAGTGTAAAAACAGACAACTTTGTACCAATTAATTGAACCAGGAATGTCTATTTGAAGATGTACAAACATGCTATAAAAAATCGAATGTTTGGGGATACACTAAAGGACCTAAATCGTGAACTTCTGTGAGGAGAAGACTCCATTTGGGTTCACCAAATAGCATGTAGGAACCATTTTTAATGTGAATGTTAAGAGTTCTTCATGAAACCACTGATGCCAATGAAGAATCTTTGTTTTAAGAGTGTACACCAGATAGGAATTCTGTAAAAAGGGCTTTGTGTCTGCAAGGCCTCAAAAAAGAAGAAAAAAAGGATAAAAAGTAACAAGCAATGAAAGATGAGCTTTAAAACGAGGAGAGCAACATGACAGATATAGATCAAAGACTGGACAATCTCTAAATCTCATTCTTTTACTCAGCCTCAAAAATCACTATTAAAATTCCTGTAGTGTCACAGAGGTTGGAGTGGGGTTTAGTCTTCTGAATAGATTCAACACAGGTGAAGGCCAGATGGTCCTCGGGCCCCTGAATGTGTTTTATCTTTGCGAGTATGAGTTGAAAGGAGCTTAACTCTCTAACAGACTAGAATTTCATCAACTTTTACTTACAATTTACTGCACTGCTTGGTCTTATCACCATGGCAATGCACACAATGCACTTCGAGGCAATCGACCATGTATTTTTAGGACCGATCGTGGCCTTGGGAAGTGGGTTTATAGAGTCATCATTAAACCACTGTGTTGAAGTTTCTCATTTTATCTTTCTCCACAGTCAAACTAACTGCAATTGACATTCTTTGTTGCATTTATTTGCTAAGATTATATTTGACCATATAGTTCCCCAAAGGAATAGTTCACCCAAAAATGAAAACAATTTACAAATCCTTTACTTGTTTAACCTCTTAGGGCTTAGTGGCCACATACATGGACAGCACATTTTAGCTCCTAAGTGGCTATGTAAAATACTTTGAATGTTTTATATTTTGTTACAGACACACAGTGTCATCCTGCAACTGTTTTGCAGCATATGAAATGTCCCAAACAATATTTTTAACTGTCTAAAATGGGCCAAAAATGTTGTTTTTACTCTCTGATAGTCAAACATTTTCAAAAAAAATATGTATGTGTTATTAATGCATTAAAAAAACAGTCAGGAAAAAGTGTTTTATGTAAATTTGGACCACGAGTCCACATTTATGGACATTATTTTTTCTCTAAAAGTACATCATATCAAAAGATGATACTTAGTTTTTTATTCTAATTAGGTTCCAATAAGCCCAAATAGCAAATAAAAATAAAAAATGCATGTAAAAAACACACCTTGGGCCTTAAGAGGTTAAAACCTATTTGAGATTATGTAATCTCATTCATTCATTCATTTTCTGTTCGGCTTAGTCCCTTTAATCAATCTGGGGTCGCCACAGTGGAATGAACCGCCAACTTATAGCACTATTTATAGCTTATAATTACTTCAGTAATTCTTTCCCCTAATATGAAAATCAATGTGCGTCAGCAGCCAGTATTCTTCAAAATATGTTATTTTGTGTTCAACACAAGACATAAACTCACGTGTTTAAAACAACAGTAGGAAGCATGAGGTCATTTAAATTTTTGGAAGAATTATTCATTTGATGCAGCATAATACATTCATTCATTTATTTTCACCACAGTTGAATGAACCGCCAACTATTCCAGCATACGTTTTACGCAACGGATGCCCTTACTGGAAAACACCCACTCACTCATTCAACCACTCATACACTACGGCCAATTTAGTTCATTCAATTCACCCATAGCGCATGTCTTTAGAATGTAGGTCAGGGGTCACCAATATCAGTCCTGGAGGGCCGGTGTCCCTGCTGGGTTTAGCTCTAACTTGCCTCAACACACCTGCCTGGATGTTTCAAGTATACCTAACAAGACCTTGATTGGCTTGTTCAGGTATGTTTGATTTGGGGGTGGAGCTAAAATCTGCAGGACACCGGCCCTCCAGGAACAAGTTTGGTGACCCCTGATGTAGGGGAAACCAGAGCACCTGGAGGAAACCCACGTCAGGGAAAGCATGCAAACTCCACACAGAAATGCCAACTGGCCCAGTCGGGACTCAAACCATCAACCTTCTTGCCGTGAGGCGATAGTGCTAACCATTGAGCCGCCTCATGCAGCATTATGGGTGTATTAATATCTTAAAATGCATTAAAATCATTGATAGGTCCTGGTAAATTTTTATCCTGAGGTAAACACTACTTACCTCTAAGTGCACGGCATCATAAAATCTTTCTCTTTAAAGGTTATTGAGCCAGACAGAGACACATCTGTGACTAAGAACATCAAGCAAATCAGGAGATTAAAGAGAGAGCACAGGTCACAGTGTGTTTCTTTGACGCCGGGTCAAGGCCAGCCAGCCTGACCCTGTGTTTGCATTCACCTTCCCCAGCTGTCTGGCTGGATCATCTCACACACCCTCATGCCTCACAATGGAGCTAGTCAACAGGTTCCGAACACAGGTCATGACCACACACTCCCAAAGCTTTCTTTCCTAATTTGTCCTCTAGCCTTGACCTTCCATCGTATTTAGTTGTCTAAATGAATTGCACTGCATTAGCTGAATTCACCCTTCATGTAAAGAAGTACTCCACCTTTAGAAAATAGGCTCATTTTACAACTGCCCTAGAGTTAAAGACTTAGAGTCGCAACTCTCCTATATAAAATACTAACAAAAATAGTACATTATAAAGTAACGCTTAAATAAAGAGCAACACCGAAGTTAACATTCAGTGGGGCTCATCCACAGCTAGTGTTTTTCAGCCAAGGATGAACTGTTGGTGAAAGTTTTATGACTATTTTCAATTTCATACGGTTCCTTTTTACAGCATCAATGTTGTAACGTAATTATAACACATTCAGTTAAATAGACTTAAGCATCCATTTGGTTGTTAAAGCGTAAAAAGAGATGAAAGACGTCATTAGCAGCAGGCTATTGCAGAAATTCCATTGAAAATACTGGAGTAAAATTAATTTGCATATTTTAAAGACATAGTGTGGAAAAATATGTATTGCAGTGCTTCTTGTTTGGTGTAATACCCACTTTATATTGTATCTCAGCAAGGAGGTGAAGATCGCTGCTTTTTAAAGAAATCAGATCTGGCTGACTGAAATTAAAAGTCCATGTGCATATACCCCATTAGGGTTTGTTGTGTACATTTTTGGAAACTTTTTAACTTTATAATTGTAGTTTAAGTTACTAAACACTTTAAGCCACTGTAAACTATATCTAAATAAATAAATAAATAAATAAATATTCTTTAAAACATTAAGCTTTCATATTTTTATTAACTTTTATTTTCAGTCAGCCAGCCCCAGGGATTCCTGTTAATTGTCATCAATTAGCTAAGAGGGCTCATGTCAGACCTGGAGATCAGCTGAATGGATATAAAAAAAAAAGGCAAAACAGTTGGCGGGTGTTAATCTAAAGCCCTGTATATATATATGAATGGTGTGGAAAAATATAATGTAATGCAGTGCTTCTTGCTTGGTCTGATATCCACTTTATATCGTATCTCAGCAAGGCAGTGAAGATTGCTGCTTTTTGAAGAAATCCGAACTTAAACACATCGATTTTGTATGGGATGACAATTAACCAGAAGCCCTGGCACTGGCTGACTGAAATTAAAAGTCCATGTGCATATACCCCATTAGGGTTTGTTGTGTACATTTTTGGAATTTTTTTAACTTTATAATTGTGGTTTCAAGAGTTCACACTTAGCTGATGATTTAATATAAGCTAGTTTGGCATGCTGTCCCGGGAGAGAACCCTGAGCTCAAGGGATCCTCGAGCCCAGGGCTCCCTCCCGTTCGTAGAGCGAGAGGGGAGCTTGAGCTTAGGTAGCTCTCAAACTCCCCCTCTGCAGCGGCTAAGGGAACCGTCAGAGGAGGAAGGGAGTTAGACCTGAGCCTGAATGTTTAATCTGTAATGAATTGTGTATATCTTTGGATGGTGGGAGGAAACCGGAGGCCCCGGGGTAAACCCACGCGGACACGGGGAGAATATACAAACTCCGCACAGAAACACCTACCAGCCTGGCGAGGACCAGGACTGGCGGTGTTCTTGCTGTGGGGCGACAGTGCTAGCCACTGAGCCGCCGTGCCGCCCGATCTAAGAAAAGGAGGAGAAGGGGGAGGAAAGGAGGGTTTCTTCCATACGAAGATAACTATGGACTGGAACTGTGGTTATTTATAGTAGAAGGGGAATCATATGATTGGAGATCGTGATTAGATAATGTGCAACCAGCCGTGGTAAATCATAAGCACGTGATCCTCTCGAAATTAGCTTGTAAACAAACTTCACTTAAGTTCCTAAACACTTTAAGCCACTGTAAACTATATCTAAATAAATAAATAAATAAATATTCTTTAAAACATTAAGCTTTTATATTCTTAGTAACTTTTAATTTCAGTCAGCCAGCGCCAGGGCTTCCGGTTAAATTGTCATCAATTAGCTAAGTGTGCTCATGGCAGACCTGGAGATCAGCTGAATGGATATAATTTTTTTTTTTAAAAATGATAAACTATGTAAACTATATCTAAATAAATAAAAATTCTTTAAAATATTAAGCTTTTATATTTTAAGTAACTTTAGTAAGCCCCAGATTCATATTATGATTGTAAATGTTATTTATGTGTGCCTTTTGTATTTTATTTTTATGAACCTTCCATAAACATTTTGATGGGTGTTAGATGGGTGGGGTGGGTGGTTGGGTTTTGAGTTCCTTTTTGTTGCCTTCATGATGTATGGTCCATCTCTTTCTTGTAAAGATTTAGGCAGTACTTTATATATGAAGGTTTTCTTTTCAATGAAAATCAAAATAAAGACTAAAAAAAAAAGTGTTTGTATCATGATATACAACACCAACCCAGACAGTACATCACTTTAAACTATTAAAAAATTACTAAAAGTCCCTTTTTTTTTAAAGATAAAAGTTGTCAGAAGAACGATAAAGATAGAAATAAATAGGGACAAATCTAGAAACAGGAATCACAAAGCATGGGCAACTGCTTATATATGCTTAAGGATATATATTTTTAGAGTGTATAAAGAATTAAATAATCACTAAAATGAGATTTAATACACCCATAATTATAACCCAAGGTGAATGCCAACAATGTGGGGATTCATATTGCATTATGTTTCAAAAAAACACATCAGGAAGAATGCCTTGGTTTGCAATATTGAGAGAAAGCAAAATAAAGATAGCAATATGCTATGAAAAACAAACCTAGATATGCGAGAGATAATAGATAAAGAAACCAGATAAAGAAACCGGCCGACAGCTGGACTAGTGGTGAATTTTGTTTATCCACAGGAGGCATATTACTCTGAAGGGTTACTGCTGTTATTAGGGATCTCATTATGGCTCAAGTCTTCCAAGCACAGTCAACACCCACTGCGACTCCAGCCTCCACTGACCTGGACAGGCTTTAAAAGATTAATCCACATGGATGAATCGCTGGTTCGAACATGGAAAAAAAAAAAAATCCCTCCTCAGAGGCAATTTTGAATAAAGCAATGCATTTGACCAGACAAGATTTGAAGATACTGAATGGTTAAACAAGAGTCTAAAAAGTTGCTTGCGTGTGCTTCGATTTTTCTTCCACCTTCAATCCAGTTATTACCATTGCAAATTATAGAGTTGAAATCAGAACTATTAAGCCTCCTGAATTATTAGCCTCCTAAATACACCCCCCCCCCCAGCCCCCCCTTGAATTATAAGCCTCCTAAATACTCCCCCAATTTATGTTTAATGGGAAGAAGAACACATTTCTAAACGTAATAGTTTTAATAACTAATTTCAAACAACTGATTTATTTTATCTTTGCAACGATGACAGCACATAATATTTGGCAAGATATTTTTCAAGATACTAGTATTCAGCTTAAACTGACACTTAAAAGGCTTAACTAGGTTAATTAGGTTAACTAAGTTAGGTTAATTAGCAAATTTTACAATGATGGTTTGTTCTGTAGACTATCGGGAAAAAAATAGCTTAATGAGACCAACTGTAAATAGCATTATTAATTAATATTTACTTTATAGCGGGATTACTGAGATTATTAAAAAAAAATTTGGTTAAATAATAATTGTTGAATTGTCTTTATAAATAAATTCCAGTATTTCCAGTGATGAGTTGCAGCAGGAAGGGCATCCGCGTAAAACATATACTGGATAAGTTGGTGGGTCATTCCACTGTGGCGACCCCTGATAAATAAAGGAACTAAGCCAAAATGAAAATAATTAAACGAATGAATGAAATTCCAGAGCATAAATAATTATTGTTCATACAATATTTATGTAATATACTAGTAATTATATGACATACAAGTTACTGTCTATCCATATAGGTAAAGCATAGCATAGTATAGTATAGTATAGTATAGTATAGTATAGTATAGTATAGTATAGTATAGTATAGTATTAGTATATGTAATGTAAATATTAAAAACTACATTTATTTTATTTTTAAAAATCTAGATATTGATAAAACCTTTACATTTTTCCAAAATAAGTGCTTTATGTGCATTACTAATCCAAAAGTAAGTTTATCTATAAAACATATATCAAATATATAATATGCTGTATTTAATTATGTGTATATATTAAATACTTTTAATATCAAATAACATTTATCTACATACTAATAAAATATCTAGATATTAAGAAAACCTTTAAAGCCTTCCAAAATAAGTACTTAATGTATATTAATAATACAAAATTAAGTAACAATATATTTACAGTAAGAAATTTAGTTAACATTCTAATGATTTTTGGCTTTACATTTTGACCTATTCAATGTATTTTTAGCAATTAAAAAACTATTACTGTGCAACATAAGACAGTCTTTTTTATTTTAAATTATGTTTTTATATTTAATACACCTTTAATATCAAATGACATTTATCTACATACTAATAAAATATCTAGATATTAAGAAAACCTTTAAAGCTATCCAAATTAAAGTGCATAATCTGCATTGCTAATCCAAGATTAAGTTTTGATATATTTACAGTTAGAAATTAACCCGATATTCTAATGATTTTTTGTATTACTACGCAACATAATACTTTGGTTTTTGTTTGGTTTGTGGTACAAGTTCACATTTGATATTTATGAAAATATCTAGAAAAACATTTCAAAAATAAAATAAAATAAAATAAAATAAAATAAAATAAAATAAAATAAAATAAAATAAAATAAAATAAACTGAATTTAATAATGTTAGTATATTGAATCCACCATTAATATCAAATAACATCTATCTAATCATGAAATATACTAGCAATATATAGATAATTTATCTAAATTTTGAATATATTTATAATAATAAAGAACAAAGTTTTAAACAGACATACTAGAATGACACGTTGCACAAATGTGTTTCCTTTATAACTCTTTGCACAGGACTATTTGCTGATACCACAGTGCTGTGTTTAGTTTTAAAAGTGTGCCGCTAACTGCTCTGTGTCAATGTCACATCTCTAATGCAATGTTAACGTGACAGACAAGTGAAACAGGGTTTTCTAATGGGGGATGAGAGATAGAGGGAGAAAGCACAAAGGACCAGGACCATCCAACAGACGGGTGTTAATTAAAGCCAGGGGGATCCAGGGTCTCTGCTTTCTTTCAATGATGAGGTAATCCTGAGTCCAAACACACGGCTGCCCACTGTCATCTGTGTCACAATCCACTGAGCTGTGCCCTGTTCAACAGATGTCCCTCATGCAACACTACCAGTCGCTCTCTATTCACTTGGACCATGAAACTCACTCATTGTTGAACTGCAGCAAAGCTTAAAGAGACAATTTCATACAGGAATCCATACAGTTCTGGAAACCTTTTCACACGTTGACAGATCTGGGTGTAAGATTTGTATTGAACGTGATTAAAAAAAGGCGTCTCACTGTGATGAGAACGCTTTAGCTGACCACTCTGAAAAACAACATACACTACCAGACCCAGGTCTTGTCGCCTATCCAAGTTTTAGGAAGAGAATTATGAGAAATATGAGAATTTCCCACCCTCATTTTTAAGTTTAGCCTTTTTGCTTCAGCTTTATCTAAGCTTGCATTACACGTACTATACATGTAGGACTCTTACTTTTGCAAAAACAGGAGATGCTTAAAGGAAGAGTAAAGAAGCAGTGTTGTGAAGGGGGCAGACATCCATGAGCTCAAAGCCTCATCTGGTTAGAGCAGGTAAGAATTAAATGCCACCCCAAAGATGCATAACATCTGTTTAACTGTATATTTTGTTAGCTTAACGTGTATATTGTAAAGTTTGCCATGTATGTGTGTAATGAGGCAACAGACACATGTGCGTTTGTAATGAGTATGAGTGTTTAATGCAAGTTTATGCATCATGTCATATCTCTCAGCTCTAACTGTCACTTTTTTAGAGTGAAAAGCCACCAATTAAACTCATTTGTTTACGCAGAGGTTCATATTAATTCCTGCCTGTTTTCAGATACATAAGTTCCACAATTTGCAACTCTATCCCACAATCCCACAACTCTAAAAACATTACAATTTACCCTCTATTTCTTATCTTATCTTTTTTTCTTTCTTTCTTATTTTTAAATATATATCTACAACACAACTTAGGAGCAAATACCCTGGTGGCACAAAAATAGCTCACTCACTAATTCTAGCTAAAATAAACCTCTCTCTACCATTTCAGGTTAAAAGAGTGTCATTTAACAAAGGAATATACTCAATTTGTTCAAATATTTTTGACAACTGAAGTTTTATCATTTCCAAGTGCCAGTACAATTAGAGTACATCAGGCTGTGTGCACTGACGTGAGCTGCAGGAGCATCAAGAACAGAGCTTATTAATATTTATGACCATTCCAAATATGGTCAAATCGGACTATATCATATTTCTAAAGCTGAAAATAGACCTGTAAAATGATTCCTGAACACTTTTGCAGTTATAAGCTATACCTTACCCAATTACCTTAATTTATTGAGTCAATGCACTGCATGGCACCATTAATGTAAATGCATTGGAGGTCTGCAGTAAATCTGATCATGCATCACCTAAGAATCAAACCTATGTCTGTTTAAATTGTTAGCATATTCTTCACATAGATTCGTTGTAAAGCTATCAAAATTGTAAAATAATAATAATACTACTAATAATTATTATAATAATTATTAGAATTATTATAAAATAATACTAATAATACTGTCAATCAAAAGTTTGGGATTTTTTATTAATTAAGGATGTATTGATTAACTTACAATCAATTACTTAAATCAATTCTCATCTAAAATTGATATATTGGTACTTGTCTACTTCAACTAAATGCTACTTTTTTTAACAAATCTTGAAAATATGTGTCATTGTGTCCTGTTTTCAATGCTTATAACAATCAGAACTATTTATTGAGGACAACAACTTAGATTTCTGAGGTGACATTAAAGACTGGAGTAATCCTATATATTTTAAAAAAAATGACAATCAATCACACAATAAAATATGTTTACGTAGATAAAAGACAATATGAACTGAAATAATAGTTGGCTTTACACTATAAAAATCAGGGTCACGGCAATCCCAGTTCATTAAAAATAGTTGGTATTGAACATATACATCATTCTATAAGAGGAGGAGACAGGATAAAAAGAATAAAACAGAGAGAGACTTTTTGGATTTATACATTAAAAGCAACAAGATTTCCTGGTTTAAATGGCGAATTAGACTTTTCTTCTTTCTTATAAAGTTTTTCTATCGAAGATTCACAGATTTTTCCTTATTTTTGTTGAATATGTATGCATATATGTATGTGTATGTGCATTCTTATGTGTGCATGTATATATATATATGTGTATGTAAGTGTATGTGCATATGTATATTTGTGTGTTCATATGGGTGTTTATATGTATTCATATGCCATGTTAAAGCGTATTTTTCTATATTTATACTTTTTCACATGCATTCGTATGCCTTTGTAAGTATGTATGCATTTATATGCTCTCCTATATTAGTGCTGAATTAATGATTGTATTTGACTTTGTTACAACGTTTGAGTATTACTAAGATTTTTGAATGAGTCAGGTGACCGTAGCACTCAAAAGAAACTCTAGACGCACCTGATCACTGTTACCCTGATGAAGGCAGCTCCCTGCCGAAACTGTTATGTTCTGCGGGTGGTGTGGCGAAGACAATGGGTCGAGGATCCAAGTGCAGATTATTTAATAAAAACAGTATAGCAACTTACAGGGACAGATCAAAAAATCGTAGTCAGGCAGGCAAAAGATCACAAGGCAGGCCGCAGGCACGGATAATCAAAGTACAAGGCTATGGTCAAAACACGAAAAACTGGAACAAAAGAAAACCGTTAAATTTCACAGAAACAGAAAACAATTAGGTGACAATCTTACTGCAATGATGAGCGTGTGTGTGCTGCTCTTGTAGTGTGTGTAATCAGTCATGATGGTCCTCCGCTGGTTTGTGTGCAATCAGTCATGACATGTAACAGGAGTGTGTGTGTGTGCTGCATGACAGGAGTTGTAGTCCAAAACATGGCCGATCTGTAGTTCTCGGAAGTATGAGTGAACCAGCGATCTCTTCCCTCTCAGAGATCGCTGTTGATCGTGACAGAAACACGTTGGTGTTTTAAGAATAAGCCATGTGAATAAAGGCTTTTTTTTAAAAATTCCACATTTTTGGAGTGCCTTGGATTGATTTTTGTTGTTAGCTTTGATGAATCCCTTACCCAAAGAGCACCGATCAAATATTTGAAGTACCCCAGAGTGCTTTTTGTTTGTTTGTATGATAATAGTTATATAGTTACAACATTTTTGTTTCTATTAGATTTGTGATCAAATAAATGCAACCTTGGTGACTAAAAAAATATATTAAATATAACAGTCCCCAAACTTTTGAAAAATGTATATATGTAATTTAACACATCATACCACATAAGCTATAAAAAATAAATAAAGCTATGACAAAAACAACTCAACTGTGTACAAACATTGTACTAGAAGTATTTACGACTGTGATGCAATCAATGTGGAAAGCTGAGCAGAGAGTGCTCATTTCCTCACTTCACAGAACCACACACTCTTCCAATAACCAGTGAGACCTGCTCATCAGGCTGGAGTTCAGACTCCATTCACATTCATGAGTTCAGAGGTTCCTGTCCCTGCCTGCGTCCATTCATATGTACAGTAACCAGAAGGACAAAGGGTACGACGGGCCCTCCCCCAGTGTGTGTGTGTGTGTGTGTGTGTTTGTATGTATCCTAGAAAATGGGGGGGCTGAGTTTGGGAAGACACTGTCGAAAAGAAGTTTGAGGTGTAAGTTTGAGGTCTGTGCGTAAAAAAATATCCCATAAACTAGCAGTTTTCCGTACTTTGTGATTCAGGTTTTATTTTCCTCATTTATTTATGCTTTTGAGTTGCATCATGGGACCTTGATCGGTTTTCAACAACTCGAAGCCTTGAAAAGTAGTAAAAAAATGACTTTTATTAACATTTGTAATAGTTTAAAGCAGAGATGTCCAAACTAGGTGCTCGTAGGCCAAAGTTGCCCCATGGTAACCTTTTATTTGGCCCACTATCCCATCTGAGATGAGAGGGAGAATGTTTGAGATGGTTTGAAATGTTACCCTTTGTTTGTTTGTTTGTTTGTTTTATTGTTAAAAGCTAACTAAAATTAAATGTTTCAATTAAATGGTGTAACTGAATCAGATTTTGTTTAAATGTATATACTGTCAGCCGGCAATGTGGAGACTTTGGTGAGCAAATCATGTCAAAGGCAGATTCTGCTTGACTAGTGTATTTAGCATTGAACTCCACTGTGTTATAAATGTGATTGTTTGTTTTTATTGCAATAAATGTTAAACTGCATTAGTTAATATGATTTAAAGGTTGTATGTAAGTTTTTGACTCTTCTAAAGCATAAAAACACCATAGAATGTTTGCAGATATTTAAAAATAATTTCAGCTAGATTTCTGTGTAGTGAACTACACAGAATACCTTACTCTGGACAGTACTTATTAAAAAATAACATGCATTTTGTATGACCTGTCTTGTTTTGTTCAAATTATTGTCATTTTAACAAATTCTTCAAGGGGTATGTAAACTGAGCACAACAGTATACACCTTGCTTGTTTCTCTTCATTAAAATTGGATTTAATATTTTTCCCTAACATGTTGATTAGAATGTACATTTTAATTTACTGTATTATCTTTCTATTCCTAAAAATATTTAAGAAACATGCTAAGCAAACATTCTTGTTTATCTGAAAAACAGTGCTGAAGTCAGATATTCTGCTTTAAAAATGTGCTTTCCATGCTGGAACGCTGCCTTTGTTTATGTTCTTTTAACCTGCCTAATGCCAGTTTAACCAATTATGTTTCAGCACTCTGGGTTGCCTTGGTGGAAAACCACATATTTCATACATTCATTCATTCAGGAAAGGCTCTGAAAGCATGCGTCTGTGACCGAAATGAGACCTCCGGTGGACAGTATCAGACTCAGAAAAGAGTCAGATTACGTTCCACATGAGGTTTTAAATTAGCAAATAGTATAAATATTAAGTCTTTTGTTTCTGACACAAAACACAAGAGATGATTTGTTGGAACAACAGCCATTGACATTGTGCCTACTATGAATGTAAATCAGAGTTTTGTGGTCAAAAGAAAAGAAATTCATGCAACTGTAGAACTTTGAGTGTAAATGTTCATTTTTGGCCGAACGTTCCCTTTAACACCAAGCGTAAACAGCCCTCAAGTGTCTTACAACGTCTTAATTAATTTCCGCAGTGCTCAGCGTTACATGACAAATATAATGTGCGACGTAGTGAACAGTTCAAGAGTTCACAGCGAGCCCAGGGACCACAAACACACCGTCACCGGCTCCCAACAGGGCTTTGTTAAAATGGGATGTTTTTGTGCTTGAGTGCATGTGTGTGTTGTCTTCCTCTTGACTTGCCTGTAAATGTGGCATTTAGTGGAGGGGAAGTGTAGTATTATGTCAGAGCACATGCTCAGTTGTCAGCAGCTCCAGACAGGTGGTGTTGGACCGAGGCTCCTTAACCCTCTTACTGCCCTGGAAACAACCTCCAGATGTTTCTCCAGCACCTCCTTTTAAGAATAACAGGAAACAGATTAACTGACCAGCTCTATTCTCATGCTAGTGTTCAGCAGAGGTCAGATTACTTACCCATAATCCCAGTTCACTCAAAGGGAGACGGCTAGCCAGGAATCCACTATAGTATTAAGAACCACAACTGCTTAAAACATTGATGATGACAGAAATGTTGAGAAATCTTGTTGGAAATCTGATCAAATCATGGTCAAATATGAACATATATACAGTGCTCAGTATAAACGAGTGACCTTTTACAGATCTCTCTTTTAAGTTAATCTTAATAAAGATTTTTAAAAAGCAAGATACACACCCTCAGTTTTCAATAATCATCCTCAGTGTGAAAAGATGGATCTCACAATCATACAGTCACTGCTGAAGAGGGTTTAAATCTGCTGGAAGAATCTGCAGGAAACTGAGCATACATGAACAGCAGCTAGTTTAACTATTCAGAACAAACAAGAGACTCATAAACAACCATCACAAAGCAGAAAAAGCACTCGTTGAACATCAGGAAACAACACTGTTCTGAACACCAAGGGTATATATGTAAACTTTGCGGGGTTTAAAAATAATTTCAGCTAGATTTTTGTGTAGTGAATAATATGCAGTGGTGGAAAGAGTACTGAAAAATCATACTCAAGTAAAAGTACCATTACTTGCCCAAAAATGTAGTGAAAGTAGAGTAAAAGTATCTGTAGTAAATATTACTCAAAGTATGAGTAAAAAGTAGACCTTTTAGAAGTACTCAAGAGTAGTGAGTAGTGAGTATTACACTGTGAAAAGTTGATGCGTTTACAGAATGTTGCGTTTACACATCTCTGCACAAACAATGTAAGTGTAATGTAGTGTATTTAGGGATCTTCCTATTTTCATTAGTTCCTTCCAACCTTCCTTCAATTATTTGTTTGTTCTCTCCTTCCTTCCTTCCTTCATTTGTTTGTTTGTTCCCTCCTTCCTTCATTCACTCATTCGTTCGTTCATATTTTTGTTCCTTCCTACATTAGGTCCTTTTGTTCATTCATTCGTTTGTTCGTTCGTTACTTCCTTAGTTTGTTCTGTCCTTCCTTGAATTCTTCCTTCATTCGTTTGGTCCTTCCTTCTTTCCTCCCTTCATTTGTTCGTTCCTTCTTTCCTTCCTTAGTTTGTTCAGTCCTTCAT
Source organism: Danio albolineatus (assembly GCA_903798035.1). Taxonomy (NCBI): domain Eukaryota; kingdom Metazoa; phylum Chordata; class Actinopteri; order Cypriniformes; family Danionidae; genus Danio; species Danio albolineatus. The sequence goes on along the minus strand of CAIGQQ010040406.1, from coordinate 8,758,278 downwards.
TGAATCCTTCCTTCATTCGTGTGGTTCTTCGATCCTTCCTTCCATTCCTTGTTCGGTCCTTCCTTTTATTTGGCCCTTCCTTCTATTCTTTATTTGTTCCATTTAGTGATTGTTTAAGGCTGTTTGGTGATTTCAGTCATCATACAGTCGACATCCATCATTTTCAGTGACATGCAGTCTATAAACAGTCTCTGGATCATTGCGTGTGTAGATTTTGGACATCTTCTTGGACATTTTTAATGTTACCAAAAGGTTTGCTGCATTTATAAAGCGCCCATGTCTTGAGGGTGTTCAGTATGATGTGATTTACTTTCTATGTGTGATTTAATTGGACAGGAATTACAGGACTGATTTTTCTACTTTAGACAATGACCATAGACAAGAAAGAAATAAAGTAGTGACTGCAGGTTGAAGGAAATTAGTGGAGTAAAAGTACTGATACTGCACTAAACATGTACTCAAGGGAAAGTAAAAGTCCACATTTAAAACTAGTCAGTAAAGTACAATTGCTGAGAAAAACTACTCAATTGCAGTAGTTTGAGTATTTGTAATTAGTTACTTTACACCACTGACTATATGTAAACATATTTTACGTAAAATATCTTACTCGGGACAGTATTAAATAAAAAAACAAAACAAAAAAAAAAATGCATTTTGAATGACCTGTCTTGTTCAAATTATTGACATTTAAACAAATTCTTCAAGGGGTATGCAAACTTTTGAGCACAACTGTATATATCTGTATATATACTGTATATATATGCTTTTTTCTCTTCATTAAAATTGGATTTAATATTTCCCCTAACATGTTCATTAGGGTGTACATTTTAATTGACTGTATTATCTTTCTATTCCTAGAAACATTAGTTGGCCATGCACCTTTTTATGAATATAACAATTTAATAAAACTGTACACCAGAATACACCAGAATATAACGTTATATTCATTGAGAAATGGATAAAAATTTACATTTTCAAAGGAGGTGTTCTCATTTGTGCTATGCACTGTAAATACAAAATTATAGCTAGTATAATTGAACATTTATGTACATATTTGTACATATTAAAATAAATAAATGAAATTAAAAATAATGAATAAAAAAATTCAAATATCTTGCATATTATATTTTAATTATAGCTAGCATTTAATTTAATTATAGCTAGCATATTTGAACATATGTAAATATTTTAAAAATATATTATTTATATACATACAATAATATAAGTGTGTATGTGTGCCATTTTTGAAATATTTCGAAACATCTTGCTTATATGGCTTATATATTATATATTTATTTATTTATTATTTATTTAGGATTTATTATAAGTAACGTAACATATTACTTGCCATAAAAAGTAACTAAATAACTAAGTTTTTGGGGAGTCACTTAATATTGTAATGCATTACTTTCAAAAGTAACTTTCCCCAACACTGAGTGCAAACAGTGTAAACTTTTGATATCCTTTAAGTCTTGAAATAATGATAAATTTACATATTCGGAAAATGTTAATAGTGGTTTCCATAGAAATCTCACTCTTAGTGGTTCCTACACAGCAAAAAATATATATTTTCGTTCTATATTTTCGTACTATATATCTAAAAACTCTTAAATTAAGAAGCATTTTCTAGACAAGCAAAAAATAGTTTTGTTTACAGATAAAAGTCCAAATTAAATGACATTTTTCCTTAAAACACGCAAAAACAACACCAATGCAGTAAGTAAAATTAGTTTTGGTTTAAAATACAATTATTTTACCAACCCCATTGGCAGATAATTTAGCTTGTTTTAAGGAAAAACTTCCATAACTTGGACTTTTATCTAAAAACAAACCAGCATTTGATTTATTTAAAAACACTTTATTATATACGATTTTTTTTTAAATGGACTTGAAACAAGACAACTTTAACAAAGCAATTTTTGCAGTGTAGATGTTCTGCATCACACACATGCACAGTGATATGCATTACTCTGCATACCAATATTAGAGCTAGACATATTAAAATCCTTTACCCCAAGTGTGTGCAATAATGATAGTGATGCTTGTCTTAACATCCTGATGAGTTCAGAAAGTCATACTAGGAAACGGGCCCATCTCCTAGTGTTAAAATGAATTTTATGTGCTGGTGTCGACCACATCAAAGAGCCTGTAACAGAACAGATGGGCCTTCCTGTCCACCAAAGCACAGAAGGTCTCAAGATAACAGAAAGCTCAGAGGAAATAAACGATATCCCTCTGTGAGCTGAGGTCTTACCAAATCATTCCATATCTCTGAGGTAATAAGGCCAATTAAAGATGAAAAAAAATAGGATTTCCTCCAAAGCTTCAGTCGGGATTTCCTCTAATGTATGAGTCATGGTAGTAGTGTTGTCATGATTACTGGTTTTCTTCAAGACAAACCATGGTAAATTTTCTGATGGTTAGTATCACCTCTTCAAATTCTCATCATCATTAAAACCACACTTTAAAAAAAAAATCCGTAATTTTAAGGTTTATTTCCAGCAGCTGGGGTGCCGGAAATAAACTGTAAAATAACGGTTGTTAAATTACAGAAATGTCCTTTAATTTCTGTAATTCAACCTCTGTTATTTTACAGTAAATTTCTGTAATTTAACGGCTGTTATTTTAAGGTTTATTTCTGGCACCCCAGCTGCTGGAAATAAACCTTCAATTTACAGTTTTTTTTTTACACTGCATGATTGTTTATCTTGATTTTGAAAACTTAAGGTAAATCCTGTAATATTGTGGTTAGCTATTCGTAAAAGTCTGCAATGGAATGTTAATATATAGACGGTTAATAAATATACAGTAGGGCTGTGCAATTAATCGCAATCGCAAAAAAAAAAAAAAAACGCGATTTAAACACATGCAATTTCTAAATCGCACAAGGCTGCAATTTTATTTATCAATTCATTAAAATGTATTATTTAGAATACGCTCGTGCGCATGATTTTAATATGTTAATTTGCTATGTTAAGCACACAGGGCAATTACAGCTAAGCTGAGCGGGAGAAAGATGTAACCAATCAGAGCTCACTCTGCGCACAACGAAGTTGAGCTGGAGAACGGAATAGGTGGTTTTGATTTATGTTAGTTTTTATTTCTTGTTATGAAGAATTGAGGTTAGTTCATCTTTATTTTTTCATGTTTTCTGTTTTTAAGACAATTTATTAGTTTTGTTTATCAAGCAGTTAGTACTACTGTGTACAGTATGTGTTTATCCAGATTTAAGGTTAGTTAATGATAATTTATTTTATGTTGTCTGTTTTAAAGACAGTTTTACTACAGTTTTATTTATTAAACTTATTACTATGTTATTTCATTGTAAAATATTTTGTTATGCACTTCTTGTGCACTAAATACATTTAGAATGCATGTATGTAGCTTGTTTGTAAAAGAAAAAACAGTTGCCACATTTGCAAATAATGTCGCAAATCGCAATATTCATTGCAAAAATCGCAATATGATTCATTTGTCCATATTGCACAGCACTAATATACAGTATATTATATATATTTCCAAATTGTAAGAAAAGTAGCTAATTCATACGAAATCAAACAATTTGGAAAATTGTACTAAAATGTATGAATGACATCATACAAATTAATAAGAATTAGCCACTAAATCAAAAAGTAATGAAACCATGTGAATGTGTTAAAATATGCTGTATAGCTTTTGTTTAAAGTGTGTGCAGCACACACTATTGAGAATATCAAGTTCAAGCTTGAATTCACAAATGTAAATCGCAAATCGTAAATTAAGTCAGAAAAATTGCAATTAAATTAACAATTTATATATATATATATATATATATATATATATATATATATATATATTTTTTTTACTCAAACCACATAACCCTTTTAGGCTTTTTAAAAACAGCTTTATGAAAAACAACATCAACATGGATCCCTGTGAGGGAGTTTTCAAGTCCAAGTTCACTGTAAAAACTGCTGGGTTTCACAATTCCTTCATGTTGTCCCAACACAAATTGATTAAGTTAACTTTTTGATAAAGATTATAAAAAAATTGAGTTGTCCCAAAATAAGTCATTTTAAATAAGTAACTTAAGCAGAAGACATGTTTTTTAAAGTAAATACGATACCTTGAATAAGGAAACTAAATGTACATGCCCAGCAGACACACAATGTCATAAGATGTTAATATTAGGTTAAATTTAGGTCATGATGTTGCGTGACCAAAATTCAAATGACTAGCCAGTGTCTTAGGAAAATGTTATGTTGATGTTCAATGACGACATCAAATGACGTTGATATCTGATTGATTTTGTGTCAGAAAGTGACCAAAATCCAAACCAGCGTCGTATTAAAATCAAATACTGACAATTAATCATCAGGTGTGGCAACCAAATCCAATGTCTGATAGACATCATAATAATAACGTCCGCACAACGTCAATTAAAATTAGAAACCAAAATTCATCGTTTGTCTGACATAGGACACCGACATCGATCTGACGTTGGTTTCTGATGTCAACCCTATTTTTATTTCCCCACAAAATGCAACATCTCTCAACGTTGGGGTACAACGTCAATCTGATGCCAAGTCGATGTCCTGTGCTAGGTGGGTGTAAACACACACACAACACACACACAAATAAATACACAAAATAATACAAAAGTAAACAAAGCCAAAATGCAAGGATCCAAGTTGTTTGTCACAAAATTTCATTTTAATTAATAATTTAGTTTGTTGTTTGTTCATTTTCAGATACATAACTTGGTGGAATGCCTTACGTGTTTTAATAAAAAACTATTTTAATAAAACTGTGATAATATTGATAAGATTATGATTTCGTGATATAAAACACTCATAGGTAAATCTCTTGACAAGTCACGATTCTTCTTAAAACACAGAAAGTTGTATGTTGTGGCTCTGTCAGCTTGTCAAAGGAGGAGTTTTTAGTTTTAAAGCGCTTCTAAAAGTCATGTCTGACAAAGAGAAACAGTGTTTTTTTTATTTTTATTGGAGCTTCAACACTCCTGGTTGCATCCACAACACTTGAGCAGACAATAAGCGGAGGCTCAGCAGGAGTTTCTTTTCATCTCCGTCCCTCGGTCAAACACCTCTTTCTCTCCTCCTTCCTGTATCTCCTTCTGCACGTGTGAGAGCGTTTGCACGGACACAAGTCGTAAAAAAAACATTGGAAGTGCTGCTTGAAAGCCACAGCTCCTTCGGCTCAAGTCCTAATGGAGCTTGTCACCTGTCAATGACACTTGTGTCAGGATAATAAAGTGTCTGGGTCTGGGCTTTATATTAGGTGTCTTTCAAGGGATAGTTCCAGCTACATTTGCAGTTAAAGGGTTAGTCACTGGCAAATAAAAAATCTGTTATTATTCATTCAACCTTGTGTCTTTCAAATCCTCTGTGACCTTAGAAAATTAAGATATTTCAGACAACAACAGTCCCAAAAGGGAGCTAAAAACTTTGTCAGAACATTCTTCAGTGGTTCAGCTGTAATCTAAGCTCCAGGTACACTTTTGTGCAGCAAAAACTGTAAAAAAACAAAACAAAACAAAACAGACAAAACAAAACAAAACAGACAAAACAAAGCAAAACAAAAAACAAAACAAAACAAAACAAAAAACAAAAAAACAAAACAAAACAAAACAAAACAAAACAAAACAAAACAAAACAAAACAAAACAAAACAAAACAAAACAACTGTGTCCTCCAGTCATTAACCCATTGAGACATTGTGTCCATTACAATGTCAGTCCATGTTTTTTGTGGCTCCTGAGCATTTCATCTAATTTAAAGCCTGCAGGTGAGAGTGGACTACTGGCATCCAATCAAATTGCATTAAGGCTCTGCATGTTGTAATTTGAAAAAATCCACAACACTGAAAAGCAGCATGGCATCACTTCACTCCAGACAGACGTAAGCCACATTTACAATGTTTTTATTCAGATTTATTGATATTCTTGCCAATATTTCATAGATTATATGTAAATAAGAGAGGTTGCACTTACTAATTATAGTATAAAATCTTTTGTAACATTGCAAGCTATTGATCAGGATTTCTTTATATGTCTGTCCATTAGGATGGACAATTGGTTTAAAATCTGTTACTGAAATTAAATCTCCAGTAATGCTGATTGAACTTTTTTTTATATTAAAAACCTATATTGATGTACTAACTCATTGCTGAAACAATTGCAGAATTGCAGAATATACAGATCTTGAAGTTTTTGAAGGTATAGCAGATGTAAATATCTTAGATGTTGACATCATATTGAGTGATGAGGAAGATGATGATAAAGTTATAAACAAGATGTAATCTATACAACAAAAGCTCACAACCAAAATAAAAAGGTTACAATCTTAATGTTTGGGATTTTGAAAATAAACTTCAAGATTATTCTAACAATCATGTATGGTTTACTTGTATTTTATGTTGGTATAATGTTTGGAAAGTACACCTGTCCTGATTGAAATGGACAATATATATATATATATAT
>CAIGQQ010040406.1:8699797-8731187 GCA_903798035.1 Danio albolineatus | reverse complement strand
TAATAATAATAATAATAATAATAATAATAATAATAATAATAATAATAATAATAATAATAATAATAATCACATTTCAGTTTGTGTTCTGACCTCTGCTATTTAGATACTCAGTACAAAACTGTTCTCCCAGTAAAAGTCAACTTGTGTAAAAACAGGACAGAAAGTGACAAACGGATAACCTCAGCTCACCATCGGTTACTGTAAATCCTTCAGCCACATGCCAAAGCTATAACGACAACTATGCCACTACATGCCAAAATCTCACTCTTTCTGTATATAACTTTATCTTGAATAAAGAGATTGCAAGGAAGCCATAAAGGAAACAATAACAAGATCTGAACATACAAATGCGCATTCACGAAATAGCTTTGTGAATCGGACGTGAAGCGCAGAAAGTTCACTTTAAAGGCATTCATAAATTTCGACCGAACAAAGAAGTCAGTTTTTCCTCTCATTTACATGTTGCGGTCAATCTAAACACGGTTGTGCGCTTCAGCTCTGGCCTTTGTAAGAGCATTGAGGCTTTTTATTCAGGAGGTGTTTGGAGTCACAGCTTGTCCCCACAGCAGGAACCCCTGTCCAAACAGCCAGAGGACAAATCCCTTCACTTCCTTCACTGTCAGGCTCTTCTCCACAGCAACACACAATGAGGCGCGTTTACAGAGAGCTAAAGCATAGAACAGTACAGTCAAGAGCAAAACTACTGAAGAATGAGCAGAGAATTAGGGTGTATTCACACTAGGCATGGTTGTCTTGAACCGTGCCCTGGCGTGATTGTCCTCCCTCCCCTTTCCCCCTTAGCCCGCACTCACATTGCATTTTTACCTTTCGAGCCCGAGCACGCTTACGTCATAGATGATGCGACTGTTCAGTTTTTACAGAAAAGAAGCGCTCTCCATAAAATGGAGATTAGTTTAGTTTTATTGTTTTGTGCTATTTTAAGTGGTTTGATATGCAGTGACACACAGTCAAATCTTTTACTGAGCAGATTCTGCTCTTTTGGGACTCATAAATGTTAATGAAAGTCATCATGCTGGACATACTTGGAGGTTTGCTGAAGGTGTCGCTGATGTTCAGCGAGAGGTTTGCGTCTTTAATAAACTATGACAGTTTGCGTTCATTGAAAAGTAAGAATGATTTATGAATCCATATGAAATAGTCCCTTAAAAGTGACGTTGCGTCTTCAGTTTTGCACTCAGACAAGCTTTGCACTCACACTTCTGAGCCCAGCCGAACCACACTCTGAGGCCTCGTTTACACTAGTGCATTTTCGTTTTAAAACGCATAAGTTTTGCTACGGTTACGCCATCCGTCCACACTACGCCGGAGCTTTTAAGCCGTGAAAACGGAGCGTTTTGGAAACACTGGAGAGGCCGTTTTCATTCTAAAACACTGCTGCTGCGTCTCGGTGTGGATGTGGGAAAACGGAGACCTTTGTAAACGGAGGCGTGGCTGCTGAGATTCGCTACGTGATTGGGGCTTTTGGTTCATTGCGTAACCTTCCCTTATTAGTCAAGCGCACATGGCTATAATAACACCGGCAGACGGCAAGACCAGCCTTCACTGTAAACACTGCATTTTCGATAGCCATGGATGTTTTATGTTCATTTGTTACTTTAAGTAACAACTCGACCTCGTCGTCTGTCCTCAAAAAGACCTCTCTTGCTTTCTTTACCATCGCGTTCATCGTTCAACCAGCGTTTGTTGACTAACAATAACCAAATGCCGAGCGAGACACGTGCTTCCTGTTTATACTTGAACGCGCATGCCCAGAGTGCGCGAATGGTCACGTGATATACGTTTTTGGTGGTGTAATGTGGACGGACATCTGTTGAGTGACGGTGGGTGAAACGCTAGTGTGGACGTGGATCGTTTTCATGCTAAAACGCCATTTTAAAACTAAAACGCACTAGTGTAAACAGGGCCTGACACACATCTTCCAACCAGACTAGGGCCGACCAACTGAACCACACCTGGGCCCGATTCAGAGCACTCACTCTTGTCAGATGAACCGGGAAATGGGGGTCAAGTGTGCCTGGGCACAGTTCGGATAACCCAGTGTGAGTACACCCTTACTGTAGGTGACATTACACAAATTAGTATTTTTATGTCATGCAAAGACTTATTTTGCAGTATATTTTCCCATTACTTCATGCAAACTGCACAATTTACGACTGTGTATATACTGCTTCAAATAAAAAAACTTGAAAACAGTGATAACTGATTTAAAATATTGTATAAAATATAGGCAATGATAACTTTATTTCAGGTTTTTAAATTTTTTTGAAATAAAAAAAAAAAATTACACGGTGGCTCAGTGGTTAGCACAATCGCCTCACAGCAAGAAGGTCACTGGTTTGAGTCCCGGCTGGGTCAGTTGGCTCTTCTGTGTGGAGTTTGCATGTTCTCCCCGCGCTAACGTGGCTTTACTCCGAGCGCTCTGGTTTCCCCGACAAGTCCAAAGACATGCGCTATAGGTGAATTAAATAAATAAAATTGGCCGTAGTGTATGAGTGTGAATGAGTGTGTATGGATGTTTTCCAGTACTGGGTTTCAGCTGAAAGGGCATCCGCTGAGTAGAGCATATGCTGGATAAGTTGGCGGTTCCACTGTGGCGACCCCTGATGAATAAAGGGGTTAAGCCGAAGGAAAATGAATGAATGAAAAAAGAACTTATATTATATTAAAACGACTTAAAACATCTTGCATAACTTATGAAATTAATTTAGAACATGATTAACTTAGTATATTAAGCTACAGTTAACTAAAAACCTATGTCATGACTAATTGATTAATAAATTTTTTTTTTTGGACAGTGTATCAAAGAATATTTTTTACAAAAAAGAAATCTTAAAATATAAGCAGGGGAAATGATAACTTTACTTCAGGTATTTATGCTTTTTCTAAAGAGAAAAATAACAAAATGAAAGGTGGCAACATAGCAAGAAGGTCGCTGGTCGCCTCAAAGCAAGAAGGTCGCTGGTTCGAGCCTCGGCTGGGTCAGTTGGCATTTCTGTGTGGAGTTTGCATGTTCTCCCCGTGTTCGCGTGGGTTTCCTCCGGGTGCTCCGGTTTTCCCCACAAATCCGAAGATATGCGGTATAGGTGAATTGAGTAAGCTAAATTGTCTGTAGTGTATGTGTGTGAGTAAGTGTGAATGGATGTTTCCCAGTGATGGGTTGCAGTTGCAAGGGCATCCGCTACGTAAAAACATATGCTGGATAAGTTGGCGGTTCATTCTGCTGTGGTGACCCCTGATTAATAAAGGGACTAAGCCGAACAGAAAATGAATAAATGAATGTATAGTGATTTAAAAAATTAATCGAAAGGACAAAATCACAACAACATTAGAATGAAATAATAAAAACAAAGTATAAAAAATTAAAACGAATGAAAAACTAAATAATAATAATAATAATAATAAAAATAAATTTCATTTATATTGCGCTTTTCTCAGACTCAAAGCGCTTACAAGAGCATCAGAACGCAATGGAACATGAAATACACAAATGAATAAAAAATTCATTCATTTTCATTTTCTTGTCGGCTTAGTCCCTTTATTAATCCGGGGTCGCCACAGCGGAATGAACCGCCAACTTATCCAGCATATTTTTTACGCAGCGGATGCCCTTCCAGCCGCAACACATCTCTGGGAAACATTCATACACACACATTCACACTCATATACTACGGAGAATTTAGCCTTACCCAATTCACCTGTAGCGCATGTCTTTGGACTTGTGGGGGAAACCGGAGCACCCGGAGGAAACCCACGAAACCACGGGGAGAACATGCAAACTCCACACAGAAATGCCAACTGACCCAGCCGGGGCTCGAACCAGCGACCTTCTTGCTGTGAGGCGAACGTGCTACCCACTACGCCACCGTGGCGCCTCATGAATAAAAAATAAATAATAAAAAATACAGATTAAAAATTGTATTTTGGTATTGAAATAACACTGATTCTTAATTTATTTTTCTTTCCTCGTCTTATTTTTGATATAAAATATTATTATTATTATTATTATTATTATTGAGACGACACACTATTGAAGAATATCAAGATAAAGCAAAATTCAGGTCAGTGAAATTAAAATAAATTTAAACTTAATTTAAATGCAATTAAGTTTGTCTTCAATTTACTTTTTTGCTGTCAGATCTCTTCACTACATAACTGTTCATATCACTAAATAATTCAACAATTCAACAAGCAAAAATATATACATAACATTTACAACTTTTTATCTCATAGTCTGCAAGTATTTTTTGCAATTCTTTGTGCAATTCTTTAACATCTCACAATTTGGACTTTTCAAAATACTGTGATTTTATATCTCACAATTTTAAGTTCTCAAACAAACTCTCAAATACAAGTTAAATTTGTTTTACCCTTCCTTTTTCAACATGCGACTTTAAATCTCAAAAGGAAAAAAAGTCACAGTGTACATTTTATTCATAGGCACAATCCTGTAAACCTCTTCCCGATTTAGAATAAATGCCCGGAGGTGAGAAATCCTGTATAGCTCAACGTGTCGGGAGCTTTTAGCTACGAACAAACACACACACACTTAATGAGATCAGTCTGAAATGGTCAGAGCTGTAGACACTCATTAAATCATCCACACCGGCTATAGCATAAACACCTCTCACCTGGAAATAAACAGAGTGCTAACTGCCTGCTAATGCTTTCTTATGGTGGAGGAAATGTAAACAGAGATCACTGAACAGGCGAAGAGGAAACGGTGTGATTATTTTGTAAAAGCCTTGATGGAGCACCCTAAATTGGGACTCCAGAATTTGCACATGCATATGGTTAAAAGTAAAATAAATAAATAAAAAAATGATAAACAACCTGAGTGCAATTCTAAACTTAAAGTGTTATAAAAAAATGAATAAATACATGCACAGCTAGCTGACATTTGAAGAAATATATGCCAAAATATTGGTAGAACACAATGTCAAAATACAATTATTTCTATAATAACAATTTAAAAAATCTAATTTATTATAATAAGGTAAAATGTTTCAGTTAAACAATCAAGTGTCAGCAAAGGCATAAATGAAAGAATAAATAAATAAACAAAGATTTTAAAATGTACAACGGTTTCAGTAAAACAAAAAAATTTTACAGATAAATTTATCATATGATTAACATATTCATAATATTTTTATTTGTAATGAGGAATGCTATTTGTATTAAAATGCTAGAGTTTCTGAAGGCAGAATGTATATTGGGGTAATGTTACACAGAAATAAATTACTTTAAAATATATTCGAACAAATATATTATAACTGGGGTGGCCGATATGGAAAAAATATCATATCACGATTTTTTCTGGGGAAATCATGATTCACGATTTTTATCCCGATTCTATTTCAAGTTGATTTTTAAAGACTATTTTGCAAATTACAAAAGGTACAATACAACCAAACTAATGTCCCAATATAAAAATATACTCTTACCATGTATGTTTAAAAATATTTTAATCAAGTGAAGATTTATTGCAAGTGCTATTCTGCAAAGAAAGAACACTCAACAAGACTTGCAATTACCATCAAAATAAACATTTAAAAAATCTAACAAATCTTAGTTCAAATCAGCTTATTAGACATAGATCCTCGGCTAACACCTTCAAAAATGTAAATGGCTTTTTTTTTTTTACAAAGTTAACAAAACTAGTAGTGTTTTGAATTTAATAAAAATGCATAATAATCATGATAACCATGAAACCATGATTACTATATAGTCATGACTATACTATATAGACTATAGACTATATAATCATACAACCAAAATCTATAACCCTTGCATCCCTAATTGTTATGTTTTCTTATATTCTTATATTTCTGTTGTGCATACGAGCATTCCTCTGTTCGTGCACACAACTTCTTGCGCACCCTCAAATAAATGCTACTGAAGTATGATTTAGTGCGTTTATGTAACGCGTATGTCTCCAACATTTATAAGATTTGCTAGGAATCTTTACGAATGTCTCCAATAGAGCTACAGAGCGGCATTATTGCGTCCTGAATTAAAGTGAAGCGGCTATAAACTCCAGCAAGAGAAAGTCATTGTATGCAGAACCACAGACCTTTATTTATAAACAATATTTATGGAAACTGTTCATCTTAACTGAAAGCTGCGCCTGTATGCTGGCCTCACGCATCGCGCAGCCCTGTCAGCCAGTCTGTCAGTCAACATGTCACCTTAAAGGGTTAAACAAATGACGCACAGCACTACTACGGTTACAGAAAAGTTCCCGCTGTTATAATTCACTTACCTTTTAATACGTTTTGGTGCGATTGTAACCCGCTATTAAAAAAACAACAACGTCAGACGACTGAATGTTTTGAATGAGAAGCAGTAATGTAGCCGCAGCGATATGAAATTTGGTGTGGCGCCCCGTCATGGAAGAATGAATGAAGCGGAAGCACTGCACTATATACTGTATAGCGATACAACGCCATAGTTGATCGTCGATCGGTTGAAAGTGGATCGTGCAGTAATTTTTATCATCCACGATCAAATATTGTATTATCTCACATCCTTAATTATAACTTAATATATTTTTTCATATATTAGATATTAGGGCGCCACGGTGGCGTAGTGAGTAGCACGTTCGCCTTACAGCAAGAAGGTCGCTGGGTCGAGCCTCGGCTGGGTCAGTTGGCATTTCTGTGTGGAGTTTGCATGTTCTCCCAGTGGTTGCATGGGTTTCCCCCGGGTGCTCCGGTTTACCCCACAAGTCCAAAGACATGTGGTACAGGTGAATTGGGTGGGCTAAATTGTCAATAGTGTGTGAGTGTGAATAAGTGTGTATGGATGTTTCCCAGAGATGGGTTGCAGCTGGAAGGGCATCCGCTGCGTAAAACAAATGCTGGATAAGTTGGCGGTTCATTCCGCTGTGGCGACCCCAGATTAATAAAGGGACTAAGCCGACAAGAAAATAAATGAATGAATGAATATTAGATATTAAAATACATTCTAACAGAAAACAGTCATTTAAATCTGTAGAAACACTTTCAGATTATAATAACCTTTTCATTTTTTAATGTTTTAAAAGGGAATATTAACATTAAATGAGCACAAAACTGTGAGCTTTTTTACTTCGGTCTTTAGTGTCGTATGATCTTTCAGAAATTAAAGCCCTATTTAGAACGCCGGTTTTGGGTTAGTGTTTGTTGAGTAACAATAACCAAATGCCGAGCGAGACACATGCTTCCTGTTTATACTTGAACGCGCATGCCCAGAGTGCGCGACTGGTTACATGACATGCGTTTTTGGTGGAGTAGTGTGGACGGAGATATGTTCAGAAACACTGGGTGAAACGATGGACATTAATCGTTTTCATGCTAAAACGCCATTTTAAAACTAAAATGCACTAGTGTAAACGGGGCCTAAGCCTACCCAATTCACCTGTACTGGAGCACCCGGAGGAAACCCACGTGAACGCAGGGAGAACATGCAAACTCCACACAGAAGCGCCAACTGGCCCAGACGAGGCTCGAACCAGCGACCTTCTTGCTGCGAGTCGGCAGCACTAACTACTGCACCACTGCGTCTCCTTCACTAAACTCCTTCACTAAACTCCACCTGTTAAAATCAGCTGCCTATAAAAGTTGGAGTCAGATAATGAACATTGTTGTGCACCTCCTGAATGTAACTTTTGCATTGAGGATAACAGAATTCTGTGAATCGAATTATTCATTTGTATACAATAAATTGTTACGATGTTTGACATTGAAGAAAAACCTCTCCTGGCCTTTTGTAATGAACACGTATGGAATTGATTGAATATTCCAACAATAGCTAAATGTTATATGATAAGACATAACATTATCTCAATATTCAACAACATTGCACATTTTTTCAGTATTGTGCAGCCCTAAGCTCAAGTAAACTTGACATAGACGTGATCCCATCTGGCTGAAGAAAAATCATCATGGTCAGCAATCTTAATCATGCAATATTCAGGCTTAACCCTGTTTGGGTTACTAGGCAAACATTACATAATCCTCTCCTCTTTTTGTTGTGGTGACCCTTGGTCCAGTCTCGCTAATTAAAGATGCCATAATTTAAAGCAGCAATAAAAGTCTACTTACAGCCATCAGATAAAATCAATTGCAGGAATCAATTTTGGCTCAGCTTGATCTGTTTCTTACTCTCACGTCACTCTTTAACTATTTCCTGTTTCGAGATGAGCTGCACATTCAGTCCTGCTTTATGGACGTGATAAAGCGACTGCTGCTTTAAATGTGTTTCTGGGCTTGAGCGTAATTTAGTTAGCAGCTGTTTGCATGTGCTCATCCTCCACATACAGAATAATCAATAGCACTAAAATAACTTAACGAGGACTTTAGCGCTCAGAGACACTCAAGGAGATCCCAGTTTCATCTGATTAGATTATGTAATGCGGCTTCTAATACGATCTTATTTTGTCCAACCAGTTCATTTGGTTTTTTGGCAGATGCTGCAGATTATATGCATGTATGTATTTGTTACTCAATACCATTTTTACTATAATGTTTAAATTTAATTCCCTGAGTAAACGGCACAATTTATTACAACAAGATAAACTTTTTCAAGCTTAATGGGGGAAGATATAAACTGTAAAACAAGTATCTGTTAATCAACAGTTTCCATATTTTGTGTGTTTTCCGTTTATTTACAGTTTCGAATTGCAATATAGGACGTAGATCTCTGCTCAGGTGGCTTTTGATAGGCCTGTCACAATATAAATTTTTTGTTGTACGATATATTGCACCAAAATATATCGCGATAAACGATATTATTGTCATTTTAAGACAATTTTAGGCCACTCGTTATATAATGTCAGAATGACAATATAATAGCATCATAACGCAAGTACACTCTTCAAAAGAACACATCATATTTTGTTCATAAGAACATTTGATTTAATTGAGTCATTTTAATAATTTAATGATTAGGCATTGGAATCAGAATGTGAGCACGCATATCCAAAACAAATAATAATGAATGTTAACAAAAACATTTAAAAATGCAAGGTAAAAAGTAACAGAGGCTGCGATACCTGCAACCAGATCTATTTTCAGTTGTCAGGCACCCACATCAAAATATACTTTAGTCATTTACGGTAAATACTATAGTGTTTTTTTTAACCATACTGACACTGACAGCTCCAATAGAGATAGAGCGGTTTTGCAATCAGCTAAAATGTTGCAAGAATGGGTTTTTACATATGGGCGATATATATTGCATCACCAAAAATTATTGAGGTCATGTCCATGTATTGTGCGATAAGTCGATATATTGATTATTGTGACAGGCCTAGCTTTTGATGTTAAAAATTCAACTCTACAGTTTAACAGAGTGACTTTTATTGACGTTTTAATATTTTGAAATAATAGAATGTGTAAGAAATGATAAGTCTATAAAATAACAGTAAATGTACTGGCAGTTTATTATAACATTTTTGTAGTGAAATATACAACACCAACCAACCATTTAAAAAGTTGCATTACATACAAGGTTACATTTTTACAGTACGTAAAAAAAATAGACAGTATTTTACTGTATTAGTTGAATAAAACCAGCTCTTGACCAGGTTAGGTTTATAGACTAAAAGTGATTTTCCACTATCGTGCCAAACCGTTCTTTGTGCTGAACATCTCCATTCCGTGCCAAACCGGGCCAAAGACTACACAAGACATGTCACTCATATAGTTTTGAATGAGGAAAAGAGTAACGGTCAATACGGAGCCCCGCCTACTAGTACAGGAGCCAATCATCAATTGCTATAGTCTGAAGTTTCTCTGGGGGACCAGACATGTGCTTTTACAACAGTTAGGTGGTCAACAAACTCACTGGAATCTCAGCGAACACTTGCTTCACACACATAAGAAATATATCCACATAAAGCTTGAAATCTGCACTTTTAAATTAACTAAGTGCATGCAAACAAAAGTTTTTTGGTTTTGTAATCTGTATGAAATGAACGCGAGGTACAGTTCGTCCTGTCAAACACACATCAAATGACAGCAACTACTCAAACGCACACAAACTTATGAACAAAGAGTCGCTGTCATTTCTGGAGGAGATTCGCCATCAAGACCAAGTTGTGGACCAAGTAGAGGATGATAGAGCTCTTTGAAACGTTATACAAAACACATCAGTAGTTGCCTTGATAACCCAACTACTGATGTGCATCAATACAGCTCCCTTTGTTCATTTAAATTTAAATAAAATCCAAAACTATTAGCAAACAATTAGCATAAAAACAAAAGTAACAGCGTGACTAAATTCTGTTATGCCACCCTCTTGTACAGAGCGGGCACTTTCACTAATAAAAAATAGAGCAATTAAATGATTTCATTTATAACAATCAATTAAATTACACATAGCGGTTTTATATAAAAAGTTGATAATTAAAAGATAATTACAAACCATTGAAATGATGGCTGTTATTTGTTTTCAGTGTTTATTCAAACATTAAATAAGAAACACAGTAACTGACCCAGAGTATGAGTTAACGCCCTTTTAACGGACTTGACTTACTCCACTTTCCCAGGTTTGACATACTGTAAAAAAACATATCTGTAAATTAACAGTTTTCCATAGTTTGTTATTTACATTTTTATTTATTAAAAGTTTCCCCATTTATTCATATTTTAAAATTGCATTATGGGACAATGCCCTCACTTCCAGCAACTCTTAGCTTTGACAAGTGAAAAAGTGACTTTTATGAACTATTTTAATAGTTTAAAGCGATATATTGTCTTGGTCGGTGTTGTATATTACACTACAAAAACCTTGTAATAAACTGCCAGTACATTGTATGTTAGTTTACAGACTAATTTCTCTCTATATGATTTCTTTTACATTATTTCAAACTACTAAAATGTCAACAAAAGTCACTTTGTTAAACTATAGAGTTGAATTTTCAACATCAAAAGTCAACCGAGCAGAGATCAACATCCAATAATGCCATTCACAACCGTAAATAATGGAAAACACTTCACAGAAAAAAAAAAGAAAAAATCCTGGTTGTCTTAAATTAAACTGAATCAAATTAATCTTATGAGTCACCTGAAATTACATTATGTTAAACTAACTTAAAACAGCTTGCATAACTTATAAAATTAAATTATAACGTAATTAAATTAGTTTAAGTTACAATTAACTAAAAACTTTTGTCATTTTGTTTGAATAGCTAAATATCTCTATATTTAACAGTGTACCTCCCTATTTGATGCTTAGTTTATTCAAAGTTTCCTTTGTTTCAGGCTTAACATACTCAAGAATTCTCAAATTCACCAGCTTTCTGAAACCCACCCCAGATTGCTTTCATAGTGTAAAGCGGTCAAATGCATTCAAACAGCCACAAAATCCCTTTTACCTCTACTTTTTACCTGACCCAACTCTGTATTCTACCAAAACACACTGATTACAATTACAAATGAAATAGCATGAAGGGTCTCAACGCATGTGGTAACAAAACTCATCTAAACGCAGGTTAAAACCAAACCTAAAACTCAATGTTTTGATGCTGTTTCCAGGCAGCTGTTTTCAATCTCCCTATCGAATTACAATCCGCAGAAATAACTAGACTTGTGGATCACAGTCTGAGGGATCTCTCCTGCAGTGCCGCATTATCATCAGCTGCTTAAACACACAGCCACATACCAATGCAGTTTTATCAGACGGACCCACACCGAGGTGCAAAGGACAAACATGGCAGCTCTTGGCCCCCCTGAGAGAGAAAACAAGCCAACTGACGAAGCAGAAACCTGGAGAAAATCTGCTCTGAAAGCAGTTTGAGAGACATGTTTAAGCTTAAAAACAATCAACAGTTTGTAACACCACGAACACATGCTACTGTAAAGATTTATAATGATCTTTTAAAAAGAAATAAATAATTATGTCCATACTAATACACTGTCATTTAAAAACGCAGCACGTTTTGTGTCTCAGCCGTCCTTCCACACTAAGATAGCATTTTCTTTTAAAGATGAAAAACGTTACCTCTCACGCTACTGGTTAATTAAATCATTTGTGTATGTGTGTATTTTTGTATGTGGAATACATTATATGTTTTTCTTTACCTTAGTCCATGTATAACAATACATTTACCTGTTCAACAAAATCTGGATGCTTTGGGGGGAGGGAGGGGGAAGAGTTAAAATGTAAAAAAAGTGTATTTTCATGTCAATTTTAAGTGTTTTTTCTACAATAAAAAAATGTTTAAAAAAAAAAGATGAAAAACGTACATAAGGATATCTTATTAGATTTATACGAGGAAGAAATATTGCTCTTGTTCCAACATTTGGTGAAAAAAAAATCCCATTTCACCCCCAAGAATCATTTTTTAAAAAATATTTACAGTTTTATACATTCAGAAATTAAAACTCATTCAAAGACACCATTGTCTATCATTGAAGATCACACTTTAAAACATTTAAGAGATAGGGATAATCTATCAATGTTTTGTAAGATACTCTTAGAGGGATCAAAAGATAACTCCTTAACCTACTTATTAGCATGGGAAAACGATCTTCAAGAAGACACATCTAAAGAAGAATGGATAGATTCTTGTTTATTTGGCCAAAATAATAATATTAACACAAGTTGTAAATTAGTGCAATATAATATCTCCTACGAACTTACATTACACCAGCTAAACTGCATATATTTAACACAAATATTCCTGACAGTTGTACAAAATGCAATGAAGAAGTGGGTACCCTTTGTCATTGTGTATGGGAGTGCAATGCGATCCAAACATTTTGGAAAGAGATCCTTATCATGATTGGTAAATTAATTGAAGAAAATATATATTTGGTTCCCAAATTATGTTTATTTTATATACCCTGTAAACCTGGATCTGGACACAATCAAATGCAGACTATTAGATTTTAGTTTACTACAAACGAAGATGTTTTTGCTTTAAATTGGAAAAATATGCTTTATATATTTTTAATTCGATTTTATTTATTTTTTTAAAAATATTGTATGTTGTTGTTTTTGTTTATTTTTAAATTGTATTTTGTTCTGTAGTTCAAACAAAACCAATAAATATATTTGAGGAAAGAAAAGATGAAAAACTTTTTGATGACACTTTTTTTCATGTTGCAGTGTGGACTGAAAATCAAGGCTTTCGAAAATGATGATGAATTTTAGTCATGTGACCAATTCAGCTAACATAGTGGATGACATTGTAAAGTAGATGTTCTGGATGCGGTCCATTTTGATAACTTTATTAAAGATTAATCAGTTTGTTTGTTAATAACTTTAAGGTTAAATTTAAGATAGGTTTTAGGTTGTTGGAAGAAAAATCAAGGTACCATAATGGCATTCAAAAGCATAAATAAACAGGGAAAAATAAAAACACGAATCACAAAATACAAAAAACTGCTAGTTTATGAATATTTTTACAGTGTATGTTTGATTTGTCGCTAAAATGTTACACTGAATGACTATGAAACATTATTTTTACCCATGTTTTGACATTTAATTTCCACAAATGATTTTTTTTTTAACATTTCATACTTTACGTGCATTTAAAATGATTTCTATATAGCCTTATATAAATCACTTTTGTAAATGTAAACTCATGAAGACACCAAAATATCAATACATACTACAAAACTTCTTACAGAATTGTCATCTTGTTTCTAGTTCAAATATCTAACAATTCTTAAATCAAGAAGCATTTTCTGGACAAGCAAAAATAATATCTTGTAAAGTGAGCTTAACAATAGAAAGAAGAAAACGGATAGAAAGAATGACAGATAGAACAATAACATGATAGCATGATGAATAACATGAATGATAGACAGATAAACAGACATTTGGCCACACTGAAAAAAGAATAAGAAGATAACTGCATTATGTAAAACAGTTCTAAAGCTATAAAATATATAAAACACTGATAAATAAAAATAGATAAAAATCTAAAAGTTTTTTTAAGATCTACTAAATTCAGCAGTTATTAAAGGAATGATAGAAAGAACGATATAAAGAATGACAGAAAGAACAATAGCATAATAAAATGATAGACAGACAAACAGACATTTCACACAGTGTTTAAGAAATTATATTTGGACTAAAAACAAAACACAAACTTTAAGCAAAAAAAAACAAAACAAAACAAATTTGCAGTGCATCTACAGGCTTTTTGCATATATAGTTTACGGACAAATTTGTTTCAGTTCTGTGAAAAAGTCAACAAGCAGAAACAGGACATTTGTCATCAGTCAAAAGATATACACAAAAACCTATAACGGATCGTCTGTGCTGAGATTAAGACTCATTGAATGACACAGTAAGATTCTACATCCGCTTTCAGAGTCAACATTTCACAGACGTTATTTATGAATATGACATTGAATGGAGGAGTTTGGGAACAGGGGTTATGCTCCATGAGTTTTGACTTGGATGGGAGGAAACTCTTTCTGCCTCAGTGACTGTGAAAGGTTTGCGTGATGCACTGACATTTCATTAGCATGGTCCTTTTTGTCTGTGTCAATCGTGTGGATTTGCGATGTTACGTAAAGCAGTTGCTGATTTCACAATCATTTCTTCAGAAAATCAAAAACTAACAATAGAGTGATGAAAGTCTAATGATGTTGTGGACTGAAGCAAAACATAAAACCCACTCAAAATCAGTCCGATCTACTATTAACACTGTCACACAAATAAACATAAAACGATAAATATAAAAAAGACAGATTCAAATAAAATAAAAGTATTTTCAGAAGGTGTTTGCTAGCATAGACAGAAAATCAGACTGACACACAAAATTATTTTATTTCTGTCTTAAATATTTCCCAAGCCATGTTTAATAGAGACAATATTTTTCCAACATATTTTACACATAATAATTTGCCCAACTAATTTCTAATAAATAATTTATTTTGTCTTAATTGTAATGGTAGTACGTATATTTGTACTAGCTATTTTTTTCAAATGGCAAGATACAGTACCAGTATTAAGCTTAAAGTCCAATTTAAAGGTTTACCTAAGTTAAGAATTTCTTAAGGTGGTTAATAATACTGACCTTAAAAATTGTATAGAGAATTTAAACAACTGATTTTATTCCTGACAAACTAAAAGAAATAAGACTTTCTCCAGAAGAAAAATATATATATTTTAGGGTATAGATAAATTAGGACAGACGGAAATTTGCAATAATTTCAAAAAAATCTTTGTTCACATTGTCATTATGGGGTATTGTGTGAATAATTTTGAGGGAATAAATGAATTTAATCCATTTTGGAATAAGGCTGTAACATAAAAAAAAAAAAGCGCTATGAATACTTTCCGGATGCACTGTATATAAAAAATATAAACAATGATAAATAATACACAAAATTAAAATCTAAAACTTTTTAAAAGTTCATTCATTCGTTTTCCTTCAGCTTAGTTCCTTTATTTATAAGGGGTCGCCATGACAGAATGAACCGCCAACTTACCCAGCATATGTTTTACGTGGCAGATGCCCGTCCAGCTGCAACCCAGTACTGGGAAACACCCATACACTCACACACTCACACATGTGCACACACTCTTTAGCTTATTCAATTCACCTGTAGCGCATGTCTTTGGGCTGTGTGGGAAACCGGAGCACCCGGAGGAAACCCATGCAAACACAGTAAGAACATGCAAACTCCACACAGAAACGGTGACTGACCCCGGGGTTCGAACCAGCGACCTTCTTACTGTCAGGCGACAGTGCTAATCACTGTGCCACCGTATTTTGAGATTCATGTTTTTATTTTTTCCGTTTATTTATGATCTTTCTTCCAACAACCATAAGAAGTTTGAAAAAGTGATTTTTATTAACTTTTTTAATAAAGTGATTTAGTCTGCATTAGTATTGTATATTAAAATTCGAAAACCAGAACATTTTCTGCTATTTTACAGACTTATTTCTCTATATATTAATTCTTATACATTATCTTATACTAGAATGTCAATAAAATTACTTTATTAAACTGTAGAGTTGAATTTTCAACATCCAAAGCCGACAAAGCAGAGAACAAGGTCCCATAATGCAATTCACAACCGTAAAAAAAACAGAAAACACCTATGAATCACAAATTACAGAAACTGTTAATTGGCATATTTTTTACAGTGTTTACTCTTGACAAAAAAAAAATCTGTAATTTTTTTTAAAGGTCCTGTGAATTGCTTTGACATAGTAATTTTAATTTGATGTTTGACAATCTCAACCGAACCAAAGAGAGAGTGGGACATAAAGTAGCTCCTCCCCCTCCCTAAAACAGCCAATAGGGTTTTGTTTTATCACAGCTCTGCCAGTGAGCGTTGTTTTTTTTTTTTTTTTAATATTATTGTATATGCTGAACATTTCAAGTCAAATGCATAACAAATCTTACAATAAGATATTCACATTTTAGCGTAAGATCTGTAAAAAGAATTTTAAAAAAATGGAGAGAAAGAAGAAAAATAAAACGAAGAAAAAAACACAAGAGCCAGTATACCAGCCTGATCTCAAGAGAAAACGTAAGCATTTTACGTTTTGCCAGTTTAGTGGCTAATTCGTACAAATTCGTATGAGTTCACCCAACCCCACCCCTAAACCCAACCGTCATTGGGTGATGAGCAAATCGTACTAAACTGTACAAATTAGATCGTACGAATTCATATGAATTAGCCACTAAATCAAAAGTTACGAATTGCCATGAGATAGCGTTGGGTATACATCACATTTACCATAGAGAGGAAGAGTTTAGCTTTTGAAGTATATTCACAGTTCTGGTCACTTTACGACTTAAAAGTCCTTTAAGAGTTTCAAAATATATTTTTAAATCAGCCTTGAAATGGAAGATGTTAGGCCATTTACACTTGTGTATATGAAACTTGCCTAATAATATCAAAAGATTTAACACAAACAGGAGATTCTTACCTATATCTTTATTATCTGTGTAAAATATGACATCTCTTTTCTTATTAATAGTTCTAGGTGGAGCTCGATCAAATCAAATGAAAAGCGAATGAGAAGCGTATTGAAGGGGGCTGGGCATGTCAGATACTAGAGAGCATTTGATTGGTCAGAATATTTGATGAGAAACTGTAGTATGAGGTGACGCGAATAAAACCGTTGATCCATTTAGGCAGAAGCGAAAAACTACAAGCTTTACATGTTTATATCATCTAAATGTGAATTTTGTTTTGGAGCACACTAGCTTATAGATATCCTAAAAACTATTAATACTGATACTAACATCTAACAAACTTTATTTTAATTTCATGGGACCTTCAAAGGATAAATAAATAGAATGGAGTGTTTAAAGGGAATAATAAGAGAGGGCATAATAAGATAACTGCATTGCAGGACACAACAATGCATATAGAGTAGGCATGGGACGATAACCGTTTTCAAGGTATACCGCGATTTGGAAAAGTCAAGGTTTTCATACCGGCAAAATTTTCTGTGATACCGTTCCTAAGGTATTATTTCATTCTTTTTGTTTTAATTTAATTTAATTTTTTTTAGGACAACAGCATCTCCAGCAGAAAAAAATATCCAAAGATGCTGTTTTAAATTGTAAAGAGATCTGTATTATTGAAACAAATGAAGACAGCAGAAGTCAATGATTCATTGTAATTATTTAGCCTGACATGTTTACTGCTCCAAAATATTATAAATCTTTCAAAAAGTTAAATATATTGTGTATAAAGGGGAAAAAAGGCTTAGTTTTTTACCCAGACATTTCAAAAGGATATATTTTAGAACAGTAATCACAACACCATCATACCGTGAAACCGTGATATTTTTATCCAAGGTTATCATACCACCAGCAACTTATACCGGCCCATGCCTAATATGGAGTGCTCTATTGTACTTCACATAATACAATATGTAGCAGAAATGTACTGGTATGCAATTACTGGTATGCAATAAATGCATAGCACCTCTGTCTGATTGAGCCTTGTGTTTACAGAACCTTGGTCACCTGCTCCAGATCACACCTGAACTGAGGTCAGTGAGTTCAACAGTGTCACTAGATGACAAACAGCTGGAAAGAGTAACAAAGACTAAAGTACTTTAATCAATACAGATACAAATATTAAGGGCATCTGAATATTTATCCACGTAGGAATAACCACACATACACATATATATTCAGATCCAAAAGAGAACAGAAAACAGCAGACAGCAGAATGAGTGCGCTAGAGGTCTGTTGAGCTGGTTTCCCAGAACAATAAACCCAGACTTTTTATGACTATTTATGATCTGTTTGCTCTATCCTGCTAATCCAGGTCAACATCTGACAGATAACACACAACGCATACATACCTTGCAGCTGTCAAATGCACACATTCACACAAAGATAGAGACTGAAACCTCATTTGTGACCAATATGCATCAACAAACAGCATTTGAAACTTCAATCATTCATTTTCCTTCGGCTTAGTCCTTTATTTAGCAGAGATCACCACAGCGGAATGAACCGCCAACTATTCCAGCATGTTTTACACAGCGGATGCCCTTCTAGCTGCAACCCAGTACTGGGAAACATCCATACACACTCATGCACAGACATACACCACGGCCAATTTAGTTTATTCAATTCACCTATAGAGCTTGTCTTTGGGCTGTGGGGGAAACCAGAGCACCCGGAGGAAACCTACATCAACACGGACAGAACATGCAAACTCCACACAGAAATAGCATTTGCAACTTAATTAGGCTTAGTGATTGCAATTGTTTACTAAGAATTGTTAAATTTGCAAATGTGAATTAACTCATTAAAATGTTAACTCGGAATAGTAGAAAATAACATCAGAATTACAAAAAGGAGCAGCAAATGGTTACACGTTTCTAGCTTTTTTTAACAGAAGAAACTCAAACAAGTGAAGGGTGAGTAAATGATCCTAGAATTTCAGGTTTTCATTCATTCATTCATTCATTTTCTTGTCGGCTTAGTCCTTTTATTAATCTGGGGTCGCCACAGCGGAATGAACCGCCATCTTATCCAGCATATGTTTTTACGCAGCGGATGCCCTTCCAGCTGCAACCCATCTCTGGGAAACATCCATACACACTCATTCACAAACATACACTATGGACAATTTAGCCTACCCAATTCACCTGTACCGCATGTCTTTAGACTTGTGGGGGAAACCAGAGCAATTTCAGGTTTTGAAAATAATGAATTCATTTAAATAAATGAGCAATTCCATGCAAATGTCAACCTTGCCATAAAAAAAAATTAAGTTGTCACCAAAATAGCAAAACCCTGTTAATTCTTTTTGTGTATTCTTGTATTTTATAGTACTGTAGAAATACTCAAAAATGTCTCTGTCAGTGTTTCTGTTTTCAAACAATTATGTTTCATTTACCAAAGTCACACAAGTGGCAATTTCACATCTGTCATATCCATAACAGAAAAGTGTCACATCCATAACGCCACTTTTTCTCTATAAAGGCAAAAAAGTAAAATAAAATAAAATCAATCATGTTTGTTCTATAGAGAGTCGACTCTTATCCTTTAGATGAGCATTATTTCTTATGGATTGTGCAGTTTAATTCCCAGAATTTCTACAAAGTATGTTGTATACTGTAAACTCACAGACTTTTTTTGTCACATCCATAACGCATGTTTATTTTCCTCATTTAAAGTATAAAAATTGTTTACAGATTGATATTTTTCTTATGCCATAACTCTGTGTATATTTGTTTTGGAAAATGTAAACAGATGCTTCAACATAGTGTTAACATTTACCTTTTCTGTGCGTTTATGTTTTGTTTTTACTGCAAATGTCACATCCATAACGCTGGAATTGCTCATATATGTTTTTAGTTTTGTTTCTGAATCCTTAATTTAGCTGCACTTGGTTCAGGATGCAAGGTTTGAATGATAGCATTATATCTCTGTTCTGCAGCCATGGTACGACAGCAAGGTTTCTTGATAAATACACCAGGCTAAAAGTATAGTTCCTTGTCATATCAGATGATGAAATAGAAACTTAGCATTTTCCGATGGTCTTATTATATGGTGTAACTACAGATGAGTCAAACTTTAAAAAGTTAAATTCATTCATTCATTCATCCATTCATTTTCTTGTCGGCTTAGTCCCTTTGTTAATCTGGGGTCGCCACAGCGTAATGAACCGCCAACTTATCCAGCATATGTTTCACGCAGCGGATGCCCTTCCAGCTACAACCCATCTCCGGGAAACATCCATACAAACTCATTCACACTCATACACTATGGACAATTTAGCTCACCCAATTCACCTGTACCGCATGTGTTTGGACTTGTGGGGGAAACCGGAGCACCCGGAGGAAACCCACGCAACTACGGGGAGAACATGCAAACTCCACACAGAAATGCCAACTGACCCAGCCGGGGCTCGAACCAGCAACCTTCTTGCTGTGAGGCGAACGTGCTACTCACTACGCCACTGTGCTAATGGTCTAATTTGATTCAATGATCTATGCTAAGCCTAGCTAAAACTGCTCCTGCCAGACACAAAGATTGGCTGAATGAATCCAATAATGGTAATACTTGACTGTTTAACTATAGGGTAGTTGTAAAACGAGCCTATTTTCAAAAAAGTGGAGTGTTCCTTTAAAGACAGACTGTTAATAGCCCAACCTGCAAAGACAGACAGGAGTCACAGAATTGATCACTGTCTGGCACCAAACACTCACATGCATGCGCACACAGTTATCCACAGATTCACAATTGACATACAGCATTGAAATGAATGATTTTGCCTACATTATAAAAAGCAAATATGCACAAAAGTAAAAGAAAACTGAAATAAGGTTTAAGTGTGTTTAATCTGGCGTTACAGCAAAGCCAAGTAAACCAATGATAAACGTTTTCTGTGAGGGTTAGCATCCCTAACATCACTGGCTCATTATGAAAACAAGTTAAGCCAGTGGAAAGTCCCCACTATGACAGAAAACAAATGTGTGTTTATGCTCTGGAAAGCTGTGAAGTTTGCCATGTTTAACCCATCATAAAGCTTCGCCTTTATGAGGAACGTCATTCCCTGGTAATATTGCACCATATAATCCAAGATAAATATCCATTATTGGTCAGAATGTTTGCTGAAACAACACAAGATCAAATGTAGTGGGTTTTGTGAAGGTCAAAACGGTCTGTTGAAAAAAATATCGCTTTCTTTTTGAACGTCACAATTTGGCTAATGGTGATTTATAGATGGTTTCTAATTGACTAATTTCTAAAGTGTGCCTCGTTTGACCTTCCTTGCAGTTTTACAGGCCTGTTATTTCCCTTCATGCTCAATTTATGTAATGTCAAGAATAAATTATAGGGATCAAGAGGTCATATATAGGCAGCTGCATTGATCTGAGGTAAAAATGTACAAGTGGAATTTTACAACTACAAATTCGAGACTGAGACTGAACTTTCTGTATGTACGCTAGCGAATATATACAACCATATACAACGCGACACTGTTGCCCTCTAGTGGAGAAATATACTTGTAAATCATTTCTACAAACGCAGGACTTTTGGCAGTTAGATTTAATTAGAGAAATATAATAATAATAAAACATTTCATGAACGATAAAAGTGTTTTAAAGATAAGCTTCTAAGTAAATATTTCCACAATCCCTGACAGGGCGGAAGTGTAAAATCTGCCACTGCTTCGTGATGGAGTTTGTTTGTTTACTTTGTCAACCTGAGGTTCATTTTGATATCCATTTTAACTTGATGAAAAGTTTCAAAGTGAGGTACAGTAAACCAAATATCAATAACATTTGATTAAATTCATCGTTAATACTTACGTTTGCGACGTTGAATTCCCTTCGAAATAAATCCCCTTCCTGTTGGATTGGAGGATGCCATTAAGGCACAACTAGCGTTACCTTTCAAAATAAATTGGGAATGTCGAGACTTTTGTCTTACTATGGGAAGATGTTTTGTTTGGTTTTGTTAATTATAAAACAAAAGCTTTACATAAAACGAACATATAAAATAAAATATATAAAGAATATAAAGGAAACATCTTAACAAAATTTTAATAAGCGTATTTGCAAACCAAAAACCTTTTTTTTCATTCTGCTTACTGAAATTCAGTATTACTATACAAAAAAGGCTTTTAAAACAACAGAAATTTGTAAAATATATCTTTTTCTTTAATGTGTGATGTTTAAAGTTCTGTTTTTGTTTTTTCTTGTATTTCTGTCGTTTTCTTTTTTCAATATATCTTCTTTTTTCATTTTATTTATAATGTACTTAGTATATTTTCACTTTTCACATAATAATAATAATTATAATAATAATTATAATAATAATAATAATAATAATAATAATAATATTTACCTTTCAAAATACATAACCGATGCTAAGTAACATTAAGGACACAATAAAAAATCTTAATATCTCTTAACCCTTTTGTTTTCATCCACTCTGCAGTGATTTTGAGTCTTTATAACTTTCTAACTTTTTCTCTGTTTCAGCTAGCAGAATGATTTTTGGTCACAAATCTTATTTTCAATGATACGCTGTTTTATTTTTTATGTTCGGGATGAAAACATCCACTAAATTTAAATTAATTTTTTTTTAAATTCCTTTTTTTGCATGACGTATTTTCAACAAAAAAAAAGGGTAATTGTGGACTGGATTGTTTTACCCTTTTATCACAGTCTTGAACATGTGAAACAACATTGCCTTTGATGCATTGTTTTGATTATTTAATTTTTTTTCTCCCTAATTTACTGTTGGTGGCTGTTTATGCCCCATTGACCTCCATTATAACCACTTTTTAAAAAAAAAATACAAAACCATGACACCATATAATCATGCATTTTTGATTGTTGCTAGTTTTCCCTGTTAGGAAGAGGTAACATTTGTAATTTTTACTGTTGATCATCAGTTGGTAGCATTAAGCCTTTAGATTTTTGTATTTTATATGGAGTATAAGAGCAATTAAAAGTGTGTGTATGTGAGTTTGTGAGTGTGAGAGTGACCTTTACGCACTTACCTTGATGTGTCTGAGAAAATCAAAATATGCATCTCGGCTCTCAGAACTACATGGAGTAAACATAAACAAAGACTGTATTCATGCACCATCACGTGGTTATAAAGGACGTCAATGGGGCAAAAACAACCACCAACAGTAAATTACGGAGAAAAAAAAATGGAAATCTAACAATACATCAAAGCCAATGTTGTTACTAATAGTTCGCATGTCCAAGATGGGATAAAAGGTTTTAAAAATCCAGTCCACAATTACTTTTTATATATTTTTTATATTTATATTTTATATATTTGATTTTTTTTTCACCAAATCAGTGCCATCATTTATGATCTTGACAATTAAAGAGTTAAAATCCTGTTATTTTTTAAAAACATTTAGTAGTTTTGATCAAGACTGAGGTTAATTAACAGATTTATGCAAAAAAATATATTTATCTGAAGCATTTTTACAGCAGTTTAATCAGTGGATGTTTTCATCCCGAACATAACGAACGATTTGTAAATTTGAATAGTGCACAAGGGTTAATAAATAAAAATGTTGTCAGTCCCTCTTTGTCGTTTGTCATTGCAGCATATTTTCATTACGACTCCAAAACATAGGTCAAATTTGCAATGCGACTTTATGTTGAAAAGTGTATGTTGAATTATGTTGAATACATGTTATCTAATAAAACATGTAATACTTTATCTATAGTATGAAGTGGACCAAATATTTCCCATTTTTTTATGCATAGATTTTAGGCTATACCCCAAAATAAAAATAATTCAGATCACAGTGCAGCTCCAAACTACGGCAAACGATAAAGCACAAAGGTAGACATTATGTATTTTCCCCATCGTTTATTCAAACCTGACACTGTAATTAATAATGGGAATGTTGTGATCTGAATTCACGTGTTAATTTTGGTCCGGTTATTAAATCCCACTACTCAAACGCCACACAATGATACGTCCGATATGATTAATGTGGATGAAATAAAAACAGCTGCAGACTACGAGAGCCCGTTCTCTTGTAATGCCTTTGGTTTTACTGAGAGATCACACATGGAAACAGTTCCCTTTTCTCAGAAATACAATTGAAATACAATAAATTGGCAGTGAGTATCAGCTTTTTAAATAAAAAAACAAGTCAAATGCCATTTATTTTTTACCTTAACTTTGTATTCTATTCTTTAAATATACAATAGGGACATCAGCATTGAATCAACAGGTAAAATAGTATCAGAAAGCACAGTCAAGTGTGTCATTTTTGCACCACTAGTAGAAATAAAATGAAATGTTACCGCTTTGAGAAGCATAACCAGATCCATAATGATCATGAAAATGTTTTGGTTGTTGTTGTCTGCTATGTTGACACAGAAATGACACACCTGACCTGTCATTTTACAGATGTTCTGGAGGCTGGTACAGTATAGTAAAGAGTGAATACATGGATATGTGCCAGTATGGATTAAGTCTCTTTGAATGCATTCAAAACTCATAGAAATCCGCACAGTGTAGCATCTACAATCCCTTTCTGAACCGAAAAGTGACGCAAACAGAGGACTCTTTACTGGAAAAAGGAATTAAATGGATTATGGCTGCAAATTTACAAAAGTTTAGATTATCAGACCTGCACTAACATGATTTACAAAGAAATACAAGAGGAACCAAGAAGAAAAGAAGGAGGACGTTCAGTTTTGGAAGATGGAAATGTAAGCCTTTAAAGGGGACCTATTATGCAAAAATAACTTTTAAAAGGGGTTTAAAGAGTCACAAAACACCAAAACACATTTGTTTTGAGATGTTGACAGTCATATATGTATCCCACTTTGCTAAAAACACTATTAGGACACATATAGTTCACAAAAAAAGTGTCAATTGGTTGTTTTTGCGTTGTTTAATGAATATACAAGCTACGTCACGGCGATGAGTTCATTGTGTAAATTTCAGTATGGAGATTGGCTGTCTATACCAGCGGGCACGATGTGACGAGTTTTCACCACATCTGTTCAATAATTCATGAGAAAGACTTGGTTCAAACCAATCTGCGTGCTCTAATGTGAACGAGATGCAACGTCATTAATATGCGTGATATAGATTCGAAGATGTTTTTACCTGTTACAGTGTTCAGAGAGACGCCACATTGCGTTCCCAACTGTAACTCAAACAAGTAGAAGAAGAAGAATTGTTCAGAGACATGGGTCGTCAGTGTTGCATTTATAAATATGCCGCAACAAAGGTTTTGTTTCCATTGCCCCTCGATAAGAGAGGACCCACATTTGTGGATTACAGTGGTCTGCTAACAAGTGACAAAATATGTCTGTAAGGAACATTTTTTTACCCGAGAGCTTTTCAAATCTGGAAATGTTGAAATTCGGATTTGCTGCTCCTCTTCTTTAAAAAAACCCCCCACACAGTTCCAGTTGGTGTTGATTGTCCTGTCTCTACAGATTTTGCAAGTGTGTGATCAATGTCTTTGTTTTTGTTTATTCAGATGGCAAAGTCAGTTAGTATCGTCAGCTGTACTCTTTCAGTTTTTAAAGACAGACCTTAGTCAAAATGATAATGTTACTAAGGCCCAATCCCAATTCTATTTTTGTACCCCTTTCACTTCCTCTTGGCCCTCAAAACAGAGTGTGAAGGGGAAGGGCTTCAAAATTTACCCCTAAGAAATAGGACAGCACTACAGCACCTGCACACATCATTATATGTCATCGATCTCTTGCTTCATATGAGATCAGACGATCACGACTGCTGTAGTTTTTCCAGTGTGTTATTTTTTGGTGTTTATCTTCAGGAAATCACTGAAGGCGTATATCATGTTATCATAACGATCTAATGTGGCAATAAGATCATTACAATACTGCGCATTTACACAGTGGCCATGATCATCTATGTAAACACACCAAAACAACATTAGCATTATAGCAGACACTGTAAAAAGCTCATTCCCAGCCACTAGACATTACTGACAGGGTATTCGAGTGTCATCGAGTGTCAGAATGTTGTGGGACTGCAATACAGGAGTTATTATTATGGATTATAGATAGCGAAATTTAATGTTTTTTTTATTTTAGCAGTTTTTTTAAACCATGACGGTAAAACACAAGCGCGGTTTTGAATGTATTAAAACATATGCTTGTTTGTTGTAATAATTTGTAATAATGACAAGAAATACTAATTTGTGGATCTCCTTACTCCCGGTTGCAGCTATCCTGCTGTTGTGGCTGGTGTATTCTGGGAAACTTTCTTACCCCTTGGTTTCGAGTGTGGTCCTGAAAAATCTTCATTCAAAGGGGTATCTACTCCTTGCCCTTAGCCGTACGCCTTCAAGCTAAAGAGAATTGGGACAGGGCTAATTGGGATTGGGCCTAAGTTTACAGTACTTTAACATCAATACAATATTATGGACTGAAAATGCTCCACTTCCACACAGCTCTCAGATATGCTGTAAATGCTGCTCTCCGAATCACTGTCTATCCTCTGCATCTGTGTTTGTGTTGCCGCTGTGAAAATCAGCTGTAGTGCACATAACGAAACTCCCCTTTTCATGCAAACCCTTCCCTTTTTCGCCATTCCCACCTAAACAAAGCTGGACAGAAATGCCAACTGACCCAGCCGAGACTCGAACCAGCGACCTTCTTGCTGTGAGGCGATCGTGTAATAATTTAATGCCAAATATAATTTTATGTATAATACATATAAATATTTTTAATAATGCCAATTATGGTTTTGTCCTTATTTTAACCCAGAGTTGAGTTGAAACTGTCACGAACACCTGTGATCTCTACAGCCAGAGATCGCTGGTTGGCACACACACTTCCAGGAACTACAGATTTGTTTAAGAACTACAACTCCAGTCATGCAGCGCACACACACACACTCCTGCTCCATATCACGACTGATTGCATACACACCACCGGAGGACTGTCAAAGACTTATTAAACACACTACATAAGCAGCACATACACAATCATTGCTGAGTATTGTTATCTGTTTTGTGACTCTGCAACGCATTTCTTTTGTTTTTCCGTGTTTTTGATCCTAGCCTTGCTATTTGTTTACCCTTGCCTGCCGCCAGCCTTTTGAGCTTCCGCCTGTTCTCCGACTACGATTCTGATTAACCTGTATACATCTGTTTGCCCCGATGACCACTGCTATACTGTTTTTAATTAAATCTGCACTTGGATCCTCAACACCGTTGTCTGTGTCACCCGTCCCGTTACAGAAACAACTTTGGGTAAACAAGTCTTTTTTTTTTGGAATGTACATCATAAAATATGGGGTGGTTAGCCCATGGTGCCGTTTAAGCTGAACTGCCACTGTCTCAAGGAGAAATCCTGCTGCTGACACTGGACAACAGCTCATCAAACTGGGACTGGCTAAGTCAGAAAGCATCTGTCATCCAGGCACAGCTTCTGGAGAAGTTAATGAACAGAGCTGAGCGCACCTCGGAAAGACCCAAACACAACGCCAAACCATTTATCAGCCTTCCTAAAGCACATAAAGCACAGCTACTCTCTCAATAAGATCCATGTTAGCCATTTAGCAATGAAACTGGAGTCACCAAGCAGACAGATGACAGCACCGTTCATGACGTGAATCCACATCTGTTGTGAATTAAATTTGATGCATGAATGAAGCAAATTTGATGTGCGAATGAAGTGGGTCAACTCAAAATGTTCACGTGTCTAATTACGCATGAATAGCGCGTGTCTGCTGTGAACGTCCCATTAGAGTTGAATCTGCTGCTATGCTGACACAAAGACATTTGTAGCTCCGCCCTCTTTCCTAAAGAGCACGATCTCATTTGAATTTAAAGCGACAGTCACCAAAAGGGCACAATTCGAATCAAAGCCTGAAAGGATGCAGTTCAAAGTGTTATAAAACATTATCCAAGTTTTAAGAGTTTTTCAAGCGAGAATGTAGTCATTTTAAAGTCTAATCGGCAGGTTACGTGTATGGATAGCGCGTCTTTAAAAATGTTGGAAGCTCCAAGCGGTCAGCGGCAGCTCCGCGAACGGCTCCCCCCGAGGGAAGATTATGTCAGTCAGAGAATCTCCGGTTCTTTGGACATTTGAACCTATTATTTTTTCTCAGGTGTATTTTTTTGGCAGATCACAAAGTTAAGTTTCATAATTAATCTATGAGCGTAAATAATGTAATATTACACTGATCCTGCATGTTTGGCTGATTGCTTTTGTTTTAAAGAAGATAAATAAAGCAGAATGTTCTCCTTCCTGTCCTGATGTTTTTTCATTATGCAAAATTCACCTATATTTAACAGCAGAGATTTCTGAAATAGACTTTGGCTGCTTCAAAGACTCTAGAGTACACTTGACTTGAAAATGTGTATTTAATTCATATGGTAACTTTAATAATATTTGTATGTTTATTATGAAATATAAATCGCGGAAATTCTGCTATATTGTAGGTAGGCCAGCTTTCGCAGTATTAAAGGTAATGTTAAAGGAAAAAAAGCTATTATACAGATCCTCCCTCATCAGAGAAGCGGTAGAAAGTAGACAAAAGAAAGGTGTGACTGGAAACACACTCCAGGTGTGACTGGGAATGTCTTATTTGTCCACCTGTGATCGGACTGATGAAATCGCATCTTAATAATATTAGCAGGTATGAATAGCACGCACATGCTCTCTCTGTCTCTCTGCCTGTCACAGCTGATTCAGCGGAGGGACTAGAAAATCTAACATGTAAAAAACTGACAAAATAAATAAATTAATTAATTAATCTGACAAATATTGCTCTGCAAACAGCAAAACTATTTTAAACTTAGGCCTACCTTGGCAAATGACCATGGAATAAGCGGAATAATCAACGGCTTGCCATGCGTTAAAGGATTTTAATGCACTTCGCGGAGGCGACCACACTCCGCTGTGCATTGTGTGGTCCTTTGCCTCCACGTCGTGCATTAAAATCCTTTAACGCATGGCAAGCCATTGATTATCCCTTACTTATTTATTATTTAGGGACATCAGATATTTTGCATTTTGTAAAAAGGGGCATAATAGGTCTCCTTTAAAGTGCACTCATTCTTGGATTAAATTGAACCACTCTAAGCATTTTATATATTTTTTTAATATATATAATAACCTATGGACAAAATGTAAACCAGGACGTTATGATGCTTGTTAAAGGGTTAAAGGAACAGACAGTCAAATAATAAATAAAGTGTTACACATTATTGGAGATTTATAGATGAGTAGGTTGGACCCTCCGTTCGTTCCAGACTGACATCGTATGATAATATTGCAGCATGGGACTTTCTTCTGGCTATAGTTATAGGCGAGAAACATCGGAGGAGGAGTAAACAGCTGTGTGTGATACATCAGGTGAGCGTGTGCAGATGTGCGCAGATTTCCTGCTCAGAAGAGCTTGGCTTTCTTCTTCAGTTCATTGCGTTTCCAAAGAGGCAGCCTGTTGAATTCCTGAATTTCCATCCCAAAGATTTCGAAGAACACTTCTGGAGCCAGGTGCCGCTAGAAATACAGGAGAAAAAAATATTTAAAAGAATAAAAAAATAAAAATATTTTATATATATATATTAACACTCCTGTTACCCATGCACTATATTAACAGCAGAATTATTACTATTTTGGATCAATTGTGACCTGCCAGCTATAAAACCATTGTTATACCACAAAAACTCATACCAGTCAACCCTCCCATTTTCCCAGGATTCTCCCATATTTTACAGTTCTATCTCGGTATCATCCCGTAAAGATATTTTCCCGTATTTCTCCCGTATTTTCAGTCTTTCTCTGAAGGGTGGCAATAAACATTAAAGAGCCGATCCTCCCTATACACAAAACATACCACAGAACCACCAGGGGCCGCCCCTTGCTCTTAAATGTGAGTCTGTTCTGTGCTTTCGTTTTATTTAGGCATGAAACACTTTGAAATAAATATAAAAACGGCAGGATTCCCTTTCCTTTTCATTACAGGTTCTGTCGCTCCTCCTATGCAATCCTCAAAACAGTCATATAGCGGTGCGTGACTGTCAGACGCGCTCCATAGTGATAAACAGACGCTGTTTCCCAAACGGATTCTGTACACGCGATTTGAAGCGGAGCAAAAGTGCATACTGGGTTTTGGGTTCATGTTTGAACAGACATATACACATAATTAATAATAATAACAGCTAAAGATGTCGATCTTTTCAAACACAACTAATTTTGTCTTAAATGAGCATAAAACATTAGGAAAGCAATTGAATGCTTTCATTATAACGTTAGATGTGTGCATTTCTAAAGTGACACCTTATACAGTTATACAGTGAGAAAAAGATTAATGAGATTTGATAACTTGATTCTATTTCTAACTAATTTTACTAAGCTGAACTGTTTGCTAATGTATACTATAAAATGTTCTTGTATTATTATTAGTGTCTTTTTTTTGTTGTAAATAATAACATAAAAAATGTTACTGATCATTTAACTGTTTATTTACAATGAAACAAAACATTTACAAATGAATATGGGGTATGGAGTGTTATCCCTTATTATGGTGGCCGTATCTCTTATTTTCACATCACACATGTTGACAGGTATGCAAAAACTACTGGCACACACTGGCAGAGACAAAATCTGCTGCTTTCTGTTTGCTGTTTTGCTAAAAAGAAAAAAAAAACTTTTATGCACTTATATACTTATAGCATTAGAAGAAAACTTATGTTGTTCTCTGATTATTGATGAAATACTGCACTTTGATGAAGGAAAACCTAGACATTCACAGAGTTTGTGATGAAGATAAGGTTGTTTTTTCATGCAAAATAGATTTGAATGTAAATTGGAAAGTTGAAATTAAACAGGTTCAGTGATGGTGGGTAATTTTTGACCTGAAGGGCAAATGGTGTAAACATAATTCTTATAATATCTAGTATTATGTTTAAGATTTATTTTTTTTGAATTACGTAAAAAAATGTCAGATCTTATTCGTTTCAGCATAAGCAAACAAATTAAACTCATGAATTAAACGGGAACGTAACTGGTCAATTATCTGCACCCAGTACATACTTATTTTCATAATACATGAAGTCAGATTGCATGGAATGAACACGATTCAGTTCACTGTGAAAATTATTACATTTCTTTGTTTAAAACATATGAACGTGATAAAACTTTAAGCAAAAATCTGCAATATCCAGATTAAAGCTACTGTAAGTGGATTTAATGCAGATTAGTATAATAAGATCACACTTGTTTCATTTCACACCGGTTTCATGTATGACTTGCAAATACACATCATCACATGACTAATTAATATTGCTGACTGTAAAATGAAAAAATAAACAATTCTGACTTTTGTTTCTTATAATTGAGAGTGTCACAAAATTATTTTAAAGTTTAAACAGTTGAAGGAAAAATTATAAGCCCTCCTATGATTTTTTTCTTTTGGTTTGGCTGGAATTTTATATATATATATAT
>CAIGQQ010040406.1:8688572-8699397 GCA_903798035.1 Danio albolineatus | reverse complement strand
AAAAACAAAACACTCGTGAGGAAACTCAACACTTCCGAAACGCAAGCTAACAGTAGGTTTTTATAGAAATCAGTTATTAAAACTATTATGTTTAGAAATGTCTTGAAAAAATCTTTTCGTTAAACAGAAATTGGTAGAAAATATACTGGAGGGGGCTAAAACTTCAATAATTCTGACTTTAACTAGAGTAGAGAATCAGCAGATGATCGTCTGGTGTGTAATGTATTGTACTGAGGAGCATTACTGCTTCCGTGCTCGTATCGTTGTGCTGACAGACTCCTTGCATGTCGCTCTCGGATCTTCTCCTTCTCCATCTCCTCTTTCAGGATCATTTTGCCCAAACCAGACTGAATCTGGAGGCAGAAACATGAAGCATTTATATAAGAATGCAACTCATCTTCATATTGCACATTGCTGCAGTGTTTCTGACCTTGTTTAGATGTTCCTCCTGAATCTGCCTGCGTTTCTGGATCTCCTCCTCATCCTCTTCTTTCGACTTTCTTCTCCCATCTGCTCCTGAACAATAGAACAACATAATAGGACACTTTCACACACACACACAACAATGAAAGTGACAGCTAAGACAAATGTTTCAGTATGTAGACTATTGAAGTACTGAAATGACATGAAACTTGAGTATTACACAGAGAGACATGGACAGAAAGATGACACAAATGTTTGAAGTCAATCTCAGTTTTTGCCCATCTCAACTGTAAAGTATATATGTTCTTAAAACATTGCACAAACGTTACTGTTATGTTTTTATTTTCCATTTAGTCATGTAGCAGTCGCTTTTATGCAAAGAAACTTACAGCTATAGTGAGGATTAACAAGCCCTTTACATCATAGGAGAATAGGAAAGTGACATGTCAAAGCATTTGTAGACAGTTTTAAAGAATGCATTTTTCAGAATGTTCTCAGAATGTTCAGAATGTCACAAGTAAAATGTGTTTCTTGATGTTTCTAAACTGAAAAAAAAAAACTGAAAAACTCACTGGCCATTTGTTTTAATGAAAGCTATTTCTACACCAAGAGCATTCATTCATTCATTTTCTTGTCGGCTTAGTCCCTTTATTAATCTGGGGTCGCCACAGCGGAATGAAACGCCAACTTATCCAGCATTTGTTTTACGCAGCGGATGCCCTTCCATGCAACCCATCTCTGGGAAACATCCATACACACACATTCACACTCATACACTACGGACAATTTAGCCTACCCAATTCACCTGTACCACATGTCTTGTGGGGGAAACCGGAGCACCCGGAGGAAACCCACGTGACCACGGGGAGAACATGCAAACTCCACACAGAAATGCCAACTGACCCAGCCGAGGCTCGAACCAGCGACCTTCTTGCTGTGAGGGGAACGTGCTTAATAGCATTTTAGCTCCATATATCCTTAGGAAAGAGTTATGGTTCACCTAAAAATGAAAACTGTCATTTCAGACCCTCTACATCTACACAGACATCTACCTCAAAACACGTTTAAAACAGTCGAGTAACGTTAAAATAAACATGATAGTGAGACTGAGCAAATTATATATATTTTTTGTGAACTGTCCATTTAAAGGGACAGTTCACCCCAAAATGAAAATGTACTCACTGTTTCAAACCTCTGAGTCTTTTTTTTCTGCTGAACCCAAAAGAAGATATTTTAAAGAATGTTGATGTATGTTAATGGTCCTAATTGACTTTCAAACTTACTCCCAGGGCCATTTATATTGAAGTTGATATTTGGCCACACCATATTGGTGTTTCGTAACATCTATTTTTTTTTGAGATGAGTTAGTCCAACGCTTAACCCCCAATCTGGAGGACCAGGACATACACACATCCAACACGGACAATTTAGCTCACCCAATTTACCTATACCACATGTCTTTGGACTGTGGGGGAAACTGGAGCACCCGGAGGAAAAATAAAAGGCCCACAGCACTACTGTGTGGCCTCATTGACTTCCATAATAGGGCAAAAATATTAAGAACCAATAATAGTTTGGCTACCGGTGGTGTTCAAAATATCTTCTTTTGTGTTGATCAGAGGAAAGAAACTCAAAAATTGTGGGTGAGTAAATGATGACGGAAATTTTCATTTTTGGTTGACCTGTCCCTTTAAAGCAGAGGCATCGAAACAGATGCATCATGAGTGACCACAGTACCTAGGGCAGCGTGAAAGTTGGGGAAGGACCAGCAGTCTGTCTCTATCTTTGTAGGGTAGTCTGGACCAGGAGCGAACGCTGAGGGGAATTTGGCCGATTTGATGATGTCATCAGCGGACTTGCTCTGGGCTGCAAAGGCAGCTGAATCTAGATCAATACATTGGTGGAGCTGGACATCAGTGTGGCTAGACCAACATCTAACCATCTCACAATCCACACAAAAAATCACAAAATAGAAAATGTTTGGTATTGGAGACTATCGGTAGCCTGCTTGCATGCTGAGCATGCATAGCTATAATCAAAAACCACTCAAAATAGGCCATGCAGTAATCAGACAAACCATCACTGGCTTCAAAATACAGTGAATGAGTGTTATTACTGGATCTGATTGACTGAATCCAGCTACAGATGCACTATGACAACATTAAAGGGGTCATATCATCAAGAATTACATTTCTTGTTTAAGGGAAAATAATTTAATGCAATATTAAATCATAAAGAGCGAAGGGGAAAATACCTTCATATCAGTTGCTGATTTGCTGGATATATTCTGCAAAAACAACCGGCTGGAAGTACATTATCCCACTTATTATATTTATGGCAACTTGTTATATAACCAAGGCTTTTTACTGATCCCCCTCCTCATACGCGCCAGCCCCTGCTCACTCTTCGCTTTCTTTTGCAATTCCCCAACCCTTTTCACTTTTCATCCTCGCCACCTCTCCCTCCTCAGGTAACCAGATCCATTAACCCGATCTTTTCCAGGGTCTTGCAATTTACAAATTAAGAACTGTATAAAACTTAACAATATGACACAAAAAAATGATCCGTTGTAGCCAAAATGGAAAAGCTTTCCCCTTCTTTTTTAAAAAAGTTTCACATCAACAACTTTTTCAAAACAATACACTTTTACACATCCGTGAAAATGACCAAAAACACTGTATTACGCACATTCCAGGCAGTATTTGCTGCTGTCTTCTTATTAGTAAGCAGCAGTATCAGTATGTGTCATACTGTGTCAGCGTTTTTTTTTAAACTTCCACTTTGTGAAACTTTATTTATGCATTTTCAGTCACAAAAATACTATTGTCTTGTAAACAAATCGAAAAAGCACAACAAGTTTCCCGCTTTCGGTTAAAAACTCATTATTTAATAGCTTGCAGAAAGAAAAACGCACTATCCTACCTGTATTACTA
This sequence comes from Danio albolineatus, assembly GCA_903798035.1. Lineage (NCBI taxonomy): Eukaryota > Metazoa > Chordata > Actinopteri > Cypriniformes > Danionidae > Danio > Danio albolineatus. The sequence goes on along the minus strand of CAIGQQ010040406.1, from coordinate 8,696,041 downwards.
TTCGTTCACAAGATGGCGCCAAACAGTCAACGGTCATAATTCGGAGCACCCTGCTAGTTTAAATAAGTTTATCTTCATGACTCCAGACAGTCTCAACATTAGAAATAAGTAGCTATAGTTTACTTTTAACCAGACAGAGATCATTTTTAGCTGACATAAACAACATAGACATAACAAACTAAGCTGCACATTTCAGTGCCCATCATTTTTAAAGCGAAGTAAATACATGTAGAACTATATAGAACTTAACAGAAAACTTGTAGTTGTGAGCAGGAGAGACACAAATAAATAAATAAACAAACAAACAAATAAATAAATAAATAAACTTTCCCTGTAAGTGTCAGAGAGAGCTTGTTACCAATGTTTTGGCATTAACTGCCAATAATCAGTGAACTTCAAGAGAACAAAACTACATGATATGACCCCATTAAATGTCAATGAATTTAATTACGGAGCTTTTTTAACTTAGTGTCATTGCTTGTTGACAAATAATACAATTTTTGTCACTAGTTTATGACATGATGCTACTGGTTTGGAAATAAGTTAGTCGTACTATGCACATTTAACTTAAAAATCTTGCAATCTTTAATTTTTTTGCAAGTTTTGTTTGTGATGAATATGAATGAGCGCTGATCAGGAGAAGACGTTATAATGATGGTTGAGCAACTGATCGGTTTATTAATATCTATTTAAAAAATGAGCTCAGTTGAGAAGACTTCAAACAATACTTACATGTTAACATTGAGGTGGTGTTAAATGGCACACAAGCAGATATTAATGAGGTGGAGGGACTCACAGTTTGCAAAATAAAAACAAACAAACAAACAAAACACAGGATTATGGTAAAATGACATACAAACATACACAGTCATGGCGTGACATACTATACAGTGCCTTGACCTTGAAATTATTTTCGCTCAATTAGTAAGATTTGCTGATATTTAAAGGTAATTCAAGTAACCCTGGCTGTTAAATGGAGTGTAATTCAACTATTATGATTTTTCTCCTTTTTTTAAAATCAGGCTGTAGAAATGACCTGCTGACGTGAGCCAAGCAGCATCATCAAGAGAACATGCAGTTTTTGCATAAATTGTAAGTAATTTCTGTATATACAGTACAATATAATGTTTTAAAGTGCCCCTGTCAAGCTTTTTTCAGATTTCCTTTCATATAGTGTGTAATATAGCAGTTTGTGAATGTAAAAAGTCTGCAAAGTGCATGACAATATATAATGTTATCTACACAAAAGCTTATCCACTTTGCACGCACTTCCCAAAAATCCACTTTAAATTGATATGGTGAATCAGATGCTGTAGTTAATGCTTGTTCAGATATGGTAATTAGCATATGGTTGCAACCAATCACAACAGACTGGAAAAACAGACCAATCAGAGCAGAGTAGGCTCTCCAAAATGTGGGGTTTAGAGCACTCAAAAAATGACGTCTGCTGTTTGTTGAAACTACTTATTTAGGCTGAAAAAACACAAATCTTGATTTTTTATTTTATTTTTTGGGAGGGGGGAACGCAACTTAATTGTTTACGTTTAATCCATTTAAATTCATAAAAACTAGTGAGTAAACATAAATCCTTCACAAATGTATTGTGTGGAACCCAGTATTTTTTACAGCGAAAGACCAGGGGTATGATTCATTAAATTTGTGAAAAAATCTTCCTAAAAGCAAACAACAGAATCAATTTGAATTCAATTATAGATGATTATAGCTTAAATTGTGTGTATGACACATTTATAAATATCATCCTAGATCCTAAAAGGGATAGTTCACCCAATATTGAACGTTCTGATGTCATTTGCTCACTCTCCGCTTGTCACAAATCTGTTTGAGATTCTTTTTTTCTGTTGATCACAAAAGAAGATATTCTGAAGAAAGCTTGAAATTGATAACCGATTGACTTCCATAGCATTTCTACTGGGAGTGTCAATGCTTGGGTGCTTTCACATTTGTGGTTCGGTTTATTTGGTTCGGACCAAGGGCAACAAATGATACATTGTAGCATTTTTCTGCTGTTTTGAGTCCTTCTCACACCACACTGAATGCTTTGGTCTGAACCAGTTGAAAAGAACCAAAATGCAGTCATGTGCCAAAATCCACATCACTCATTGGCTAGATGTTACTGAACGTATTTCCTAAACTGCCTTTCAATTGGTCAGAATTAACATGCAGGAAAATGTCAATTGAACTCGTGCAAATAACAAACCGGCAGACACAAAATGTCGATTTTTACTATGGAGGGACGGCTGCGCTGGCTGATTGTATCCCTGGTCATAGTATACTATATAGTTTGTAAACATCGCTATACTAAACATCACTTTCACAAACTATACATTTTGAGAATGAAGCGCAGCTGCGGCTGGAAAACAATGTTTCAATGCATTGCAAACGGCGAAGGCGTTAGGAGGAGGCGTGAATTAATTTAGCTAAACTGCGACGTGGTCATCTTCTGGAAATATTACCAACGATCCATCAGGTAATGTATTTTTTTTCTCTCTCTCTTCAAGGAGGTCTCGGTATGCTTTTTTTTTGTTCTCTTTTGGTGCGCACTTGAGTGCGATTGCTACATTCACATCTGCCCAAACGAACTGCACCAAGAGGGAAAACGAACTCTACTGCGATTCAACCCAACTAAATAAGGCAGATGTGAAAGCACCCTTTGTTTCTAACATTCTTCCAAATATCCCCTTTTATGTTCAACAGAAAAAAAAGAAATCGACAAATGTTTGGAACAACTTGAAGGTGTGTGTATTGTGAGTACATCTTGGGTGAACTATCTCTTTAAACTAAGTGTTACAGACACTAATGCTGCATATATAAGAACAGATTGTTTTTTAATCTAGACTGTAATCTAGAATTGTTTTTTAATAAGACTGATATAAATCTACAATATAAGACTCCAAAACAATATTAGGAACCTTTAAAACAGTATTATAGGGGCACTTTAAATTTTGCATTGATGAAACTGTAGTCATTTAAATGCAGTGAATATAAGTGCTAAATATAAGCAAGCGTTTTAAAAACCTTATGCAGTACTAATGCAATACTAAAAACAGTGATTGCCAACCAAATGTGCACAATTGTATCTTCTTATTAAAATAAAAAACGGTTAAAGTGCATATGCTTTTCTGTGACATTTCAAATTGGACCCTCTATGGCATTTCAATTTTACCATAAAAGTGCGCAAATTACTTCTTTAATTTTTCATTTTAACACTTTGATTAATTTAACAAATAAAAAACAACAAAAAAGGGACAATGAATAAAAAGAAGACTGAAATCTAAATGTAACGCAACAAAGCACATTATTTTTCATTTATTTTTTTACATGTCACTTTTAATCACAACTGCTAATAGAAATAGTTTAGTATTAGTAATAGTTTCTAATAAATCAGCATGCTCTCAATCATGAATCTGTGTTCATTTTGTCCCTGTTATGTTTTTAAACCATGCCTGACATAGTAAAGCGAGTTTATAATGTGAGATGTATTTGACAGGGTATATTAGTGAGGTAAAACAGCTGGGAAACACTGCTTTAGTGTACAGTATGGTATAAACCAATAGGTGTGTGTTCAAATCGAACTTCTAAACATTCGATGTAAAAAGCTTTAAAACTTCAAAGATCTGACTATATGACTTTACCATGCTGTTTGTAGATCGGTGGCTTCCTGTAGATGTTCATTCCTTGATCTGAAAAAAATAAAATAAAATACAATGAATTTATTTCAGTTCTTAATATCAGAGATATTTGGTTTTAAAGTCCGTGTGAAATAAATTTTTTATATTATTTTGCTAGTGCTAACTAATCCGGTTGAGTTAATATACTGTAGTTTTTTTTTTTTTAGTAATCTTCAATCAAAGTTTGACACTTTTCTTCTGCTTTTCGAAGTGTTTGATGATTTCAGCCACACTATTCTTAACCACGACCCTCTAACCGTTAGTTTGCTATAAGGGAATGAACGCAAACAAAAAAAAAACACCCCCTACTTGATATTCAGTTTCAGTCTAGTCTGTACCATAGACATTATAATACACAGCTAGACGCCCCATAAACTGCTGGATGGTAAGTGAATGTGGCAGCCATCTTAATCCAGTCTCCCAGTCTTGCATCATTGTTATGTCTCCAACCCAGGCTCATTCTGAAAACAAACCCCTATATACATTTCTAGAGAGCGCCAAATATTTCCCAGGAGGTACTTTTTTTGCAGTTTTTGTTTTCACAAATCCACCAGAGACCTCAAAATCCACCAGAAGCCGCTGTTGACTGACTGACTGACTGATCGATTGACTGAACCACCCTCCTCCTTCCCTAAACACAACCAATAGTGTTTTCAAAAGCACCGATTGACCTGTGTTTGGCCTTTTGTTTTTGTTTTACCCGTTTTTGGAACTGTTCTTCACCAGACTCTAACCCCATTGTCGTGGTCGACTCCTCTCTGTGTCTCAAGTCCAGTGACATACATTGCAGGCTATTGGACAAACTGGTAAGTGGAAAAGTAGTCCATATGGAGGTAAGCGGTCAGCTGGTAAGCACGAAAATGAACAGCATCATCCCGCCCCATAGCATTCGTTTTAAAGGCGAAAAGCAGCCATACGTACCTCTGGCTACATAATTCACGATCTCCAGAAATGTATATAGGGCTACGCTTTCAGAATGAGCGTATGTTGCATATCTCTTAACAGAGATTGAGAACAATACCTGAATTGTTTGCGTTTTGGGGCTGTCACAGTCTCTGGGAATTAGATTTCACAGGTAAGAATCATTTTTTAACACCGTTTTTATACCATAAAATGTTCATGACAAGTTTAAGCTTTCTTACTTCTAAGCAACTGGAGTTTTTTCACACCATACAATTCTGATCATTTAATAAATACAAGCATTACTGTATATAAAATCTGAGAAAACTGCAGCTCCTCCATTCAGTTTCGTCTGTCATAGCGCACTCATGACCAAATTAATATAGCGGCCGCTTTGACAAACTGTAGCAACAGAGCGGACCATGAGGCATCTAGCTTTTAATTATAATGTCTATGGGAAGTACATCAACACACTGAAATAAAAGTCTCAGCAACTTGTGATACACACAGACTTTAAACAGACGGCAAAATGGCATTGATAAGCATCCAAACATTCAAGCTGACAGCAACATCAGCGTGTCAGATTACCAAAACAACAAACAATCGATACATTTTCTGAACAGAAATCGTGCGTGGTGTTTTCCTCGTGCAGATTTGTCATTTCTGGCTGAGCTGTGGCTTTAGGACAGAGACATAACCAGAAACAGAAAGAGTGAATTGTGAAATTTAGACACAGGGCATGCTGGGATTGACACACAGCGGGCCGCTGGAAGACACCGAAAGTACCTGGCAGGTGGAAATGTTTAGGAGTCAGAAGGAGAGGAGGAGTGCTGGAGCCTGGAGAACTCCTGCCGCTGGATGGCTCAGTGCCTCCAATCACAAACACCAACATCAGTAAAAGCAGAAGGGCTCAGATTACAGCTGCATGGGTCTAATACATAACGCACTCCACAGTCCCAATTTACATACATGTACATCAAAGACACCGCATTTTGTCAATTTGAGTCAAAATTCATTATGAAATACAATCAAGGATTTTTGTATTGTGTAATGGAGGAGACAAATTAGACTCTAACTGTAAATAATCCATGAAAGTAAAGGTAACTCTGATTGGATGAAGCATTACTGTCAGTATGGTGAAGTGCTGGTTTCTCACCAGGTCTGTGGAAATGTTGTGGTGAGCGGGACAGGGTTGGAGTGTAATTGTGGCGGCTGTAAATGGGCGAACCAATGGAACCTTGACTGGTCGACCTGTGGAGGATTCGTTCTCTCATGTCATAGTAACCCTGCAAAAAACAACAACAACAACAAAACAATTCAATTAAATACAAACTTAATAACATCCACAATTCAAAACTCATTCATTCATTCATTTTTATTCTGCTTAGTCCCTTTATTTATCAGGGGTCGCCACAGCGGAATGAACAGCCAACTATTCAAGCCTATGTTTTACACAGTGGATGCCCTTCCAGCCACAACCCAGAACTGGGAAACACCCATACACTATGGCCAATTTAGTTTATCCAATTCACCTATAGTGTATGTTTTTGGACTGTGGGGGAAACTGGAGCACCTGGAGGAAACCCACGGCAACAAGGAAAGACCATGCAAACTCCACGCAGAAATGTCAACTGGTTTAGCCAGGGCTCGAACCACCGACCTTCTTGCTGTGAGGCGACAGTGCTAACTAATGAGCCACCATGTCACCTAATTAAAAACTATGGGCCCTTTCATACATCCGGCGCAATAAGGTACAAGACGTGTTTGCTGTGATGTGTTGATATTTTCAGACTAGCGCAACGCTAATTTCCCCACTTTGCGCGACGTTGTGAAGCTTTCAGATTTCCACTTACAAAGTCTGCAATGTAAATAGCAAATGCGCCACGGCACGATGCAACCAACTCATAAATGGAATGGGAGATGATATTGGTTTATTATCAAAACACACCCACAACTCATTAAAAGAATAAGCACAGCCCTGTTAGACCATGCGCAGCGATGCGCTTTAGACTTTGCGCATAGATCGTTAAAATACAGCCCTAAATGTTATAAATAATTTCTTATAAATACTTGCCATTTCTTCTCCAATTTTATAAAAATATATATATATATTTTATCATTATATTATGGAAAATGTTTAAATACAAAATAAAAAATAAACATCTAACTTACCTCAGCAGATGGTGTGGGTGACCTGGTCTGAAACAACAGGAAAACAATTCTAAGTATCTTTATATTTATTACTTACGGGTTTGATCAAAGATCTGAAAACATTTCTTTCAAAATTTCAAATAAAAATACACATAAACATGTTAACATAATTTTTTACATCAGTTTTCATATGATATTCATTTTTCATTCATTATTCAAAATGAATATTCAAAATGAATATTCATTCATTTTTTTCCGGCTTAGTCCCTATTTTAATTAATTAATTATGCAGCGGGTGCCCTTCCAGCTGAAACCCATCACTGGGATACGTCCATACACACACCTACACTAGGGACAATTTAGCTTACCCAATTCACTTATACCACATGTCTTTGGACTTGTGGGGGAAACCAGGGCATATATACACTGTAAAACCCTGTAAGTTAAGGTAACTGAAACCATTTGAGGAAACCGATTGCAACAAACCATTTAAGTTCAAAAACTAATCCTAATGAGTACTGTGAACTTACTCCATTTAAGTTGAAGTAATGAGGTATTTAATTATGTCATTACTTTCAACACTGAGTTCAAAACTCTTTTCAAATGAGTAGTATTAACTTTCAGTAAACTTTGAGTTAACTACACTCATTTCATTTAATAAAGTTCACTGTTGGGCTCTACAGTGTGTGTGTGTGTGTGTGTGTGTGTGTGTGTGTGTGTGTGTGTGTG
>CAIGQQ010040406.1:8664231-8681085 GCA_903798035.1 Danio albolineatus | reverse complement strand
TTTCCCAATGAGGCTACAGGGCAAGCTACAGGGCAAAACAGTCAGGTCGAAAAAGCCGTCTATACGGAGGTAAGTACCACCCTGTAGCACAAAATGCAACCATTTGTACCCATAAACACATTTTTTGGTTCTCAGAAATACATCCCTGGGCACATTTTCCCAACGAGGCTATGTTGGATTACTCATTAAGTATACATTAGTTGTACACTCGTTATTGGGGGGCATGGGATTGATTGAGCACACTATGTTTTCAGACAGCAGTAGGAATGGCTGCTCCATCAAATAGTGCACTATTTAAGGGTATAGTTCGCGATTTCAAATCCAGCTCTAGTCTACCGTTGTATTCCCAATACAACCTCATCAAAGCTAACACTGAGATATTATCTTTTAGCAGAGAACATACAGATCCAGAAACACAGGACACACATGTAAACAACGTGAATATTAAATATGACAAGGAAATGGCCGTACCCGCTGTCTCTCTTCGCCTCTAGGTGAATGTTTACAGCTTGGATGCCAAACTGTTGATCCTGCGTAAATGAAGAAACAGATGGTAAAATAAACAATCCAAGCCAACAGGGGAAAGAGGCTACACATGGAGTGGATTCATCTTTTTGGCAGTGTCACCTACAGCAATTTGTATGTACCATTTTTTGAACAATTTTATACAGCAGGGATTAATTCAACTGATCAAAAGTGGCAGTAAATTGTATAACGTCACAAAATATTGCTATATTAAATAAGTATGATTATTTTGAACTTAATATTCGACCAATAATCTTGAAATAAATGCATAAAATATTAATGTATCAGATATTAAGCAGATGTATACATTAGTTTGGGGCGGTAATACGATAATATGGTATACCGCGGTATCTAAAAACAGCAACGGCCTCAGTTTCAATACCGTCATAAAAAACAATGCGCTCATATAGGAGGGAAGGATTGAATATTGCATATAATTTATTTAATGTCAAAAAATGCGTATGTATGGTTGTCAACACGGGACAGAGTGGAAAAGGAAGTGAAAGGTTGAGAAGATGACGAGTTGCGCACCAAGTGACCTGGTCTTGAAATAGGACAGAACTTCTGAACTTTGGCAGTATTTAAGGTTTCAACCGAATGAGAAGAGAAAGGCGGTAAATACAGACAAGGCAATTTGCAAATTGAGCAATAAAAATGTATAAAAGGGACCGTGTCCATTGGAAAACCTGTACTGATGCAATGACAAATTACTTGGTGAAGGAAATATATTATATTAAATAAAAATTGAAATGATAAATGTTGTTAATATTGTTGTGCATGTTATTTTGTTCTGGTTTCAGCATCAGTGTATAGCATTCAGTTTCTGAACAGTTTGGACACAAACCAAGCTCAAAATTTGGATACCGCCCAAGCCTGGTATACATCCAATCATGATACAATAAACTATTCCTTATCTTTAAGTCTGCATATTTGTTTATCTTCAAATCAAATACAAAAAGTGCAAGTCATCTAATCTAAAAAGAACTTTTTCTTCCATCCCAATAGCCATTCAAATGTCTCCTTCAAAACTGATTGCTCAGCTAAAATAACTAGACAACAACAAAAAAACATTTCTTTGCCTGAATTTAAATTAAAAATAATAAATAGGGTCACACTTTATTTTGACAGTCCGTTTGTTGAATTTAAGTTACATTGCATATACTGTACATGCCAACTAATTCTCATTAGATTATAAGTAGACTGTTAGGTTGGAGTTAGGGTTGGGGTTAGGGGTTAGGGTTAGTGTAAATTGACATGTACTTGCAAAGTTTCTTATAGTCAGTTAAATGTCTGTTTAGCAGCAGTATCAACAGATAGTAAGCAGACAGTCTACTAATACTCAAATGGACCATCAATATAAAGTGTTACCATAAATAGCTCTTAAATTTATGTACCACATGTCTTTGGACTTGTGGGGGAAACCGGAGCACCCGGAGGAAACCCACGCAACCACGGGGAGAACATGCAAACTCCACACAGAAATGCCAACTGACCCAGCCGGGGCTCGAACCAGCGACCTTCTTGCTGTGAGGCGAACATGCTACTCACTACGCCACCGCGTAGTGAGTAGCAGTTTTCATAATTTACCAAATAAATAAACAATTAAAAAATCTTGTTAAAAGGACCTGAGCAGTGTTTCTTGATAACGTAGTGTCTTATGAAGACTCTAAAGGCACATCTTAACTAAAGGTATATAATTTATTGGTGTGTTCCTCGAACTATAACTTAAAGTGCATGAAATAAAACATTCGTAAAGCTTTATCTTGTGAAAAACACCAGCTCCTGGGCGCGACATGAGCTTCAGTTTCAGTTTGATGAGAATGAAGCTATATCCTATTTCAGCAATCTCATTTGCTTTCAAATACGTATTTGTTTTTGCAAAGGAAAAAGTTTAAACATGCCGGCACTGGTGAGAGAACATTCTACTTTATATGTTTTTCAACTTCAATACAAAACCTAAGATATAAAGTTTAAATCTCTCTCTTTAACATGATTTGTTATTTGCACACTTTTTTCAGTGTAAAAAAAATGGCAAAAATCAAAATCAGGCTAAATATCAACTTCAGTTGTTCAAATATTAAGTAATTCAATTCAATTCAATTTGTTTATTGTCATGTGCACAATAGGGTAACGCGTTTCTCTGTACAATGAAATTTTTACTTTGCCGTCCAAAGTGAAGTCATACACATAATATACACATCATACCTGACATACACATATATACACAGAAGTGACAGAAGTATAACTATGAAATACATATAAAAATATCTAAATATAAATATCTATGAGGGTAAATAATATATGAATTACTGAATCTCAAATAAAAAAATCCTAAACATCCTTTATTGTACCTGACAGCCACCTGAATTGACAAATGCTTGACTCGGAGAATCATCCTAATTTCTGCGTAATATGTGGTAAAGGCTCACCTTGCAGGTACATCTCCTCTCCTTCAGTGAACATCTGGTTACACCTGCTGCAGCGAGCACAGCTGGGGTGATAATGCTTGTCCCCTGCCTGTGGAAAAAACACACATATCACATATACACTTCTACTTTAAACTCTATAACAACCATCACTGTCCGATAACTCAAACAGTTTGTTCGAGAGGAGCTCGAGAGGATGTTTTGCATGTGTATCATGCCAGACCACACATATTTTATTCAAATCGCCAGAACCAATAAGCTTATCATGCAATACTGAAATGCTCTGTTTGCGTTCTCACTTTATAGAGCGGAATTGATATAATGCCTTTTGAGCTAAACTGTTATTTTAATTTAGATGCAGTTAAATACTTCAAAACTATGCAGTTTCTCTGTAATCATTTGTTAATTGTTTCAATGTAAATCAAAATGTCATTGTAGAGAATCGTGTGAACTCAAATTACAAAGTCCTTCATTCACTGTACATTTTTTGCACAACGTTTTAAATTTAGACCGTTGAATTGAAAGTGTTAATCACTGTTTCTTTTTAACCCCTTTAATGTCACCCTACTTTTTAAGTACTTGAAAATGATATGGCGACACGGTGGCGCAGTAGGTAGTGCTGTCGCCTCACAGTAAGAAAGTCGCTGGATCGAACCTCAGCTTGGTCAGTTGGCATTTCTGTGTGGAGTTTGCATGTTCTCCCCGTGGTTGCGTGGGTTTACTCCGGGTGTTCCGGTTTCCCCCACAAGTCCAAAGATATGCTGTACAGGTGAATTGGGTAAGCTAAATTGTCTGTAGTGTATGTGTGTGAATGAGTGTGTATGGATGTTTCCCAGAGATGGGTTGCAGCTGGAAGGGCATCCGCTGCGTAAAACAAATGCTGGATAAGTTGGCGGTTCATTCCGCTGTGGCGAACCCGGATTAATAAAGGGACCGTATTTATGATGTATGAATGAATGAATGAAAATGATATGATTTACAGTGTTGGGTGTAAAGAGTTACAAACTAATTAGTGTAATTAAATTAGTTCTCTGCTAAAAAAGTTAGGTATTAATTTTAATGTTCAGGTAAATTAATTACAGTTAATAATAATAATAATAATAATAATAATAATAATAATAATAATAATAATAATAAACTTATATTTGTTATATAGCGCAATTAAAAGTAGTATCTCAAGGCACTTTACAGACATTTAAAATGTGCAGCAGTAAGAGCAACCCAGGCTCATTCTGACAACATACCCTTATATACATTTCTGGAGAGCACGAAATGCGTTTTTTTGCAGTTTTTGTTTTCGCGAATGCACCAGAGGCCCCTGTGTACGCTATTTGAGATCTCAAATTTCTCTCGTTAGTGGCATTCGCGCTTGCTATTTTTGCATAAATGCACCAGAGTCCGCTGTGGACTGATTGACAACCTGACAAGTCTGCCGACGTATATAGCAAGCTAACTGGACAAACTGGTAGCAGCGGTAAAGCCATCCATACGGAGGAAAGTGGTCAGCAGGTAATCGAGAAAAGGAACGGCGTCATACTGCCTCGTAGCGTTGGTTTTAAAGATGAAATGCAGCCATATGTACTTCTGGCTACTTAATTCGCGATCTCCAGAAATGTACATAGGGCTATGTTTTCAGAATGAGCCTGTGTTGCGTAAAAGATGCATACTGTACAAGGATAATGCAAAAAAAATGCAATAATACAAATAGTTAAAAACATAAAATAATATTAATTATAACAGATCTAATATCAAATAAAAGCTACACTAAAAAGTAAGTTTTAAGTGATCATTTAAAAAGATTCAAGGACTCTGCATTGTGAATATCAGAGGGTAAAGAGTTCTACAATTTAGGTGGCGATGAAGAGAATGCCCGATCTCCTATAGATTTTACCATTATACAGTACTTTCCTTAAATACTGTACATACATTCAACAGTTATAACTGAATCAATTCAGAAAAGCATTTTCATTTAGTTTTACAGAATTTTACAGAATAATTAATAGATTTTCATGCAATATCGAGGCATTCCCTAGGCCCAGTGCTAGATGGGTGTGTCACTGCCAAGAACTACCCAACCATTCTGAAGGACTATGTGCCCCAATGGTTAAAAAATGGTATCCTGAAGGCGGTGCCATGTATCAGGACAATAATCCACCAATACACACAGCAAGACTGATGACAGAGTGGTTTGATGAACATAAAAAGTAAAGTTGAACATCTCCAATGGCCTGCACAGCCACCTGAGCTAAATATTATTGAGCCACTTTATGGTGTTTTGGACAAGAGAGCCAGGAAAGGTTTTCCTCCACCAGTTTCACGTAGTGACCTGGCCACTATTCAGCAAGGCGTATGGCTCAAAATCCCTCTGGCCACTGTGCAGGACTTGTATCAGTCATTCCCAAGATTAATTGATGCTGTATTGGCCGCAATAGAAGGCCCTACACTTTACTAATGAATTATTGTGGTCTAGAACCAGCTTTTTTTCTCAACTTTTATTTACCTTTGAATGAAAAAGTGGCAATAATTGATAGATTTTCATCTACCAAAGGTTACAGTTATCAGAACGATGGTGCATAGTTAAGAAAATATTCATTCATTCATTTTCTTGTCGGCTTAGTCCCTTTATTAATCCGGGGTCGCCACAGCGGAATGAACCGCCAACTTATCCAGCATGTTTTTTTTACGCAGCGGATGCCCTTCCAGCTGCAACCCATCCCTGGGAAACATCCATACATACTCTAGCACACTCCTACACTACGGACAATTTAGCCTACCCAATTCACCTGTACAACATGTCTTTGGACTTGTGGGGGAAACCGGAGCACCTGGAGGAAACCCACGCAACCACGAGGAGAACATGCAAACTCCACACAGAAATGCCAACTGACCCAGCCGGGACTCGAACCAGCGACCTTCTTGCTGTGAGGCGAACATGCTACTCACTACACCAACGTGGCGCCACTAAAAAAAAAAAATATTGAGTGAATAATTAGCTCATAAAAATATAACATTTACAATAAGAGAAGCAGAGTAATTGGATACAGTACATATACAGGGTGGGCCATTTATATGGATACACCTTAATAAAACGGGAACGGTTTCCTGAATACAGTTTCCTGAAAAGTGGATTGGTCGTCGTGGGCCAGTTCAATGGCCTCCAAGGTCTCCCAATCTGACCCCCCTTAGACTTTTATCTTTGGGGTCATCTTAAGGCAATTGTCTATGTAATTTATTAAGGCGTATCCATATAAATGGCCCACCCTGTAGTATAAATTGCATATATATTATTTGATGTTCACATATTTTGCATAATAACTTGATTTGGTTCAACTAAAAATGTAGATTAAAACAACTGCACATGCCCAAGAAACCAAAAAAAAAGAAAAGAAATTTGTCAATATATGAAACATGTCAATATATTGAGGGTTAATTAAAAAAATAAGACTAAATGTTTCTGTTTGACTCAAATTAAAAGAGTTTAATCTATATAGTCTATATGCATTGAGATTTACAGTATATGGTTACAGTATATTTACATATATTACATATATATTTAAACAGTATCAAGTCAAGTAATTAAATTACTTATTAAGTAATTAAGTTACTTTTCAAACAAAGTTGCTAGAAAAACAACTTAAATATGATTTTCAATGATGCCATTAAAAACAGACTACTTTATACAAGTCACTTACCTATCACTGACGATATATGCAAATTATACATCGCTTCCCATAGAGAAGTTCAGGCTTAGACATTATTTAAAAAAACTTAAATATGAGTTAACTACTTATGAGTTGCAAATCAAGTTTTTACAAAATCAGAGACTTACAAGCCGTGTGGAGTATCTTGAGAGCTCAACCTAACCAAAGTCCTTCATTCACGTTCATTTTATGCTCAAACATTCCATTAAAACAAACAGGAAGTGTGAAGACAAAGACCAAACATCTCTCTAGCAGCCAATCGCCTTCAGCTAGCTGCATGAAACTTCCTGTTGCAGCAGGGAGTCTGATGTTGTGGGCTATTGTGAAACTGAGATGGTAATCTGTCTGAGATCAAATAAACGTAACATAAAATTCTACTATACTATATGTCTCTCTAACAAAGAGTAGTTGTATGATGTGATAAGTAAGTAAGTAAGTAAGTAAAGATTTATTTATATAGCACCTTTCCCAGACATTGAGCCACAAAGTGCTTTACAATAAGTGAAAACAAGCAAAAGAACACATATCAAAAAAAGAAAACATGCTAAAACATATTAAAATCAAGTTAGAAATCCAAATAAAAAGCACTACTACTGTTAACTAAAAGCTTGACCAAAAAGAAGTGTCTTGAAATGCTTTTTAAAAAGATCAACTGATCCCAGATTTCTCAGTGCCTGAGGGAGAGAGTTCCAGAGCCTTGGGGCCACCACGCAGAAGGCACGGTCACCCTTTGTCTTGAGACGAGTTCTGGGAATGACCAAAAGGTCTTTGCCAGAAGACCTCAGAGTACAGTATAAGACGGGTCTGATTGAAAAAATACAATAGCAATATATAACCCTCTATTAAAAATATTGTGGTTTGTGCTGATCAAAAAGTTGTTTATGATTTTTGGCACTAAAGAACTGAACACAATATAAACAAAAACACTTGCAAGCCGGTGAGCTGTTTGATAAACGCAATGCTCTGTCCTGTGTCAACATTTCCTATTCAAAACAGGAAATTAGACATATTCTGAACAACTTCAGGTTCACGAATCATTTGCTTAATTCCTAAGCTACTTTCTGATTACATTTGAGTCACTGGAGTGGTGGTTAATTACACCTTTTGGACAACTTTTGGTATTATTTCTTTTAAATATTACACTGCAGATGTAATAAACTAACTGGGTTTATCTAAGATCAGTTCGTAAACGGATAGTTCACCCAAGAATGAAATCTCTGTCATCATTTACAGACCCTTCAGTTGTTCAAACTATTTGAGTCCTATTTGAGTTTCTTTCTTCTGCTTAACATAAAAGTGTTTAAAACTCCTAAAGTATTTTTTCTACTATGCATCTCCAATCAGCCCTTTTCAAAATAACTTATTTTTTGTTTAACATAATATAGAACAATTAAGCAAATTATAAAGGTTTAAAAGCACACGAGGAAGAGTAAAGGGTTAGGTAATTAGAATTTTTGGGTGAACTATCCCTTTAAAAGCCCACATCCAGGAGAGTTACGGTGTGGAGAAGCCCCAAAGAAGCGTAGCACCCAAATGTTGCATGCATAGAGTGAAGCATGGGGGTGGATCAGTGATGGTTTGGGCTGCAATATCATGGCATTCCCTAGGGTGCATCACTGCCAAGAACCGTTCTAAAGGACTATGTGCACCCAATGGTTCAAACATAGTATATCCTGAAGGCGGTGCCTTGTATCAGGATGATAATGCACCAATACACACAGCAAGACTGGTGACTAAGTGGTTTGATGAATATGAAAGTGAAGTTGAACATCCTCCATGGCCTGCACAGTCACCCGATCTTAATATTATTGAGTCACTTTGGAGTGTTTTAGTCAGGAAAGGTTTTCCTCAACCAGCATCACGTAGTAAACTGGACACTATTCTGCAAGGAGTATGGCTCAAAATCCCTCTGTACTGATGCTGTACTGGCCACAAAAGAAGGCCCTACACTTTACTAATAAATTATTGTGGACTAAAACCAGCTTTATTCTCAACTTTTATTTACCTTTGAACAAAAAGTGGCAGTCAGAATTTGAAAGGGGTGTGAATCATTTAAGGCTTGACTGTATATTTATTTCATGGTCTGTTAAAATACTTGATTTAAATTGGCTGGAGGGTGTGCATTAAATACGATGAAACGCAGAGGTACTTCCAGTGAATTTTGATCACAGTTAGAAATAAATGCATTTCCCCAAAACATTAGTAGTAATCATAGCTATGAGTGACATGAGTGACAGTTCCCAGAGCCTTCATTTACCAGTGCACGTTTATACTTTTTCAAACAGGGCTATGTAGTTTTGTATTTTGTTTTCACTTAATAATAAAACCCTTCAGTTCAAAACTACACTCTATGCTTACTTGTGTTATCTTTGACTAATATTTTAATTTGTTGATGATCTTAAACATTAAAGTTCATAATATTCATAAAAAGTTTATTTGTAAAGCCCTTTTCACAATAATTATTGTTTCAAAGCAGCTTTACAAAAGGTGCATGTTATTGCATTACAATCAAAATCAGAAAAGCTAAAGTTATTAGTTACCATAACTTTATTAGTTACTAATATCTTTAACTAAGTAACTAATAACTAATTATTATTAACTTACTAATAATGTGTGATAAACATGCAAAAAAAATAAGAAATCAGTAAGGTGGCAATCAGTACTGGGTGGCATCTGTTGCGTAAAAACATATGCTGGAATAGTAGGTGGTTCATTCCGCGGTGGCGACCCCTATTAAATAAGGGACTAAACCGAAAGAAAATAAATGAATGAATGAAACATGCAAAGAAAGTAAAGGAGGCAAACAGTACTGGATTGCAGCTGGGAGAACATCAACTGTGTAAAACATATGCCGGAATAGTAGGTGATTCATTCCGCTGTGGTGACCCCTGATCAATAAAGGGACTAAGCTGAAGGAAAATGAATGAATGAAACATGCAAAGAAACGGTGCAAACAATACTGGGTTGCAGCTGGAAGAACATCCGTTGCATAAAAACATATGCCGGAATAGTTGGTGGATCATTCCACTGTGGCGACCCCTGAGAATTTAGGGTCTAAGCTGAAGAAAGTGAATGAATGAACGAAACATGCAAAGAAAGTAAGGGGGCAAACAGTACTGGGTTGCAGCTGGGAGAATATCAGCTGTGTAAAACATATGCCGGAATAGTAAGTGATTCATTCCGCTGTGGCGACCCTTAATAAATTAGGGTCTAAGCTGAAGGAAAATGAATGAATGAAACATGCAAAGAAAGGGTGCAAACAATACTGGGTTGCGGCTGGAAGAACATCCGTTGCATAAAAATATATGCCGGAATAGTTGGTGGTTCATTCCACCGTGGCGGCCCTTGATAAAAAAGGGTCTAAGCTGAAGGAAAATTAATGAATGAAACATGCAAAGACAGGGTGCAAACGATACTGGGTTGCGGCTGGAAGAAAATCCATTGCATAAAAACATAAGCCAGAATAGTTGGTGGTTCATTCCACTGTGGCGACCCTTGAAAAATAAGGGGCTAAGCTTAAGGAAAATGAATGAATGAATGAAAAAGGGGGCAAACACTTTTTCACACCACTGTATATAGATATATTGTACACTGTGTAAAGAATATTTTAATAATTTACATAACAGTTTTTTAATAATGAACCTTATATGCAGTGGCAAATGTCCATTGAAGTTACAAATTCTTCACAAAATCAACAACCATTTGTTGCTAAGAGATCGACCCGAAGCCCCACACATATCCAGATTTGTAAACCTGTGCTTGTTCGCGTGTGTTTACCTCCAGAACTTTCCCTGTGATGAACTGCTGACATGCTTCACACTGCACTCCAAAATGAAGCTGATAATCCCGCTCACAGTAGGGGGCGCCGTCTCTGCGCAAAAAACAACAAGCCAGTGCACAGTCATCCATCACCTCAGATGGATTCAAAGTGTGTGTAAATGTGTGTATGTGTGTGTCTTACTTGCTGATGTATTCTCCGGTCAATACTTTGGCACAGGCCTTACATTTAAAACAACCCAAATGCCACTGCCTCTCTAGAGCCAACAGAGCCTGGCCGTTCTTAATGTCTCTGCCACAGCCTGCACAACCTAAAACACAAACACACACACATGGGAATTCCTGTAAAATCCATCTTTAAATTCAAGTTTTGCAGAAACAACTCATGCTCATCTATGAAACTGGGCTCATTTTGTGACCAATTTTAAAAAAAATGATAGATAACAGGGTTCAACACTAAGGACTGTTTCTACTGGCCCGATTAGACCAGTGGTTCAGATTTTTACTTGCCCTGCCAACATTTTTCACTGGCCCCACCAAAAAAAAAAAGTTAATTGCTATTTCTTAGCCACATATTTTAAATAATGTGTCAACAATAATTTCTAAAAATGTTAAGGAAAATGTGCAGGTATTTTATTGCAAAACAAAACCTTAAAAATGACAGCAAAAACATCACAAAACAGCCATATTTTCTTTTAGCCTCATCATTTGATGTTGCCGTCATGTTGTCGTCTCTTCGCTGTGTTGGTTTTTACCAGGTTACGGAAAAAAATAACGTGCTCACGACATCCAATCAGAACAGAGGAACCAAAAAAGCAATCGGGCAGTCCTTATTGCTGATCCCTGGATAATGAACCATTATGTCTATACTGTATTATGTGAGTTTTGGTAGACTTTTTTAAAGACTTTTATTTTGTTTTTGAGTTTAGCAAATATAGCAAAAAAAATAAATAAATAATTAAAATATAGCATAAAAATAGAACATTGAAATACAAAATTGCATATTGTGTTTTTAAATTCAACCCAGGCTCATTCTGATTAGGTACCCCTATATACATTTCTAGAGAGCACCAAATGCATCCCAGGAGGTACATTTTTGTTGCAGTTTTTGTTTTTTGCGTATGTGCCGCTGTGTACATTTCATGAGTGCAATTTGTGCCTGCTCTTCTCGTGTAAATCCATTAGCGGCCACTGTCAACTGACTGACTGACTGACTGACTGACCAACTGACCAATCCCCCCAGTAACCGCCTTCCCTAAACCTAACCAATAGTGATTTAAAAAGCACAGATTGACCAGCAGAGTTGTAACCGTGAAAAGCAGTCCACATGGAGATAAGCGGTCAGCTAGTGAGCAGGGAAAGTATGCATCACACCACCCCATATCCTTACGTAGTTTTAGGGTGCTTTCACACTCCGTTCAATTGCCTGGACCGTACCCAAGTTCGATTGTCCCCTTCTCGGTTGGTTTGTGTTCACACTGTCTTTTTTCCTTCTGAACCCCGGTACGCTTGCGTCATCAAGCCGCTGTTTTGTTTGCGGCTGTTGCCAGGTGACGGACACGAAAGCAAAGTGCCAAAATGGAAAGACGTCCGCACTCTGCACATCACGGTCATTTCGCTTTTACTGAACCTGTAGGTTTTGGACATACAGAAAGCGACTCGCGTTTATCTGCCGCAAAAATAATACAGTATAAACGTTCAGAACATCACGCGATGTCTGCAGAAACTGTTTTTGGAGGAGACAAGCAGACATTATCCCTGTTGTACTGGGTCAGTCCTGCTTGTCGTCAAGGTACAGTAGGTGACATACACAGACATACACACACGAATGAAAGTTATGAAAACTATAGTTTGCTGTACAGTTGGCGGTTCACTTTTGGCTTTTGGTACGATTGCATTCATACTACAAGAGAACCGTACCAGAGTTCACATGAACCGTACCCCAGACCACCTCTTTCAGGCGGACTCGGGTACGGTTCACGGGTGCGCACCCGAGTTCAGAAGACGTGTTCACACTAGCTAAACATACCATACTATGACGTCAAACGAACCCGGTGCGGACCAAAAGTGCTAGTGTGAAAGCACCCTTAAAGACGAAATGTAGTCACATGTACCTCTGGCTACATAATTTGCGATCTCCAGAAATGTAGACAGGGCTATGTTTTCAGAATGAGCCTATGTTGTTTAAATTTGTGTTTATGATATACTTACTTACTCCCAGGGCCATTTATTAAGTTGATATTTAGCCACACCATACTGTTTTTTTGTAACATCTAGTTTTTATGAGTCGAGTTGTTAGCCCAACACTCAACTCCCAATCTGGAGGATCAGGACATACACACATACACTACGGACAATTTAGCATACGCAGTTCACCTACTGCACATGTCTTTGGAGTGGGGGAAACCAGAGTGAACTGCTGATTAGTTCACTTATTTAATCACATAATTTGTTGAGGCAAAGTCAAATACGATCTTATTTGTTGCTCGGAGAATTTATCCAAGTGGAGTTTATTTATAAACTAATTTCGAGAGGATCACGTGCTTATGATTGAACACAGCTGGTACCACATCAGCTCTGCATATTGCACCAATCAGACGAATCCTGACACACTATAAATTACCAGAGCTTTCTACTTCAGTCATCTTTGTCTTGAAGAATGCCCCCTTCCACCCCAACTCCTCCCCTTCTCTGATAGGGCGGCACGGTGGCCCAGTGGTTAGCACTGTTGCCTCACAGCAAGAACACCGCTGGTTCAGCCACTCCCCGAGCTAGTCTGCGTTTCTGTGTGGAGTTTGCATGTTCTTCCCATGTTCGCGTGGGTTTTCCCCAGATTCTCCGGTTTTCTCCTACCGTCCAAAAAACATACTACATAAGTAAATCGACTACTTTAAATAGCATCTTAAGGCAACTCTAGTCAGATATATCTCAGTATGTTCACAAGCGGGGGGAGTTCTCGAGACTTACCTGAGCTCAAACTCTCCTCTCGCCCTTTAAACGGGAGGGAACCCCGGGCTCAAGGATATTCTGAGCTCAGGGCTCTCTCCTGGGACAGCATGCCAAATACGCTTTATTATCAATCATCAGCTAAGTGTGAACTCTTGAAAACATATTTACATAGAAAAAACAGGTAAAGCTTCAAATGAGCACTTTTGTTTTACTGTAAATTTTTAAAGATTCTATGCATGTGCATTTTTATGTGACGTCCCAAAATATGCATTAAAAAGTAGGTGACTGATGACTCAAACTTTGACTCATTAATATCATTTCTTTATGTTGCGATGTTGTTGTTTTTTGTGCATTACTGACATGTGTTCTAATATTTTCTCCTTCTTCACATTTTAATGTACACCTTGTAGATGAAAGCAGATAATTGGCTTCGGTAGTCAAGCTTAAAGACTTGAGTGGGAATAATTATAAATTATTGATCATAGTAGGTGGATCCCGGTCAAAAAAAAGCCCCCAAACACTCAGAAACAGGGAACAAAGAGAGATGGAGGATCTGAATAATTTACAATTCCATACCGTATATTTGCACCAGAGCATCTCTAAGTGGCTTTACAGGATTTTATACAATCAATTCTGCTTCCATTAGGTTGTGCTTTTGTGTGGAGGCAGTATTTGTCTGTCACTTTTACTGTAGTTAATGTACACCAATGTTATTTTTATTTATTTATTTATTTATTTATTTATTTATTTATTATTATTATGTGATTGAATAAGCAGTTTTTGTAAGTGAAGTTCCGTTAATTGTTATATTATGCTTCTGTTGTTCTCATAGCTTAAAAACATTCTTTCCACTAATGGGAATGAGCTTTTTGCTTTGTTTGTAAAATTGTCATGGAAAAAAATACTCTTTTCCTAGATTTTGTATTGAATGCCAGCTTGAACAGGGATATTTATTATTAAATGCAATTTCCCATACATTTATTCTGGAATCAAATTCATTTAAAGTCCTGATTTACACAAAATGCATCAGAATTAAATTATTCTTTTTTTGTTAGAACAAGGGGAAAAAATCAAACAATGGGATTAAAAATTCTGTTCATTAAAGGTGTTGCATGTAAGTTTTTGATTCTTCTAAAGCATAAAAATACCAAAATATGTTTGCAGATATTTAAGAAACATGCCAAGTGAACATTCTTGATTATCTGAAAAACAATGCGGGAAAACCGCGTATTTCATTCATTCTTTCAGAAAGGCTCTGAAAGCATGCGTCCGTGACCGAAATGCGAGCTCCGGTGGAGGTGGTTATTAATTAGCAAATAATAGAAATATTATGAGAATAAATTTTAGGTGAGCGGGTTACATTGTAACACTGTGTCCTAACAACACGCTGACGAGATTTGCAGAGATGTGTCTGTTTGCACCAGATAAAACTGAAATTGAAATCCAGCCATTCAGAAGCACAGAATATGCATTCACTCATGAAATGGTGAGGTTTATAATCTATTTAATACATATTAACCCTCTTTAACATTATTAAATTTAGATGCTGAATCACTGATATGTGTTTAGTTCTTAAAATCAATTTCAAACGGTTCATTTTACTTTCAAGATCTGAGGTGAACTATCTGCTATTCTGCTCTTAGTAGTATGGCAATAAATGTCATGTAAAATGGCATTCAATATTACATTGTTAGCATTGAACACTGAATTCAGCACATGAGGTGTACCTGAGGTGTTCGTTGTCATAAAGTTTTCTGTTGTTCAGCTGCAAGAAATAGCAGCCACTTCTAATATATCAATTCGAGGTCTTGGTTACAACAAAAACTCCTTTCAATAAGGAAAGTATTCCTTCTATCGCGTGCCGTAGCTTTAATTTAGATCAGGACTCGCTCCTCAATCTGGCAACCTGCATTGTTGTTTGTTTTGATTTAACCACTGGGTGTCAAACTTACATTTAATTTATTATTTTCTGAATTCAGTAGCAGTTTTTTTGGTTCTTGTTTTATGCATAAAATCTTTATTTTTTAAAATTCAAATAAAAGACTTAATGTAGTTAACATACAGTTAAAGTTTCCCCCAATTTCTGTTTAACAGTAAGATTTTTTCAGTAAGAACACATTTCTAAACAATAGGTTTAATAACTCATCTCTAATATCTGATTTATTTTATCTTTGCCATGATAACAGTACATAATATTTTGCTAAATCTTTTTTAAGACACAAGTATTCAGCTTAATATGACATTTAAAGGCTTACCTAGGTTAATTAGGTTGACTAGGCAAGTCAGTGTACAGGTATAACAATGGTTTGTCTGTAGACAATAGAAAAAAAATATTGCTTAAGGGGATTAATATTATTGACCTTAAAAATTGTTTTAAAAAAAACTAAAACTGCTTTTATTCTAGCTGAAATAAAACTAATACGATTTTCTCCAGTAGAAAAAATATTACAGGAAATACTGTGAAAAATTCCTTGCTCTGTTAAACATCATTTGGTAAATATTGGGGGAAAAAATAAAATAAAAATTACAGGACGGCAAATAATTTTGACTTCAACTGTAACTCATCACTCAACTTAACTCAACTCAACTTAACTTAGTTGAATTAACAAGTAAATGCATCTTAGAAATGTAAAGCTAAAGAACAAAAAAAAAATACAAAGGAAAGTGATTATTGCGCTTCTCGTACTCACTGCTGGGTCCGACGACATCTTTGGTGGGTCCCGGAGACATTGGCTCGGCACAGTACTGACACAGACAGTCCTTGCCATTGAAAGTCACTCTGTCTCCAGCTGGAAATGGTCTCCTGTAGGTGAAAAAATGATACAATCCAGGATAAAACTCCAGTCTTTGTTGGATTCACCTTAAGGAAATGCCTGTGTACTGTGCAGTGTGTGTGCATGTGTGTGTGTGGGCTCTTACTTGCAGATTGTGCACACAAAGCATGTTGGGTGGTAGGTTTTTCCGAGCGCCGTCACCACCTCTCCTTCCACAAACTCTCCACAGATGTTACAGCGCGTGCCGTGGATGCGCTGGTAGTCCAGAGTGCACAGATACTCTCCATTTTTCATGAAAAATCCTCCCTGAGCCAAATCACAGCCACATACTACAAAAGAAAGTTTAAATTGAACACGTCAGCATTTTTTTCAGCAATACCGTAGCAAGCACATAGCAACCACTCAGAACCCCCAAGCAACATCTTAGCAAGCACCTAAAACACCATAGCAACTGCCTAGCAACACCTTAGCAACCCCTAAAAACACCCTAGCAACTGCCTAGCAAACACCTTAGCAACCACCTAGCAACCACTCAGAAAACTCTAGCAACACCTTAGCAACCACTTAGAACACTCTAGCAACCGCCTAGCAACACCTTAGCAACCACCTAGCAAAGACTCAGAACACCCTATCAACTGTCTAGCAACACCGTAGCAACCACTCAGAACACCCTAACAACCACCTAGCAACACCTTAGCAAGC
>CAIGQQ010040406.1:8649416-8664221 GCA_903798035.1 Danio albolineatus | reverse complement strand
AACCACTCAGAACACCCTAACAACCACCTAGCAACACCTTAGCAAGCACCTAAAACACCATAGCAACCGCCTAGCAACACCTTAGCAACCACCTAGCAACCACTCCAAACACCCTAGCAAATGCTTATCAACATCTTAGCAACCACCTAGCTACCACTCAGAACACCCTAACAGCCACCTAGCAACACCTTAGGAATTGCCTAGTAACCAGTCAGAACACCCTAGCAAATGCTTATCAACATCTTAGCAACCACCTAGCAACCACTCAGAACACCCTAACAGCCACCTAGCAACACCTTAGGAACCGCCTAGTAACCAGTCAGAAAACCCTAGCAACCGTCTAGCAACACCTTATCAACCACTCAAACCCTAGCAACAACCACCTAGCAACTACTCAGAGAACCCTAGCAACACCTTAGCAACCACTTAGAACACCCTAGCAACCGTCTAGCACAGGGGTGTCCAAAGTTTTTGGGCCGAGGGCCAGATGCAAAAAACAAAATGTTGTCCTGGGCCAAATTTTAAATTTTCACAGACATGCATATATATATATATATATGTGTGTGTGTGTGTGTGTGTGTGTGTGTGTGTGTGTGTGTGTGTGTATTATTATGGAATTATTTTCTACATTTTAAAATCATAATATATATTTTACTCACCATAAACTCTGTTAATGTGAACAGTGATGTTGTGCTTTCAATTTCAGAATTGATGCCAAATCAGGAGTGAGTCGTGTAGCAGATATACGTAGCAAATCACAGAGGTGGCTGTCAGTTAGATTGGTTCTCAATGAACTTTTGTTTAGATTCATCAGTGAAAAAGTTTGCTCACATATATACGTGGAGCCAAACTGACTCAACATCCTTTTTGAATGTCATTTCATCAAGGGAAATTTGGATGAATCCAAACTCTTGTAAAACTCGGACATTTCCCGCATTCACTGTTGATTTTCCTTCTTCTTGGTTGTGCCATGGCTTGCCAAAACGTGGTTATCAATTATGTTTACTTCAGTGTGGCCTAATTGAAGGCGCGTGGTAGCGACACCCGGTGGTTATTTATTGAATCTATTTTTCTACAGGGGGCCAGATTCTATTAATATTTATAAAAAGCCTCGCGGGCCACCACTAAACTGATTGCGGGCCGCAGATGGCCCGCGGGCCGTAGTTTGGACACCCCTGGTCTAGCACATTAACAACCACCTAGCAACCACTCAGAATACGTAGCAACCACTTAGCAACACCTTAGCAACCGCCTAGCAATCAATCAGAACACCCTAGCAACCACCTAGCAACACCTTAGCAATCACTTAGCAACACCTTAGGAGACACTTAGAAACCACTCAAAAAACCCTAGCAACGCCTTAGCAACCATTTAGAATACCATAGCAACTGCCTAGCAACAACTTAGCAACCGCCTAGCAACCACTCAGAACATCCTAGTAACCCCTTAGCAACCTACTTATCTATGCCAACTGTTTAAAACTTTTTAAAAACTATTTGTGTGTGTATTGGTTTGTTTGTTTGTTTATTTATTAATTTTTTTTTAAATCATTTTCCACAGACTAAAAATAATGCATGAATAATAATACAAAACGTAAGGAAATAATGCTAATATTTTTAGCATGAGCCTTGATTTTTCTTCAGGGTTTCTTTGTCGTACAGTATGTTTCTATCCTTGTAACAGGATAATGCAGCATCACTGGCGCTCTAGGAATAGCAACTGTAAGAATAAACCTCAGTGGAGGACAATGGCCGAACCGTGATCTTGAGAAAACATAATAGTCCTAAAACCTTGACATGTCTAATCACAACCAGCAAACACATTCAGGGCTCATTGTGTTTCATTGTAAGCTCTTAAGTGCTCCTTCAGCCACGTTTTGTTAGTTTAAAAACATACCTGCACAAACAATACTGAGAGGCTTGTGGCCGTGACCGAAGCAGCATGAGAGGTTTCCAGAGTGGATTAATGAATGAAGTATTATAGTGCTTCATAGTACTTCAGTATCTGTACAGTGTGTCCATATGCAGGAGAGCTCTGCAGTGCTCTTATGTAACTGACTTCAGTGGTTTTCACAGCCTTCTACAAGATCTGCTCCAATAAAATGAGTTAATGCACAGAGGATCGTCTGCAGAGGTTTATGAGGACAAAACTCGCCAGTGTAATGGATAAAGTGAGAGAAATATGCACAAATATGTGTATGTTTTTGATACTGAAAATTATGACTAGGCGGTTCATTGCGCTGTGGCGACCCCGGATTTATAAAGGGACTAAGCCGACAAGAAAATGAATGAATGAATGAAATTATGACTACAAAAACATATTTATAGAGATTTAATGTTATGTTCACCAGCGATCGAGGACTGCAGAGATCACTGGTGAACTATAATTCAATCATGAACTACAAATCCCTTCATTCTGATACAAATACACCAGGTTTCACTTCCACTGATCACACACACAGCTGAATCCTGTCACTGTTGATTGTTTGGACTATTTATACACCCTGCATGCGTTTGTTGTTACGGAGTCGTTTGTTTTTGTATGGTATGTTGTTCATGTGTTGGGTTCCTGTATCTTGCCTTAGTATCTTGTTTTGTTTATTATTGTTCTTTTGATACAGTACTTTGATTTTTGGATGTCCTGTTCTTTTTCTGTTATCTGCACGATTATTTCTTCATTAAATGCACTTGAATCCTATTTTTTTGTATTCGTCTTATCAATGTGCCGTGACATTAAAGTGCAATTTAAGATAGAAAAGAGCGTAAAAGCAGCAAACAAATATAGTATAAATACTCATCTCAGAATAGGTTTACCTTTAGAAGCCTTGTTAATGTTGGCGCAATAGCCTAGTGGTTAGCGTGCTAACATATGGTGCAGCAGCACGTCAGGGCGTCCCGAGTTTGAATCCTGGCTCGAGGACATTTCCCTACCCTACCCCCCTCTCTCTCACTCCAACTTCGCTTCCTGTCTCGATACTGTCCTACCAAATAAAGGCCAAAAATAAACCTTAAAGAAAAAAGAAGTCTTGTTATTGTTTTTTTTCCATAATATTTTTATTTTTGTTTTCAGTTTGTACACATTGAAATGCAACACTTTACATATATTTTTTTACTAAAATAACCTTGTTGCATTTACAAATTATACAAAATATGAGGATACATATTAAAAACTAACAAACAAACAAACAAACAGAAAACCAAAAATGCTCCTCCTTTTGTTGTTAATGGTAATCTATTCAAGCATGACCATTATAATCATACTGAGAACAAGCTACAGGAAATACAGTTGAAGTCAGAATTATTAACCTCAGTTTATTTTTTCCCTAATTTCTGTTTAATGGAGGGAAGAATTTTTCAACACATTTCCAAACATAATAGTTTTAATAACTCATCTGTAATAACTGATTTATTTTATGTTTGCCATGATGACAGCACATAATATTTTTCTAGACATTTTTCAAGACACTTCTATACAGCTTAAAGTGACATTCAAAGGTTAACTAGGCAGGTTAGGGTAATTAGGCAAATTATTGTATGACGATGGTTTGTTCTGTAGACTATCGAAAAGAAATAGCTTAAAGGGGGTAATAATATTGACCTTAAAACAATTTTAAAAATTAAAAACTGCTTTTATCCTAGCCGAAATAAAACAAATAAGACTTTCTCAGAAGAAAAAATATTATCAGACATACTGGGAACATTTCCTTGCTCTGTTAAACATCATTTGGGAAATATTTAAAGGGCACCTATTTTAAAAAATCTACTTTTTAAGCTGTTTGGACAGACATATGTGTAGTTATAGTGTATAGACGGTCATTTTGGAGTGATTTAAACACACCCAGTCCTTTTTTTTTCAATTTAACAGCATAAAAACGGTTGACCAATTGGAGCGGTTTTGAGACCGACCGCAACTTTACGTAGGAGTGCGGTCCCCCCGCCCACGGAATTGATTGACAGCTGCGTATTAACATGTCTCTGTAGTAATGCGTATAATCATATCAACAAGACAGGACGTGTGCAAAGCAACCGGGAATAAAAGGTCTGTTCAGTTGGCGAAGGTCATCAATCATCATCAAATGTGATCAAGAGTGAGTTTCACAAGTTTAACACGTGTTTAAAACAGTGCATGTTTGTGATGAACTACAGCGATTCACTTCAGCTTTACTTCATCACCACAGCCGTGTGTCAGCAAAAAGACGCTTCAATCTTGGTTTGTTGACATTAAATCAGGTTTAATTTGGACATTAAAATAACAGATATCCATAAAGCAGTGGATATTAACCTGTATCCTTTCACATTTGCTTGCAAAAGCAGTGCAAACTCAACGCGCGCACTGTCTGTCTGTCTGTCTGTCTGTCTGTGTGAGTGTGTGTGCGCGTGCGTGCATGAACAAACCTTGTAACTGCATTGTGTGTGACTTATTGTTGCAACACCTCAACAAACACATCAAACCGTCATTGGTAAAGTTCTTACTGTAGTATTTCTCAAACGTAGTGAGATCTGCTTCCTTTACATCTGTTCCTGTGGTCTGTCTGCCTGACGCAGCCGAGGGCGGAGATTGAGGCACGCTGATGGGAACGGTAGGCGGGGAGGACTATCCTTAAAGGCCCAGTACCAAAAACCGCAAAAAGCTGTTTAGAGCTACAATATTAAGACTTTAGACAGCTATAATTAATAATCTGATGGGTATTTTTGAGCTGAAACTTTACAGACAAATTCTGCTGACACAAAAGACTTGTATTAAATATAAAAAAGGGGTCAAATATGTGCCCTTTAAAAAATAAAAATAAAATCAAAAGGGGGCTAATAATTCTGACTTCAACTGTATATATTGAAGAATGTATCAGTACAGAACTATAAGACTGGAACTGCATTGTCCACCAAAAATGATTCATCAACTTCTTCCTCTGTTAATTTCACATCTTTGATATAACTGATGAAAGGACTGCATATGTTTTCAAATACATGCTGTTTACCTTTAAGTATATACGTTTCTAATGGCAGGCTGGACAACATTTGTTTTATCCATTGAGTAGTGTTTGGTCTTTGCATCATTGTCCATAGCAAAGCTACAACTTGTTATTGTTTTATTCAATATTTGAACTATATTTTTATATTTTAAAAATTGTTTTATTTTAATATTTCAACTTTTTGCAACAATTTGTGGTGGGGTCTTCTAATTCATTAGTTTGTATTTATTTATTGATTTGCTTATTAAATTATTCTATGGGTCAAAGATCAAAATACTTTTTCAAGCAACATTGAAAGTTTGAGTTCGGGGACCACACAATTATTATTCGCAGACGATGTTGTTCTGTTGGCTTCATCAAACATGGACCTTCAGCACGCACTGGAGCAGTTTGCTGCCGAGTGTGACTTGGCTGGGATGTGAATCAGCACCTTCAAGTCTGAGGCCATGGTGCTCCACCGGAAAAAGGTGGTCTGCCATCTCCAGGTTGGAGGAAAGTCCTGAGCCCAGGTGGAGGAGTTCAAGTATCTTGGGGTTTTGTTCACGAGTGAGGGAAGGATGGAACATGAGATTGACAGGCGGATTGGTGCAGCGGCAGCAGTAATGCGGTCAACTTACGGTTCCGTTGTGGTAAAGAGGCTGAGCCGAAAGGCAAAGCTCTCGATTTACCGGTTAATCTACGTTCCTACTCGCACCTATGGTCATGAGCTTTGGGTCATGATCGAAAGGACAAGATCTCGGATAAAAGCGGCCGAAATAAGTTTCCTTCACATGGTGGCAGGGTGCACCCTTATAGATAGGGTGAGGAGCTCTGTCACCCGGGAGGACTTCAGAGTACAGCCACTGCTCCTCCACATCGAAAGAAGGCAGCTGAGGTGGCTCGGGTATCTGTTTGGTATGCCTCCTGGACGCCTACTAAGGGAGGTGTTCCAGGCATGTCCCACCAGGAGGAGGCCTCCAGGAAGAACCAGGACACACTGGAGGGACTATGTCAGGGGAACACCTCGGGATCCCCTTGGAGGAGCTGGAGGAAGTGTCTGGGGAGAGGTAAGTCTGGAGTTCTCTCTGCTGACCCCATGACCCGGCCCCGGATAAGCGCATGAAAATTAGATGAAATGAGATAACTAGACTTTAAAAACCTTTTAAAGATAGAATAAAACTAGAATTAAACCTTTATTTAACGATATATATTTTATTAATATTAGTTTTATCTTTATTTTTGAACAAAAAGTTAATATAGCATCCTGTGATAATATAGCATATTATTGATATACAGTAATATGAATAAAAATATTATTATATTATTCCTCTGACAATCAGCTTTAAAACAAACAATAAGGTTATATTTAATTTGAACTCTGCGTTATTTTATAAATTATAAAAAATCTTTGAAATGAAAATTATTTTTAAAGGGAATAAACAATATGTTTGCTCCTCCTTTGAAAGTGAGGAAATAAGCATTGAGTCGCTTGATCTGAAGAATAAATGAATATGTAATTAACTTGGTAACAAAATCCCTTCAGACATTTCTATATACAAACTGACTTTCATCTGCAGATGCAGACACAAAAGAATTCATTACCTTCAGTATGACACCAATAAACCTTCATTCATTCTAAAACATTTTAGTTTTAGTGGCAATATTAAGGGTTTATACAGTACGCTTTTAAGGAAGATCAAAATAAAAAACTCCAAATATAAATACGCAGTTAGAAAGCTCCAAAAATGTGACATTATGTGAGTTTATTTTGAGACTGTTATATAGGAATGCACTGATATAGAATTTTTGACCGATACTGATGTTTGATAACTCTAAAAGCTGATAGCCAATATTAATAATATAAAAACTTTATACATTTTCAACCAAGTCACTGAACATTAACCATAATCAAAATACAAGTAGAACGATAAAACAAGAATGGCAGGCAACAAGCACATTAAGTTATTACCACCTGCAGAAATAATACATAATTTATTAACTTAAAGATATCAGCCTAATTTTATTATCAAACCGATAACGATGACATCAGCAAGAAAAACAAACAAACAAACAACAACAAAAAAAAGTCAGATACCGATATGGCCACAGATATATTGATACCTGCCAACATTTGTCTTTTTACAGGACATTCTGTGAGACTGGGAAGGGGCACTGTTCTTCTACGGACGTTGCTATTGCCGCATTTCAAATCCTGCATCCACCACATGCGCACAAATCAACAGCGCAACTGGTTTGTTGCCAGATTGAGGTAAAAAATGCTTTGGCATTAGAATTATTCGTCAGATGTGTGAGGTGATGAGCTTCACACAAGATCTGGCAACTTGACAAACATGGGCAAAAAGTTAATATAGTTAGGCCACACAAATTACAGGAGTTTCCTGGGAGAAATAACGAAGTGGTGTTGATTTATAAACTAATTTCGAGAGGATCACATGCTTATGATTGAACACAGCTGGTACCACATCAGCTCAGCATATTGCTCCAATCAGATGAATCCTTACACACTATAAATTACCAGAGCTTTCTACTTCAGTCATCTTTGTCTTGAAGAATCCCCCCTTCCACCCCAACTTCTCCCCTTCTCTGATAGGGCAGCACAGTGGCCCAGTGGTTAGCACTGTTGCCTCACAGCAAGAACACCGCTGGTTCAGCCTCTCCCCGAGCCAGTCGGCGTTTCTGTGTGGAGTTTGCATGTTCTTCCCATGTTCGCGTGGGTTTTCCCCAGGTTCTCCGGTTTCCTCCAACTGTCCAAAAAACATACTACATAAGTAAATTGACTACTCTTAAGTAGCATCTTAAAGCAACTCTAGTCAGATATATCTCAGCACGTTCTCGAGCAGGGGAGTTCTCAAGACTCACCTGAGCTCAAACTCTCCTCTCGCCCTTTAAACGGGAGGGAGCCGCGGGCTCAAGGATATTCTGAGCTCAGGGCTCTCTCCCGGGACAGCATGCCAAATACGCTTTATTATCAATCATCAGCTAAGTGTGAACTCTCGAAACTGGAGGGTGGAGGGAGATGGGTGTGAAATACAGGAGACTCCTGGGAGTGTTGGCAGGTATGGATATGAAATTTCAAAATAATGTTAAACATACTTTTTGTACTTTTGAAATTTTGGATTGATTCTTTATACTTAAACAATAGGACAATGCGATGGCACATTGAGTAGCACTGTTGCCTCACACCAATAAGGTCGCTGGTTCGAGGCTTGGCTGGGTCAGTTGGCAATTCTGATTGGAGTTTTCATGTTTCAAGTTTTCACTTGTCCGGTTTCCCACACAAGTCCAAAGACATGTGGTATAGCTAAAACTGTCCGTAGTGTATGAGTGTGAATGAGTGTGTATGGATGTTTCCCAGTGATGGGTTGCAGCTAGAAGGGCATCTGCTGCATAAAACATATGCTGGATAAGTTGGCAGTTCATTTCGCTGTGGTGACCCCAGATTAATAAAGGGACTAAGCCGAAAAGAAAATGAATGACTAATCATACTTGAACAAATTGGTCTGAGTGTACATAATCATTTCAAGAGTTCGCACTTAGATACTGTTTGACAACCGTTAGCAGGTTTGGCATGCTGTCCCGGGAGAGTACCCTGAGCTCGGAGATAGTTAAGCCCAGGGCTCCCGCCTGGTAGAATGAGCATGTAACGGGGAGAACGAGATCAGGTAGTTCTCGAGGGCTCCCCATGTTAAAGATAGAAGGAAGAGAAGGGGTGGATGGGGGGTTTCTTCGGAAAACGAAGATAAGGGAGTGATGTTGGCTGGGATACTTATAGTGGGATTGATTTAATCTGATTGGCTGGCTAGTGATTGTAAATGGGAGACCAGCTGCGGTCAATCATATCACGTGTTCCTCTTAAAATTTGTTTGTGAAACTTCACTTAAAACAGAAAAGGTTGCCTATAGATGCAGACAAGCATGATCTAACTGTCTGTGTGCTGCTCTGGAGTGATTAGATGACTAGATAAGCTGATTATTATTACACAGACTTACGGTAAGAATGACATAATCCCTGCGGATGGTGAACACAAAGCAGATGATCAGCTCTTACACTCTTTATCTGCTCACTTCACAACAGGTCCTGCTCAAGCTCAGCTCAGTTCAATACAGAGCAAAAGAGCTTCATATGACATGTTCATTATCACGTTGCATATTTATAATTCATAAATCCTAGTCTAGAATAGGCATGCTGAGTCACCGTTTTTCTCCGATGTCTCTGACTGGGACGTATTTAGAAGTCATGAACTCAGTGCTGTGTGGTGTATAGAGGGCTGGCCTAGATGTTTGATATTCAAGATGCATTTGAAATGTTTGCTTGGTTGATAAAGATTTGTGAAGTTGGACCGCAAAACTTTTTTTGAAATGAAGATTTATAAATCAATCAAAGGCCTCACAGCAAGAAGGTCACTGGTTTGAGCCCCGGCCGGGTCAGTTGTCATTTCTGTGTGGAGTTTGCATGTTCTCCCCATGTTGGCATGGGTTTCCTCCGGGTATTCCAGTTTTCCCCACAGCCCAAAGACATTGAATAAACTAAATTGACGTAGTGTATGTGTGTGGATGAGTGTGTATGGATGTTTTCCGGTACTGGGTAAAACGTGCTGGATAAGTCGGCGGTTCATTCTGCTGTGGTGACCCCTGATGAATAAAGGGACTAAGCTGAAGGAAACCCACACCAACATGGGGAGAACAGGCAAACTCCACACAAAAAATTCCAACTGACCAAGCCGGGCCTTGAATAAGCGACCTTCTTGCTGTGAGGTGACACTGCTAACCACTGAGCCACCATGTCGCCAAGTATGAAATGACAAGTATGAATAATTATTAATTCATTCATTTTCTTCTGCTTAGTCCCTTTATTAATCTGGGGTTGCCACAGTGGAATGAACCACCAACTTGTTTTACACAGCGGATGCCCTTCCAGCTGCAACTCATCACTGGGAAACATCCGTACACACTCATTCACACACATATACTACAGACAGTTTAGCTTACCCAATTCACCTATACCACATGCCTTTGGACTTGTGTGGGGGAAACCGGAGCACCCGGGGGAAACTCACTCGACCATGGGGAGAACATGCAAACTCCACACAGAAATGCCAACTGACCCAGCCAAGGCTCGAACCAGCGACCTTCTTGCTGCGAGGTGATCGTGCTACTCACTGTGCCGCCGTGTCGATCCAAATGTATAAATAATTAAGTATTGAGTATAGAGTATATTTAAATTGGCTGTGCTAACCTTTTGATGACTATTATTCTAAAAGCAGAAACACAGAATAATAAAGATGTCCAAACATTGGCTGGCAGTGTCATATATAGCACAAGGCTACTTCCATTAATTAATCCCTAAAATTCGTCATATGCTATGTGAGCGAGTCAGTCAGATTAGCTCTGTCTTTCTGTCTGACTGAAGTGGTTCAGCAGGACAGAGAGAAAGTCTCAGGGTTAATTGGATCACAGCTCAAGCATGACAGGATTTACTTTGTAATGTAGGACCTTCATCCACTTCATCAGGCACTATGCACTGCAAAATGTGGTTAGTTACTTTACTTTAAAACTAGTGAACCCACTGACTTAAAAACAACAAGTGGACTTTATGAAGTGAGTAAATCCAATGTAACTTCAAACAGTTCAGTTGGCTTAACTTAATTTTTCTAATTATGCACATCATTCATTTACGTAATCATTTTAAGGCAATGGGTTTACTCACGTTTTTAAGTAAAGTCAACTAATCTCTTTAAAAGCAATGGGTTTACTCACTTTTTTTAATAAAGCAAACTAATCGCTTTTTAGAGTGTGGCCTCAGGATTCTGCAATCCCTGAATTTAACGCAAAATCAAGCAAATGTTGCAATTTTCTGTTTTAAATCGCCACAGATTTCCTGGGTGTTTTTTTAGGCAGTCGGAACACTGTTCAAATTCCCGCCACACCACAAGTTTGCAAAAAAAATCGCCAGAAAATCAGTCATTTTATTCACAAAAATCTGAATTTCATTTTATTCCCAACGATGTACTGTAAAACAAATACCCTTCAGCGATTCCACAATCACTAAAATAAATACAAAATCAAGCAAAATGATGCATGAATTTGTGTGGCTCGCAATTATTATTTTTTTTTAAACTGCCATAGATTTCGCGACACGGTGGCACAGTAGGTAGTGCTGTCGCCTCACAGCAAGAAGGTCGCTGGTTCGAGCCTCGGCTGGGTCAGTTGGCATTTCTGTGTGGAGTTTGCATGTTCTCCCCGTGTTCGCGTGGGTTTCCTTCGGGTGCTCCAGTTTCTCCCACAGTCCAAAGATATGCTGTACAGGTGAATTGGGTAAGCTAAATTGTCTGTAGCGTATGTGTGTGAAATGAGAATGTGAATGAGAATGTATGGATGTTTCCCAGAGATGGGTTGCAGCTGGAAGGGCATCCGCTGCGTAAAACAAATGCTGGATA
Source organism: Danio albolineatus (assembly GCA_903798035.1). Classification (NCBI taxonomy): domain Eukaryota; kingdom Metazoa; phylum Chordata; class Actinopteri; order Cypriniformes; family Danionidae; genus Danio; species Danio albolineatus. Next base: position 8,652,816 of record CAIGQQ010040406.1, on the reverse strand, counting down.
AGTTGGCGGTTCATTCCGCTGTGGCGACCCCGGATTAATAAAGAGACTAGGCCGACAAGAAAATGAATGAATGAATGAATGCCACAGATTTCCTGCATATTTGGGGCAGTCGGGACACTCTGCCACACTACAAATAGCAAAAACTCAAAAATCTAAATTTCTTTCACAAAAAAAAAAGAAAGGTACTGCTTAATATAAAAATTGTAGGTGTCATTATATTTTGTAGGTGCACAAATAGTTTATGCCTTTTTAATAATCAATAAAATGGCATGTATAGCCTAACGATGTTGTCACATCCCCAGCTCGTCACTCCTCATCTCCAGCTCATCACTCCCCATCATCTAGATCTCCTTCCAGCTGTGCACAATCCCCTGCATATTAACCTCACACCTGAAAGCACTCCGGACCCTCTATATAACCTCCCTGCATTCACTTCATCCTCTTCGAGTATCACCTATGAACACGATCTCCCTAACCTGCTCTTCATCCTGTCTCGGACACTCTCCTGTGCTTCCAGCGACTCACCCAACCTTCATCTAAGCTCCACTCAGCGTAGTGACTTTCATACACTCTGGTCTATGTCTTCGTCTCACTCTCCTGCCTGGATCCCTAGCCCTATACCTTCATCCCCTCAATGCCTTCATCATCTTGTGTCTGTTCAACAGTCAGTTAATAAAAACTAACTTTTGTACGTTTGACTCAACCTCCTTCTTCTGATCGTGACAGATGTACTGTAAAACATATACCATAATTGGGTTGGCAGATGTCTAATGTGAAAAATCGTGATGGAAGATGGCATCGTCGTTGTAGGCGGCGGTGAATTAATTATTTATGAATAATTATTCACTTCACAACGAATTAAACAAAAATAACACAAACATACAGCATATTGATGTTTTAATGTAGAAAAAAGCCAATGTGGGTGACTTAAGGAGCAAAAATACAGCATATGGGCTCTTATATTACTGTTGTGTCATCATTTATATGGTAAGTCATATCCCTCCGGCCCCTCATTTGGAATGCTTTTCATGAACTGGCCCCCATGACAAACTAATTGAATAGTCCTGTGCTAGATGAAACATCAGTGTGGATGTGGATCGTTTTCGTTCAAAAATGCAATTTTAAAACTAAGACGTATTCGAGTAAATGGGGCCTAAGCGTGTATTTTTCACAAGCAGGTTGCTGCTGCGATATGGGCGAGGATGGTGGAGGATCGCGATGCCGGCTCAGCATCATGATGTCTATCAGCCAACGGCAATGGACGATGGCATCGTCAATCAACCCAACCTTATAACATAATAATAAATATTTTACATATAGACTGAAATAAGTGCCTTGTCATTACAGCAATAAATGAACTTTATAAAATATATTCTGTAACAGATTTAAATAATGTTAATTAATGTATTTACTTTCATGAACAAAGAATGAACAATACATTTATTACAGTAATAAAAATAAAGTGGTTCATTGATTGTTGTCATGTTAACAAGCATGATTTTGGATTTTAACGCATTAGTAAAAGTTGAATTATTATTAATAAATGCAGTACAAGATTGTTCATACTTTGTTCATGCTAGTAAATATGTTAATTAGCACTAATGGACCATTATTTTAAAGTGTTATTGGCTGTTATATGCTCTGAAATAACTAAAATCATTCAAATTAGTTTGTCTAAAAATAACTATAACTCACAAACTCACACACATACATCTGCACCGGTCACTTTATGTAATGTTGGACTGTTAGTTAGTCACATCATACTACCTCCCTATATATTATTACACTCACTTTATCATAATTATCATGTTTACACTATATAAAACCATTAAAACCATTGTACTGTATTTATTTGCACCATATACAGGTTTTATATCTGCACAACTCTGGTTTGCACTCACTGCCTATATGCCCTTAAGCGTAATTGTATTGTTTACAAATTTCTATTTTTTACTTACTTATTTTTTTATTTTTACATTTTATGTATAATTGTATTTATTTATTGTAATTTATTTCTAAAATTCTATTTTTACCTAGGGTCTGAGAGTAATGAAATTTCGATTCTCTGTATGTTCTGTACATGTGGTTGAACTGACATTAAAACTGACTTTGACTTTGTCTGATGTTCTTCACCCAATTGAAATTAAGCGTTCGACAGCTTCTTGCTATAATCATAAATAAATATGAAATAATACACAGTAATATAATGTTTAAATAAATATAGCGTGACACTACTGAAATTACTTAAATATTAATAATGACCAGTCATTTTAGCAGGAACCCACTGCTGCTGATAACCTCACATGTTCTTAATATTAGCGATTTAAAGCCGTACAGACCACAAACACAAGTGGAAGGTGTTTATTTGCTTACAGATTCTGATGAACATATGCTAAATAGGTCAAGCTAGATCATCTATAACACCCTCCTCTGTTCCACGGTGATGCTGAAATGTGCCAGGAGAGATGAGTCACAGCAGACTCACACATGGCTTTCTAAACATTTATGAGAAACACTCAGCAGACCAGAGCCGCAGCGTCACAGACAGAGAGGGTTTTACTTTCAAAACTGTAAAGAACATGTCCTGCATGTATTGCACCCAAAAAATGCTATTAATGCATATAATTTATTCATTTTGATTGCATTTTTCATCATAAAGTAAATAAATACATTAAACATAATTAAATAATAACAATAATAATAATAATAATAATAATAATAATAATAAATAACTAAATACATTAAAATAATACCAATAATAATATTAAAAATAATAATAATAATAATAAATACACTTAAAATAAACACATTAAAAAATAAATAGTCATAATAAATAACTAAATGCATTAAAATAATAAAAATAAATAAAATAAATAATAATGTAATAATAATACAGTAAAATAAATTAATAATAATAGTAATAAATAACTAAATACATTAAAATAATAATAATATAAAAAATAATAAATACACCACAAATAAAAAACATAAAAAATAAATAGAAATAAATACATAAAAAAATTTTAAAAAATAAATACATGCATTAAAATACATAAAAAATAATAAATAAATACACACATAAAAATAAAAAGTAATAAACAAATACATTAAACATAAATAATAATGTAATGATAATAAATAAATTAAAATAAATACATTAAAATAAATAAATAAATAAATAAATAAATAAATAAATATTAATAATAATAATAATAATAATAATAATAATAATAATAATAATAATAATAATAAATAAATAAATAAATAAATAAATAAATAAATAAATAAATAATTTAAATAATTTAAAAATAAATTAAAAATAAATTAAAAATAAATAAATAAATAAATAAATAAATAAATAAATAAATAAATAAATAAATAAATAAATAAATAAATAAAT
>CAIGQQ010040406.1:8610071-8649406 GCA_903798035.1 Danio albolineatus | reverse complement strand
AATAAATAAATAAATAAATAAATAAATAAATAAATAAATAAATAAATTTAATCAATTAATTAAATAACTTGTTAAACATCACTTAGAAAATACTTGAAAAAATGTATATAATTTCACAGAAGGGGTAATAATTTGGTGCTAACTGCACATGATATTAAAAAACACTTCAGAATAAAAGTCAGGAAAAGAACCTTGAGTAAATTACTTAATGCATTTTTTCACATTTTGAAATAATTCAGAACTAATGTGTTTTCATCACCTCTGAAAGTGTTTAAAGTAGACAAGATCAAAGCATTTCAGGCTCTGTATTTATCATTTTACACTTGCCAAAAACATCAGAAGCAGTTAGTGCATTAGTGACAATGATTGACTCACCTTTGCATGTGAAGCACTTGATGTGGAAGTGTTTGGCCTGCACTCGTAACACCTCTCCTTTGCACAACTCTCCACATTTAGCACAGCGAATCAAAGGCTTCTCCGTCTGGTGGTGAGACTCCTGTGTATGGGCCACTGCATAGAAAGAAAAAATCATGTCATGATTTGTTCCAGCATTTAAAGGTGCTGATTTGACTCCTAATACCATAAAATACAATAATATAGAACCTCTGAAACAGGGGTCGGGAAGCTTTTTTCACCAAAGAGCCATTTCTGAATTTTTTATCAAATGTATACTACTATAAATAATACAGGTTTAAACAAAATCTTTATTTTTGTCCATGTACAACTTAAAAATAAAAAAAACAATATGAAGCAACACATCTTGAGCAAGTTCATGAATGAAGAAAGGAAAAATGTGAGAATTTTTTCCTTTCGCCATCACCACTCATGAATGTTGTTTGGAGTTTTGTGTGCAAGGTTACCATAGAAATGTAAGTTTTTTGCCCTTTATTGCAATTCAAGTTTATCCACAGCGCCGCACACGCACATTGGTTGAAACTTTCTTTTATTGTAAACTGAGTTGTTGTTCATTTGGCTGTAAAAAATACAAAACGTACAATAAAATGGGAATCGTAATTTTATTTTCAATAGGAAACTGATTTCTAGTTGTGGTTATCATTTTTTAAACTGTAAAATATTATTAAAGGGATATAGCTGAAGAGATTTTTTGCTCATATGTGACAGATTGGATCTGTTCTATGAGCGTGTAAATAGGAAAAAACACATGAATTTAGATATTCAGAGATCGGTTTCAGGCCTCCTTCATGTGTAGAAATAAATCAGATGTAAATCGGCTATGTGACAATGTGACTATCATGTAAACAGGCAGATGGGATTTATTGAGGTGTTCCATTTTGCACGTCATTAAACTTGCGATAATGTGGTACATCTCTACGGTTTAGGAAGAGTGTGTGTGGAGACGCCGACACTGGAAACAACAACAACAGAGGAAACATGGAGGAGGAAAGTGGTCAGTGGTTGACAGCAGAAGTTACCTGCCTTCTTGCCCTGTGGGGAGATGAGTCAGTGGAGGACACCATACTGTATATAAACCATAGGTGTAAGCTGCGGTGACGGCCCTTTCCCTCCTCCTCCTCCGCCTCAAAATCATTTTAAAATTGGGTGAACTTCACATATTTCACAGAGCAAAAAGCAAGACAGGTTCTTCCATCGTGGCTAGTGTGGCGCAGATGCTAGAACCCGCTTTTACGCATGCGCGACATTGTAAATTGTATGACAAGTGTAAACACAAGATTCGGGTATAGGTCACAATTAAAAGAACGTGTAAACGGACAGGCAAACAAATCTGATATACTGTAGGCAACAAATCGGAATTGAGCATCAAGACCTTACAGTGTAAACGGGGCCATATTTATGGTCAAAGAGCCACATGTGGCTCCCGAGGCATAGGTTCCCTACCGCTGCTCTGGAAGAATCGTCCCGCACATGGGATTTAGAAAAAAGTCACTCCAGGGTCACAGTCAGATGTGACTGATCATGTCAGATATGTGTGAAATATGCAAAGATTTGATGTCTGGACACTGAAGACTGGAATATTCATTCATTTATTCCTTTTCCTTCAGCTTAGTCACTTATTTATCAGGGGGTCGTCACAGTGGAATGAACCGGCAACTATTCCAGCTTAGAATTATAAGGTTCTATCTGACATTATTGTCAAAATTAGTTTATTGACATAATTTGATTAATTGACAACTTATTTACACTATGGGATGTTTTTTATAAGTTGTTTACATTTTAAGTTTAGTGCTTTCAGCCACTACCCAGTATTGGGAAACACCCATACACACTCATTCACACTCATGCACTGCGGCCAATTTAGTTTATTCAATTCACCAGTGTCTTTGGACTATTGGGGAGCACCCGAAGGAAACCCAGATCAACACGGGTAGAACATGCAGTCCACAAAGAAATGCCAACTGGCCTAGCCGGGAGTCGAATCAGCAACCTTCTTGCTTTGAGGCGACAGTGCTAACCACTGAACCACCGTGACTGGAATATGTAAGCCGCAAATTCAGAAAGAATAAATCATTTTAAAAATGGCACATACAATACAAACAAACTCAAATTGCAATCAGAGCAAAATCTTAGAAAGGTTTTGACTGTTTATGTTCTGCTTTCTTCAGTATTCACACAGCAGAACGTGCAACGTCAAATGTCCCTTTTTTAAAGCATCAGCACCTCAGGCGATCACAAAATATGATTAACAACTCAGTATTGAAAATACTGCACGAACGAGCATCTTTCATTCCCCTGGAGAAAGAAACATAATGAAATACACAAAGCTCTTACTGTTATCGATCTACATTTGGTTTCCATTTATCTTGTGTTCAATTTAAGCATCACTTTTATATATAAGAGCAATTTCACAATGTTCAACGTAATCTGAGAATCAAAGAGAGAGTGGGGCATAGAGTAGCTCCTCCCCTTTAAATAAAGCTTTCGGTAGCATTTTGTTTTATCACAGCTCTGCCAATGAGAATGGTTGAGCTCAAGCACATCAAATGAAAAACAAATGAGAAGCACCTTGAAGGGGGCGGGGCATGTCAGATACTACAAAGCATTTGATTGGTCAGAAGATTTGATAAGAAACTGAAGTATGAGTTGACGTGAAAAAATCATTGTTCCATATAGGCCAGGGGTGTCCAAAATCGGTACTGGAGGGCCGGTGTCCTGCAGATTTTAGCTCCAACTTGCCTCAACACACCTGCATGGATGTTTCTAGAAAGCCTAGTAAGGGCTTGATTAGCTAGCCCAGGTGTGACTGGGCTTATTAACTTATTAACTAAAGTTGCATGTTTTTGGACGGGGGACGAAACCGGGGAACCCGGGGGACAACCACGTGAGCATGGGGAGAATGTGTAAACTCCACACAGAAATGACGGCTGGCTGGGTAAGGACTAGGACCAGTGACGTTCTTACTGTGAGGCAACAGTGCTAACCACTGGTCCACCGTGCCACCAACCTAGGAAAGCAGGAGTAGGGGTGGTAGGGGATTTCTTCAAAACGAAGATGGCTGTGATATGGAACTTAGGGTATTTATAGTGGCTTATGAATCATCTGATGGGTGAATCATAAATTGAATAATGCAGGACCAGCTGCAAACAATCATAAGTACGTGATCCTCTTGAATTAAGTTTATAAATAAACTTCACTTAAACAGCTAACCAATAAAAACAGTAATCAAAATATTATTTATAATCATATGTTTATTTTTAACAACAATAAAAGTCCCACTACTGGGTTGCGGCTGGAAGGGCCTCTGCTGCATAAAATGTATGCCAAAATAGTTGGTGGTTCATTCCACTGTGGCGACCCCTGATAAATAAGGGACTAAGCCAAAGGAAAATGAATGAATGAACAATAAAAGTTGTATTTTTATGTTTAATGTTGAATTTTCTGTTTTACTTTCAATGAGAATGACTATTAGAGAGTTGTTTTATTGTTTTTAAAGAATATAAACAATCAAATAAGCTACAAAAAAATACAAAATTCAACAAATTAAAGGTTTTTGTTAATGTTAATGGTTCTTTATATGACATCATAAATTTTTTTTGGAGTTTATTAATTCAGTTAAATAATGTTGATTTGGCATGCATAATCTAACGCAATCTCATGGAAATTTGTAACTTTTTGATTTAGAGACTAATTCGTATTAATTTGTACAATCTCATTTAGTATGATTTGCGCATCCCCATTCAGGGGTAGGGTTAGGGGTGGGGTTCGGGGGCACACCTCTTTAAAAATAGAATGTTTTTATACAAATGAAACCGTTTGAATTCATACGAATGAGCCACTTTTCTGTCAATACAGCACAATCTCATGGCAATTCTTTGATTTAGTGGCTAATTCGTATGAATTCGTATGATCCCATTCATAACATTTAGAACGATTTGCTCATCCCCAATGACGGTTGGGTTTAGGGGTGTGGTTTGGTGCCGCGCCTACTTTTTAAAAATCTGACATTTTCGTACGACTGAACTCTTACACATTTGTAAGAATTAGCAATTGAACTAACAAAACATTACACAATTACGTTTTCTAGTGAGATCAGGCTGGACAACGCATAAAATAGTTTCAAGAGTTCGCACTTTGATACTGTTTGACAACTGTTTGACAACTGTTAGCAGGTTTGGCATGCTGTCCCAGGAGAGAACCCTGAGCTCGGAGATAGTTGAGCCCAGGGCTCCTGCCTGGTAGAATGAGCATGTAACGGGGAGAACGAGATCAGGTAGTTCTCGAGGGCTCCCCATGTTAAAGATAGAAGGAAGAGAAGGGGTGGATGGGGGGTTTCTTCGGAAAACGAAGATAAGGGAGTGATGTATGATGGGATACTTATAGTGGGATTGGTTTAATCTGATTGGCAGGCTGGTGATTGTAAATGAGAGACCAGCTGCGGTCAATAGTATCACGTGTTCCTCTCGAAATTAGTTTGTGAAACTTCACTGTGTGAGCATAATCACAAACACCCTTCCAAACACTCAACATGGAAAATACAGAACTTAAAACAAGACATGGCCAGCTGACCAATCAGAGCAGAGCGGGCTTATTGTTTGTTATTAGTATACTTTAGGGGAATAATTAATTTGTAATAATTAATTAAGTTCATCCACTGAAAAAAAAAGTTTGTTTTGGTAGTTTTTAATCAAATTCTGACCATTTGCTTTTGCATTTAGAGTGCCGGTGTCCTGTCATTTTATCCTAAACATCAGATTATTCTACCAACAGTGAAATTGAATGGTTCTGATATTGAATGGGCGATATTACAGCTTCAAATCACACTTCTTCACATTAAAATTTACACTGGTAGCAAAATCTGATGGGTAGCATAATGCGTCATCAAAATGTGCTACCACCTTCTGACAAGGTAGCACAAACCAACAGAACAGCGGTCCTTCATGCCAGTTTGACAGCTTCAGCCACAATATTCTTAGCCACGCCTCTTTTACTGTTAGTTTGCTATCAGTTAATGATGCACAAAAAGAAACCCTCCTCAATATTACATTTCACTTGGAAGTACATCAAAAAATACTGAACTAAAAGTCTCAGCAACTTCCGGTTTACACAAACTTTAATTCCCAATTCCAAGTGATTTAAACGAATCATATCAAAAACATTTGCAAAAAGACTCAAATATTAAATGAATAATCTGAGAAAATTATAATTTCTTTTTTATTTACTTTAGATGCATTTCAGTCTGTTGTAGAGGAATTGAACACAACAGTAGAGCACTTTAAAATATCATATGAACAGCTCTTTAATGAAGCACATATAACAGCACCTATTCCATAGATCTCATTATTCCCTCTCTGTCCGCAAGAAATGGCTGGTTTTGTGTTTAAGATCAAACACACAGTCTCTCTGCTACTGAATCCCCATCACAGGGAAGAGCTTGCGTGTGTGTTGGCTCGTACGAGTCTCATGGGACATTCGTTTCACAGACACAGACTTTTTTCATGCATATTTATGAGTCGACTCTCTTTCCCTGCCCCCTTTCCACATCCTCTCCACCCTCCCGACCCTCCGTCCCAGGACAAACAAAGCACTGGAAAGCGGGATCAGAGCCGTATCACTCACTGCCAGAGACAAAGGATTATTAACCTCAAAGCTTATTCAGCGTTCATCAAAACATCAATAACAGTATCTTTAAAAGAGGTGAACAAGTGCAGTGAGAGAAAATGTAAACAAACTTCATCAGATATTTCATATATATATAGATATCATATACTGCAAGATTTGAGCGTTGCTTGCTTATACGAAATAAAATAATCCTGATGTTATGCAGTTTTTAAAAAGTTAAGATTTTAACATACTAATAATCATGTTAAATTATGTCTTAATAATATATATCCCACAGGTTTTAAAGTGATATATATATATATATATATATATATATATATATATATATATATATATATATATATAAATATAAATATGTATAAATAAATATATATAGGTTTTAAACACATCTTTTACCCATGACAACAAAAAATAATGTGTATCTTAACTATGTTTTTATTTATTATGACACTGTTATACACCTTTTCTTTTCAATAGGTAAAAGTTATTAAAAAAAGGTGTTGAAATAAAAGAAATCCACAATTTCTCTCACTTTTATGCTATTTAGGAGCCATGTACACCCACTGACAGGTCAACTTTCCAACCTACAGTATTGCCAAAGCATTTTAAATGGGCCTATGTATAAAATATACAGCAAATGAGAAATAAATACCAGAAAACACGAACAAAAACAGAAACTATTGCTAAAAGTTATAATATTCACTAGAATAAAAAGTGTAGATTATTTAAATTAGGCAAAATAGTTGATTAGCCATTACTAACGGTGTACAAATAATTTGTAGCCAGTATATTTTGTACTCTCCAAATATATGGTAAAGTTTATTTAAAGTATAGAGTTATTTATTTATTTATTTATATAAAGTTATTTTTAATATTAATTATTTAATGTTTCTCTCGTGGCTGTGCGCACACAGTCAGCTGCGAAAAGGTAATGCAAAAACACATACTGAACACATAACGGCAACTTTAAAAAGCGAAAGTAAAACCCGAATCCTGGACATTTTAGGAGATTCAGAAACTACGGCTGGATGCATTTTGGTGCAAAAGGCGCGTGTCTGTGGGCCTGCAGAGCATGTGATGTGTGAGCATTGATGGTTCTCGTGCACACAGAACCAGCAGTAGGAAACAGCTAGGGAAGATTTCCCACTGGTTAATCGATCTTGAGTGTTTGGCTTTCTTGTACGGATTCAATAAGTGTAAGAGGATGATAATAATAGTTTTATTCATTTTTCACCACCAGATAGTTGGGCGGCAGTTAATATACCTGAACGGCCTACCCAAGTAAAGTCTATATGTGCGAAGCACTGATATACAGTTGAAGTCAGAATTATTAGCCCCCCTTTCGTTTTTTTTTTTTCTTTTTTTAAATATTTGCCAAATGGTGTTTAACAGAGCAAGAAATGTTTCACAGTATGTCTGATAATATTTTTTCTTTCTGAAAAAGTCTTATTTGTTTTATTTCAGCAGGAATAAAAGCAGTTTTTAATTTAAAAAAAAATCTTTTTAAGGTCAAAATTTTTAGCCCCTTTAAGCTATTTTTTTTCTCTCGAAAGTCTACAGAACAGACCACCCTTATACAATAACTATTCTAATTACCCTAACCTGCCTAGATAACACAATTAACCTAGTTAAGCCTTAAATGTCTTTAAAGCTGTATAGAAGTGTCTTGAAAAATATCAAGTCAAATATTATTTACTGTCATCATGGCAAAGATAAAATAAATCAGTGATTAGAAATGGGGGGCGATGCAGTGACGCAGTAGGTAATGCTGTCGCCTCACAGTAAGAAGGTTGCTGGTTTGAGCCTCGGCTGGGTCAGTTGGCGTTTCTGTGTGGAGTTTGCATGTTCTCCCTGCATTCCGGGTGCTCCGGTTTCCCCCACAAGTCCAAAGACCTGGTACAGGTGAATTGGGTAGGCTAAATTGTTTGTAGTGTGTGTGTGAATAAGTTTGTATGGATGTTCCCCAGAGATGGGTTGCAGCTGGAAGGGCATCCGCTGAGTAAAACATGTGCTGGATAAGTTGGCGGTTCATTCCGCTGTGGCGACCTCAGATTAATAAATCAAACATTCAGCCTAGTTCCTTCTTTATCAGGGGTCGCCACAGTGGAATGAACCACCAACTATTCCAGCATTTGTTATACAAAGTGAGTTCCCATCCACCTACAACCCAGTGATGGAAAACACCCATACACTCTCACATATACACACTACGGCTAATTTAGTTCATCCAATTCACCTATAGCGCATGTCTTTGTTCTAGGGGAAACCAAAGCATCCAGAGAAAACCCATGCCAACACGGGGAGAACAATCAAACAATACACAGAAATGCCAACTGGCCCAGCCAGGACTCGAACCAACAACCTTTTTGCCGTTTTTTTTTTTTTTTTTCAGAAACCAAGACAGACAATGTACAGCATACCAATTAAATGTACGTTGATTTAAGGGGATAGTTCCCTTAAAAAATGACATTTCTGTCATCATTTACTCATCCTCCATTTGTTTCAATCCTGTTTGAGTTTCTTTCTTCTGTTGAACACCAACGAAGATATTTTGAAGAATGCTGGAAAAAACAGCCATTGACTTCAATAGTGTTTTTATTCCTGCTATAAACGTCAATGACTGCAGTTTTCATTTTGTAGGAGTTGTTCCTTTAAGAATACTTATTTATAAGACTTATATATTTGTAAACAAGACAACAATACTATATTAGCCACACCAATGTCCATATTGAAGTAGGCATGGGATGATAACCGTTTTCAAGGTATACCGCAGTATCTAAAAGTCAAGGTTTTCATACCGCCAAAAATTTCTGCTACCAGATTTTTTTATTTACATTTTTGGTTTGTTTTTTTAGGTGTAAATTGTAAGGAAAGCTGTGTTTTTGAAACAAATGAAGACCACAGAAGTCAACGATTCATTCATTAATTATTTAGCCTGACATGTTTACTGCTGCAAAATAGTTTAAATGTTTCTCAAAATAAAATATATTGTGTTCAAAGGGTTTTGTTTTTTAGTCAGACATTTAAAAAGAATATATTTTAGAACAGTAAACACAATACCGTCATACCGTGAAACCGTGATATTTTTATCCAAGGTTATCATACCGTGAGATTCTTATACCGGCCCATGCCTATACTGAAGCCTCTAACAACATTCAAAATCCAAACTGTAACTTCACGTTTCACAATTGAGCTTATTTCTCTCTTAAAACACCTTATCATTAACAACAATCGATCACTTACTAACATACAATAATGCTTAGAAAAAGCATAGAATCAAATAATCCATCAGAGCAGATGACTGTGCTTCCAGTACTTCATTTCAAACATTTTGTGAAGCTTTATAAAACACATCCTCCACACAAGCAGCCGTTTATGCTGATTAAGCTCTGAAGTGGCACAACAAGATTAAGTGGGCCGGTCAGAAGAGTTAACCTCCATCTCTGAGAGCAGCATTACTGATATGACATTCACATCACACACAATGCACTCACACAAAAAACAAACAACATTTTACTTTAAAGAGCTCCCACCATGCAAAACCAACCTTGGAAGCTGTTCAGACAGACATTTGTGCAGTATTGTGTGTATGCAAAGATATATTCATTCATTTATTCATTTTCTTTTTAGGCTTAGTCCCTTTATTAATCTGCGGTCGCCACAGTAGAATGAACCGCCAACTTATCCAGCATGTTTTATGCAGCGGATGCACTTTCAGCTGCAACCGACCACTGGGAAACATGCATACACACTCATTTCACACACGTACACTATGGACGAATTAGCTTACCATGTCTTTGGACTTGTGATGGAAACCAGAGCACCCGGAGGAAACCCACGCAAACACGGGGAGAACATGCAAACTCCACACAGAAATGCCAACTGACTCAGCCGAGGCTCAAACCAGCAACCTTCTGCTGAAGTCCATTTTAATCCCATTTTTTGAGAGGGGTCTGGATGCAGACCTGCTGCAGTGCAATCTGAGCCGCATCCAATGCTTTTTCATGCTTCCACTAGCTCCATGGAGCGCATTGTGTCTAACATAACATCTCTGAGATATGCAGTCTCAGCTTGCATCATCAAGGCTGCATCCACTATTGCTTTTTTCTGGATTTATCCATCAAAATGGAGCTAAGTGAATTTAGTGAACTACAAAATGGTATTTTTAATGCTACTTTAAAAATGGGACTGATAATAATATGGTATTGAGATGAAATACTTCATATTTCATTACACTAGCATGATGGTAATGCTATATTCTCTAATGAACAAAATACACTACAGTTTAAAAGTTTGGGGAAAGCAAGATTAGTTTTTATGTTATGTTTCCTCTTTGTATTTTTCTTAGAAAGGAATTTCAGTAAAACAGTGATATTGTGAAACATTCTTGCATTAAAATCATTGTTTTCTATCTAAATACACTGTAAATTGCAATGTAATAAACAAATCCACAACACAAAAGCAATTAAAGGCACTGTTCACCTAAAAATGAAAATTTACCATTTACTCACCCTCAAGTGGTTCCTACTGCAGTCTTAAGAGGCCATGCATTAAAATATTTTTTCTCTCTTAATCACAATATTAATCCAAGCTCTACAAACCAAGTCAGAGGTGCTTGGGAAGTGAACTTAGGTTTTGAGTTATCTGATGAACACTGGGACCATATTCTTGAGCTCACACACACCTCTTCTATATGTGCAAGACATGGGATTATACAATGTAAGATTCTACATAGGGTTTACTACACTAATGCTAGACTTGCTAAAATATACCCCTCTGTCAGCGATGCATGCAATAGGTGCAAGAGCCCAGCGGATCTTATACACATGTTGTGGGAATGCCCTAAATTATGTGATTACTGGACTAAAATCTTTAAAGCTCTGAAAGATGCATTCAACATAGTTCGGGATACAAATCCACTTCTGGCCATTTTTGGGTTGGCAGTAGATGCTAACCTTTCAGTAACAGTCCGAAAGGCTTTAGCTTTTACTACTTTGATAGCAAGACGTCTCATTCTTTTAAAGTGGAAACATGTCTCTCCTCCCTCTTTTGATGCATGGATAAAAGAAGTGTTTACTTGCATTAAATTAGAAAAAATGAGACTATCACTTAATGGTTCTTTAAAGACCTTTGACAAGTTGTGGCGCCCCTTTTTAGATTATCTGTTGGCAAACTCTTTTGATTCCTAAGCTGAGCAAGAATATATGAATACATACTTGTTCTTCATCCCCCCCCCCTTCCTTCCTTTTTATTTATTTATTTATTTATTTTTATTTTTTTTTAATCTATTTTCATTATTTTTATTTATTTATTTATTTATTTATTTTCTCTCAAAGGGAAGTTAAAGGCTGTTGAGGGAGGGATGTGTTCATTTGGGGTAGTGTTAACATCGACGTGGAAAGATAATTATAAAATGAATGTTGTGGTTGATATTCCATGTAAAAAACCTAATAAAAGAAATTTGAAATAAAATATTTTTTCTCTCTTGTTATGTCGTGATCACGACTTAATTATCTTGTGATCTCGACATAACAACTCGTTTTCTCGTGATCTCGACATAACAAAAAGTTCTGCTTATTCTCAAACTTGACTGCACATCTCTTACCATTTCTCTGGTCAGCCTCAAACCATTTAAACGGCACCTTTCTAGCATCATTCTATAACCGTGCAGAAGCTGTCCTTCAAGCTGACTGACAATGAAACTGATGATACTCTCAGGGTCGCTATTTCTTCGACGATAAAGACGGAGAGCCGAAAACCTCCTTCTCAAGTGTCGGACACTGATATAGAAATTGTCAATCACTGAAAGGCATAGAACTATCTCAGTTTGACTCAGTCCCTGGTCAAAATAAAAGCAAATGCATTCATCCATGATATTTCATAGGCATTTGCTTACGGAAGTCAGAATAAGCAGAACTTTTTGTTATATCGAGATCACGAGAAAACGAGTTGTTATGTCCAGATCACGAGATAATTAAGTTGTGATCATGACATAACAAGAGAGAAAAAATATTTGAATGCATGACCTCTTTGGACTTCCGTAGGTTCCAAACTTTTATGAGCTTTTTTAAATTCTATTGAACACTAAACAACATAGTTTAAATCAAGCTGAAAACCTGTAACCCTCGACTTCTATAGTAGGTAAAACAAATACCATGGAAGTCAATGGTCACAAGTTTCCAGCATTCTTCTTTCTTCAGAAGAAACTTGTGAAGGTTTGAAGGGTGATTTACTGATGATGTTTGGGTGAACTATCCCTTTACGAACTGTTTATGTTTTGTCAATGTTTGCATAGTATAAGTTTGTCTTTTTTTAGTCTAAAGTTTTTAAAAAGTGTCTAATTATTAGCATGTCTATATAGTTGCAGTAATGTTACACACATTTTATGAGGCGACCCATTATTGCAGTATCATATTATTACATGTTATTAAACTACATTCTAATCAGTAAAAACGAGCTGTATTGATACCAACTGTTTATGCACAAACAGTTAACTTCATAATTGTGTTCAGTTGTAACTAAATGTTTGTGCCAATGACACACTTGCATTCCCTCATCAGTAGTAAACCATTAAATATCTTAATAAATGTCACATTCAAATCCATTACAAAGCTCTGTGTCTCTGCAGATGAACTGCAGCATCTTTGAAGAGACACCCTAAAACTGAAAGAGGCCACTGCAGCCCAGACACAACAATGGACTCTACCTTCATGACAGCGTTGCCATGGCGACGGCTGCGGCTCTACCTCACGCTCCTGCGTCCCATTTAAAACTGCAACACTGCTGAAACATCGGCACCGACAACACAAGACCAGCTGCTAACTCAGATTCAACAATCCGACAATGAACTCTGATCCAGTAACCTGCAAACCTAAGAGGTACGACTGCAGCAACACCGCTCTCTCTATTACATAACAGTCCCGGCCATCCAAATACCTCAGCTAAATGGTGCAACCTGGACATAAACATAAAGATTATCAACCTGAGCCTTAAATATGTAGCTTTACCTATGCAGAACAGCATTAAATATATGATAAAGCACTATTAAAGTAGAGGTAATGAAGGATTATTTACCTCTTAAAAGAGTGCAAAGTGACACATTATTGATTCCAGATGGTCAGTGAGTCACACACACACACAAACACACACCCTATCATTATCATTTACCTTTCTTCTTGACCATGACCATCAGTGAGAAGTGAAGCTGAATCAATAATCAGCCTTGCTACTGGTGAATCCAGTGATGAGAAATGCAGCATTCAAAAAGCTGAGCAAAAAACAATCCAGGTAACATCTACGGGTGCATAACAGAAGGCAAGATGATGTAGAGAAAGCTTAAAGGTCTCCCAAAGAAAAGAGGCAACCCCAGCGTGTGCCTGTTCCCCTGTACCCCGGCGTCTCCTCCTCCGTCTGTCTGTCCCATCCCCCTTTTCTGTCTCATTAATCTGAGGACTCGCCCCTCTTCTGCTGCAGTCTGGAAGTTGCCAGCACTGACAAGCAGATTTGATGAATACAGCTGCCAATTTAAAGCTTAAACAAGAATGAAATGGATTGTGTGGTTCACGCTAAAAGGGAAACGGTTTTGTGTGTGTGTTGTGTTTTTATATACAGTACATATATGACAGTGATACTACAAATTCTGTAGCTTGTCAATGAGTTCACACGTACGGTATACAGCAGTGGTTCTCAACTGGTTTGGCCACGGGACCCACATTTTTACATGGTCATCAAGCCGCGACCCAAATTTTTAGGAACTGTAATATAATTTTTGGAATTATAATTAATTTGTATTTATTTGTTAACATACACAAGTAGTGACAGAAAAATCATGAGAAATCAAGACTTACAAATAAACAATATTCTATTGCTGTCATTTAACAAAATGTATCAAATTATAGAAATATTACAAAGTAAAAACGACAAATACTGTAAACAGTGGTTAGGGTAAGGAAAGGTTCAGTTACTATGAACAAAACTGAACTGTAAATAAAACATTAACACTGATCCTGTTGAACAGAACAATTGAGCAAATTGTAAAGTGATTAAAATAATCATAACCATTTTTACATCTAATATGACAGCAGTTATAAACATCTGTTTCACTTAACAGTAATTTGGGAAGATAATGAGATAACTGAGGATGTGCTTTACTCCTGATAAGAGTTTCAAAGTCAGGAGTGATGGTAGACAGTACCCGAAGATCGTGCTCTATGTACAACCTGTTCCTTTGCTTTGACTCAAGCTGCACCAAGGAAGAGAAGCCACTTTCATACAATTACGTAGTTCTGAATGGTAGGATGGATTTGATCGCACTCATAAATCGCAAAAAGTGGCAGAGGCTTACTTCACTGATTTTTTTTTTCAGCGTCTTATCACATGACAGCTCCACCAGCTGACTCTACGTTGCTCGGCAACGTGACTCTTTCCACGTCGATTCCAAACGGATCGGTTGTTGCGTGCGCGTTTCAAAATAAAAGTCCGGTAAAGGCAAAGCAAGTTAAAAACGAAACTTTTGTTGTTCTTTTGACCACACAGTCCGCGACCCACTGAAAATGTTTCTGCGACCCACTTTTGGGTCGCGACCCACCAGTTAAGAATCACTGGTATACAGTATATATAATCAGATGCTTGATTATTTGTATTTAGTGTGTGGAGTATATACAGTCAAGCCCGGAATTATTCATATCTATGTCTATACACATTCCTGTATTAGGCATGGGACGATAACCGTTTTCAAGGTATACCGCAGTTTGGAAAAGTCAAGGTTTTCATACTGTCAAAAGTTTCAGCTAAGGTACTAGTAAGGTTTTTTATTTAAATGTTTTTAGTTTTTTTAGGTGTAAATTGGAAAGACATCTGTGTTTTTGAAACTATTGAAGACAGCAGAAGTCAATGATTCACTTGAATTATTTAACCTGACATGTTTACTGCTCCAGAATACTTAATCAAAATAAAATATATTGTGTTCAAAGGGGGAAAAAGATTTTATCTTTTAGCCAGACATTTAAAAAGAATATATTTAAGAGCAGTAAACACAATACTGTCATACCGTGAAACCGTGATATTTTTATCCAAGGTTATCATACCGTCAGAATCTCAGGCTACGTTCACACTGCAGGCAAATGTGGCCCGAATCTGATTTTTTGCCCACATGTGACTCAGTGTGAACAGCCCAAACCGCATGGAATCTGATCTTTTCATATCAGATTTGTGCCACTTTCATATGTAGTCTTAAATCAGACACAGATCTGATATTTTGCAGTGCGACCGCAATGTGAACGGTTATGTTGGATTTCATGTGACTTTTCCATAATCTTTGAGCAACATGCATCATCATTCTGTGCTGCAGACGTCATCTACTCCTCAGCAGCAGGAGATCGGCACACAGGGTGATTATTTTACCACAGAAACTTGGTTGTTCATTTAAAAAAAAAGATTTTGAAGGCAAAACTGGAGCTTGTTAACCAATCTGGTTAACGATTGGGGCACGGGTTGATCGCGAAGCTGTGTCGGGGCGTGTTGCGGATAGGGGATCCGTGCTCAAAGGAGGGGGCACTTTAATTTTAAGGACGAACTTTCTCTCTGAGAGAATAAAGTGCAGGTGCACCCAAACCCCCTTTCTGCACATGTCTGGTGTTTATAACGACGTAAAATGAAATAACTCTGCAAACAGAGATAAACCAACTTTCTTGCTATAGTAACCTGTAGTTTATATACACTTTAAATAGTAAAATAATAATAAAAATACATTTAGAATTTTTAATAATGAATAATATTTAATATTAAATAATAATAATATTTATGTTTATATGCATATAAGTTTAAAAAACTGCTTTAGTGCAATTTCTGTATGATTATAGACATGCACAAAATTTGACTGCTTTTAGTTTGCTTGTTTTTTAAAAAGGAATAGTAATGTATGCAGTAGGGCTGAAAATAATCATATTGTGATTTTTGGAATGAAAATTTCAATTGCTATTTTATTTGTGATTTTTGGCAACAGTTTTTGCTTTTTCAAACGCGCTACATACACACATTCTACATGTATTCAGTGCACAAGAAGTGCAGAACAAAACATTTCACAATGAAATAACATAGTATTAAGTTTAATAAATAAAACTGTAGTAAAGTTATCTTTAAAACAGACAACATGAAGAAATAAGGATGAACCAGCCATAACAATAAATAAAAACTAACGTAAATCAAAACCACCTATTCGGTTCTCCCGCTCAACTTCGTCATGCGTGGAGTGAGCTTTGATTGGTTAAAATCTTTCTCCCGCTCAGCTTAGCTGTAATTGCCCGGTGTGCTGCGTCAGCTCTGATTGGTTAACATATTAAAGTCATGCGCACAAGAACATGAACAAAAATCTAAATAAATTTATAGATAAAATTGCAGCCTTTGCGATTTAAAAATTGCATGTGCTTAAATCGCGATTTTTTTTGCGATTGCGATTTATTGCACAGCCCTAGTATGCAGTCATGCACATGTTTTGGCAGCTAATATGACGGCTACTATAATAAAGATCTAAGATCTAAAATGTAAAACTAAATTAATTGCTAAATACTCTGAAAGTTTAAAGCCTGCAGATGAAAGTTTAAAGCCTCCAGCCCACAACAACTGTGTAAAGATATTGCATTTTTTCACATTGATAATTTAATAGGTGCCACGGTGGCGCAGTGAGTAGCACGTTCGCCTCACAGCAAGAAGGTCGCTGGTTGGAGCCTCGGCTGGGTCAGTTGGCATTTCTGTGTGGAGTTTGCATGTTCTCCCCGTGGTCGCTTTGGGTTGCACTACCTACTGTGTCGACCGAAACTTTTAATTTTATGTAATTATTTGAGTAACTGTAGTTACTACTCCTGGCGCCCAAACCATGTTATCAGCCAAATACTGCTACAACATTATTTCAGAAAATGTCAGAACAATTAGAACAAAACAGCTCAGGCTGTGCTTGGTGCCAAGAGAAGCCACATTAAACACAGACGTTTGCTTAAGGAGAAAAATGTTGTTCTGTTGCTGTTTTTTGTACATATTTACTACATTTTCTATTTGTTTTTAATAAAGAAACTGATTGATTATATATTGTGCCAAAGTCTTAGGCCAACAAAGCTGGTAAAGTGCTTAGGACTTTTGCACAGTACTGTACACATACACCATGTACACATACACACAGATGTTGGGTGGGTTTTCATGTTTAGTACATGCTTCAATGCCACTTATCAAACATACCACATTTAAATGCCAGCATTTATCAGAAGCTCCTACAGCAAACATCAGTTCCTTCTCTGCATTCACTGCTCAATCAGCCAGCAGTACAATAAACCTCTGTCACACAGCAGCAGCACAAGTAAAGCACTTTTTTTTAAAGCTGAAAACACTAATTTAATGAAATGGCCAGACCAGAGTCATGATCTACACCTGACTGAAAACCTGACACCAAAGTTTAAACCCACTTATGTGTCCTAGGTTGGATTGAATGATTCCAAAGAAGAATAAGAAAAAGAAAAGCCATTAATTTACATGATTTACACACACATCAACATTTTAAGAATAATTTTTCAGAGAACGCAACTTAAAATATATATATTTATGTTATCTATTATACTTTTATATCATTAATTTAATTTATTTTACTTTCATTTAGTCCCTTTATTCATCAGGGGTCGCCATTATAATATTTGTATTTTTAAATTACAGAAACAAATCGTTAAACCTAATAGATATCACTGAAAAAAGAGAAAAAACAACAACAAAAGCACCCAGTCAGCATCTGTGCTTTACCTGACATCCCCTCAGACCACACAGGTTTATCTGGGATCACGAGGTCAGACATGACATGATCTTGGTTTAATCCACTATAAATAACCCCGTGATTAAACCGTGAGGATCCTATTAGTCTGATCACAGTACAAAAACTATATGAGAGACTACAATCCTCAAATAAAAAACTCCATTTAGGGCAATTCAAAAGCGCCATAAATTTACACATAAAATATTTACCAAGAAACAAACAAATTTCAATTCATTCACTGTGTTATAATCAAAGGCTGTTAGGGCTCTTGATGAATCAGGAACTAAGTCGAAGTATAGTGAGTGAGTGAGGATTACTTTGTCTTTGTTTTACTTTTTATGTATTATTAACCTGCCGTTTCCTCTACCTTCTTATGGGTATTGATTTCATTGTTCTCCTATGGTTATTGTTAAGTGCCCTTGAGCACTGGAAAGGCGCTATACAAACAAAAAAAGTATTATTATTAGCTATTGACATCCATAATAGGAACAATATATACTATTGACGTTAATGGCTGCAGGTTTCCAACATTCTTCAAAATATCTTGTGTTCAAGAGAAGAAAGAAACTCTAAGTGGTTTGGAACAAGTGGAGGATGAGTAAATAATGACAGCATATAAATTTCTGGCTGAACTATATCCCCTCATGCAAAACACCTAATCAGCCAAGCAGGATGGCATGATGGCAAAGGATCATCAAAACTGGACGGTAGAAGATTGGCGGAAGGTTGTCTGAGCATTGGTCAAAGTCAACCATGCTTGTTTGTTTGTTATACAACAGTATTCACTCATTCTCCTTCAGATAATTTCCTTTATTAATCAGGGGTTGCCACAGCAGAATGAACCACCAATTTATCCAGCATAATCTTTACACAGCGGATACCCTTCCAGCTGTAACCCAGTACTGGGGATCATCCATACACACCTATTCACACACATACACTAATGAAAATGTAGTTTATTCAATTCACCTACTGTATACCACATCTTTAGACTGTGGGGGAAACCGGAGCACCCGGAGGAAACCCACGCCAACACGGGGAGAACATGCAAACTGAACCACACAGAAATGCCAGCTGACCCAGTCGAGACTCGAACCAGCAACCTTCTTGCTGTGAGGCAACAGTGCTAACCACTGAGCCACTTTGTCACCTACAATAGTATTGCAATGCTAAAACAAAATATGATTCATAGTTATATACATGAGAGCACATTTTCATTGATTTGTCATCCCATCAACTTTCCCAATAGCACAGACTCGGCACTCTGTGTGTCTCTCTCCCTCCTCAGATGACCCTGGAAAAGCTCTTAGCCCTTCACGATAATGTCTGGAAGTAAACACCTCTCGTCCGATCTATAAGCCGGGATTGTAAAATATAAAATGCCATTTGAAAAAATAAATAGCTAAATAAGCACAGGCTGTGTTCTAGCTCTACATGGACAGAAAGACATTGAAACAGAGCAAAAAATATTTCAAGAGTACCTAAAGGTGTCACCATCCTGCACTTTGTCTCCATTCCCCTAGAGGTCCCCGTGTTACTGCCTTAGTTCTTCCTCATGTGCTCTTGTTTACTTAAGCTGCGTCCCAAATGGCATACTTGTGCACTTTTCTACG
Source organism: Danio albolineatus (assembly GCA_903798035.1). Lineage (NCBI taxonomy): Eukaryota > Metazoa > Chordata > Actinopteri > Cypriniformes > Danionidae > Danio > Danio albolineatus. The sequence continues at coordinate 8,629,966 of CAIGQQ010040406.1, read as the reverse complement.
CCATTTTTAAGTATAAATAGTGTAAGTAGTGCGTTCACACTGAAAACTCTAAAAATAATAAGTGCACTTTAATTACCCGGATGATGCACTCATTCCACCGGTAATATGAAGTGTGTAATGATGGACACTTCACGCACTCAACGACCGGAGCTTCGTGCACGTAACGGAAGAGGCGGAACCAATCGTGCGAACATGTTGGATAACTTTATTTATTTTTGACTGTGAAAGCAAATTTCTCCTACAAGAGTGATTATAGCGCCTCCCGATGGTGAATGCGGTTATACTCATGACAGGTATTATTAGGAATTTTGGTCATTTATTTCTATAATTTGGCAACCGTCAAACGTCATCTGGGAAACGGTTTAAACTTCCGCTTAGTAAAGTCATTAGTGTTCCATTTGGGACAGCACTACATACATATACTATGCTTTTGAGTGTGTAAGTGCATAAGTACATAGTGCATAAGTGCATAGTGTATAGTGTGTCATTTGGGACGCAGCTTATATTTCGATCCCCTGTGACTCGTTCCAGCTTGTGTATTTAAGTTGTCACTTTTTCCCTCTGTTCCTCACTTGTTTTTGAGTCAGTCCTGGTGAGCTTGCCTTGTGTTCCCTTGATCTCCTGAGCTACGTCTAGTAAGACGGTTTTATTTTGCTGTTTGCTTGCTGCTTCATTGTCTCTTTGTTTTCTCTCCTCGTGGAGTTTTTCTTTGTTTATTATATTGTTAAAATATTTTATATACCTCATTCTGAGAAGAACCTAAGTTGTCTGTTTTGCTACCTCATTTTTGGGAAGAACCTAAGTTGTGTGTGTGTGTGTGTGTGTGTTAATAAAAATAATGATGATGATGATGATACTAATAAATGCTTTGTTTTCTGAATTCCCACTTTAAGTGTTTTTTTTTTTCTTTTGGGTCCAACACAACTGCCCCTCTGGTTCAGTGGTTAAGTCTCCACACCAGAGACCTGGGTTCAAGACCCGTTCGTGACAAAAGGTACTTTAAACCTGATCCGCTTTGCTAAAGAACACGAACCATTGTGTGAATGCTACATAATGATTATAAAAACATAACATCTTTGGAATCAGTTATACATTTTAATAGGTTTAAGTTGATTATGTTCACAGAAGCTGTGTATTATATAATTACTGACTGCAAAATGTATTCCTTAAAGGGAGAGATTGTCCAAAACTGTAAATTCTGTCATTTACCTATGCTGCTTAGTGACGGGAATAACAGTGCTATAAATAAATGGCGTACCTAACAGTTTTACTTACGTAATGAGTAATGAATTGAATTAGTTACCCCGTTACAATGCCATTACCGTTACTAACAATAAAATGCCCATTATTATATTTGAGAACACTGAAGCGGTTTTCATGTGAGCAGTGTTTCTCTCAGCCAGCCATAGGACCTCTCTTTCTCTGGGGTGGGTGTGTGTGTTCGGGGCTGGGGCATGACACATAACCAACCAGTGATGATGATTGGTGTGTCTGTGAATGTGGTGTAACTGAGAACGTGATGATTGGCTTAGAGTACATTTCCAATGTTTGCCAATCAGAGGCAGAGTAGGGTGAGTGTTCACACAAGCACAGTCAGTCGAACACACCATCGATAAGCAGTCAGAACGATGGCAAATCCAACAAGTTCAAAGGTATCGTTTAATGAAACTGGAAATATAAGCATGACTTTTCCCTCATTGAGGTGAAAGACCTATATTGTGCAACTTATGCCCAGGAATCGATGACAAGTAATTCTAACCTAATGAAGCCACAAAAATAGTGGCTATGCAGATGATAACGTGAGCTCTGCTACCAAAGGAGGAAACGAAGCCGCGACGTCAAAGCAAACTTCATTTTTCTCCACTGCAAACACTTATTACTCAGACAGAATTAAACACAATAATAGCTAGATATATATAGTTAAGGACATGCTGCCATTGTCTCTCACATTGTTCCACAACAACATTGGAATAGTTTAGTGTACAATGTTTTATATTTATTGTATAGTCATTTGACAAATTATTATTTTTTAAAGTAACGCAATAGTTACTTTACCTGGTAATTAGTTACTTTTATAATTGTGTAAATCAGTTACTAACTCGGGTACTATTTGTGAGAAGTAACTATTAACGATAACTAGGGCCACACGGAATCTGCGAGCGCAGAATTCCGCAGATTTTTATATTTTCATATATGAATATGAAAATATTCATATTATTTTTTTACAATACAGTTTGTAAAGTACTATTTTCTGTCTTTTAGTAGAGATTTTATGTAAGAGACATGCTTTGTTTACCAAATAAAGTGGATCTAATTGGATTCGCATTGTAAACATTAAATAAAAGTTAAAAAGGTATTATTTTTATTTAATATATTACGTTTTTTGTTATGATACTCCCAAAATCATTCCGCATAAATCCGCAGATTTTTAACAAAATACTCAGTTACTCAGTTAAAGGAACATGCCAAAACTCATGCTCAAAGCTCATGCTTCATATGTCACAAACCTGTTGGAGATTCTTTCTTCTTCTTTAAAAAAAAACAAACAAAAAAAACAGTCTTTGCTTGCCAATATTGAAAGCCAAAGGAAAGCTGGAAACTATATTGATACATAGTATTGGTTTTTCCTACTATGGAAGTCTAAAGTTACAGGTTTTAATCTTTCTTCAAAAATATCTTCTTTTCTGTTCATAAAAAAACTCATGAAGGGTTTGGAAACACTTGAGGGTGAATAAACCCATGTAGCAAAAATTCAGGCCCAGATTTGGCATAAAGCTGGCCCAGCAGACATTCGTCCGGATCTGGCATACAGCATGTGGACCAAACATGGCCTGGGTTTGGCAGAGGCGGCGTTTCATATAGGCAGCACTCAAGACTTGGGCCAGACATCAAATGTAGTATTTGGCCCAGATGTTAAAAATGTATATGTGGGCCATGTAAGTTTGGCCAGTCTTGACCCACTTTTCAAATACATACAAGTTATTTTTGAGTAAAGAAAAACATTTACCAATCAGGTCCCTTCAAGAAAAAGCACACCTATAAAGCAAATGTTGATTGTGTGGGCCAGATCTGGGCCAGAGAAACTTTGCTATGTGGGAATAGTGTGTAAAATTATTTTTTTGGGGTGAACTATCCCTTTAAAAAAGCCAAATGAAGTAACTTTCCCACATGCACCCATGATCGGTTTGTGTAAATCTTTACCAAACAAGAACTTACAAGCAAATCCCAGAAAAGCAAAAGACACTGGATGGAGGAAATCTGCTGAATTTGTCTGATGGTTTGCTTGTAATGCTTTCTGCAAAGCCTTTTTGGTTTCGTCAAACATACTTGTGGAAAATTAGTAGTTACATAAAACCTAAACTCATTTTCAAAAAGCAGTAACAATTATTTGTTGACATCTGTGCAATGATTAATGCATTGCATAACGTTTCCCCCCCCCCACCTCTCATGCGCACATACGTTTTATGTGTCAAGATGTTTCCTGGCACTAGACGAGCACGACCTCTCAATTAGCATAATGAATTACTTCCATCCCATTAATAGCACACAATCCCTTTTTAGCAGCTGAGAAATTCACTTTCATAATCTGCTTTAGCTCATCTACACTCAGCGGAGATTCACAGAGCAATGCAAGGCAGCAGCGTTTCTATTAAATGGGAAAACAGGCCAACAAGGCATCAAACTTCTTTTTGGAAAGGATGGTCTCATTCATATTCATACACAAACAGTACATTTTGTGCATTTGCATAGACCCTGACATGGGTCAAAGAAAAAAAAGGGCATTCAACCATAAGACTAAATGTGTTTCCCTCAAATATTAGAATATGTCCATGACTTAAAAGTAGGCCCACACGGAATCTGCGTCCGCAGAATTCCGCAGATTTCTGCAGTTTTTTAGCCCATCATTGATTCTGTTTATTTACTGGTGTAAATGTGTGGAAATTTATATTTATTCAGTTTTCAAATTAATTTCAGTAAAATACTGATTAATATGAAAATATTCATATGTTTTATTTACAACACAGCTTGTAAAGTAATATTTTCTGTCTTTTAGTAGAGATATTTTTCGAGAGACTTGCTTTGTTTACCAAATAATGTGGATCTAATTGGATTCGCCTTGTAAACATTAAATAAAAGTTCAAAATTTATTAGTTTTTATTTTATATATAATTTTTTTTGTTATGATGTTGCTAAAATAATTCAGCATAAATCCGCAGATTTTTAACAAAATACTCCGCAGCAATAGCAAAAAATGTCCGCAGATCTGCAGACATTTTTTGTTATTTCTGTGGAGTATTTTGTTAAAAATCTGCGGATTTATGCAGAATGATTTTAGGAGTATCATAACTAAAACCCTAATATATGAAATAAAAGTGATACCTTTTTAACTTTTATTTAATGTTCACAATGTGAATCCAATTAGATCCACTTTATTTGGTAAACAAAGCAAGTCTCTCATATAAAATATCTACTAAAAGACAGAAAAATTGACTTTACAAACTGTATTGTAAATAAATCATATGAATATATTCATATTAGTGAATATTATTACTGAAATTAATTTAAAAACTGAATGAATATACATTTTTAGCCCAATGATGGGCTAAAAATCTGCGGAAATCTGCGTGATTCTACGTGTGCATATTCCGTGTGGGCCAACTTATAAGGCTTTAAAATACATTCATTCATTTTCCTTCGGCTTTGTTCCTTATTTATTAGGGGTCACCACAGCGGAATGAACCACCAACTAATCCAGCATATCTTTTACACAGCGGATGCCCTTCCAGCTGCAACCAGTACTGGGAAACATCTGTACACACTCATACACTACAGCCAATTTAGTTTACTCAATTCACCTATAGCGCATGTGTTTGGACTGTGTGGAAAACCGGAGCACCCAGAGGAAACACAGAGGGAACATGCAAACTCCACACAGAAATGCCAACTGTAGTTGACCTGTTTTCAGTTTTCCTGTGAATCATTATCACTATTAAAGCTATAATCTAAATGATACCTATGCAATATCAATAGCAAGAGATGTGTGTGGTGTCAGTTTTGAGCAGTTGTAAATATTCATACCAGGCGTGAGGCTCTCGGTCATATAATAATCGTCAGGATTGATGAACGGCAGCTGTTGCTTCACTGACTGTTTGGGGATCAGATACAGCACTTCTGCCACACGTCCGTCCTCGATGACTGACATGCGTTTGACGGAGTGTGTGCGCTTGATGCGGGTGCGATCCACATGCTGACTGCGTCCTGATCCACACAGCTTCCCTAGGCTGTTCAGAGTGGGAAGGGACGGCATGGACACGGTGCACGATTAGTCCTCAAAATGTGACTGAAAACACTCAAAGAATGGGAGGTCTTTGGACAAAATGTCAACCAGAGAAACCTCTGAATCTTCAGATCAACCAATCTTAGATCCTGCTAGTGCATCCTAATCCACATAGCTTTCTCAGACTGTTCAAATTGGGAAGGGACGGCATGGACATGGTGCAAGATTGGTCCTCAAAATGTGACCAAAACACTCCAAGAGGTCAAAATGCCAACATAAAAAACTGAGATTCAACCAATCTTAAATCTTGTGTCCCAATCGACACAGCTTCCCTAGTCTGTTCAAAGTGGGAAGAGAATGTAAGGGAAGAGAAGGGGTGAACGCGGCGCACAATTAGTCATCAAAAGGAGGTGAAATCACTCCCAAAAATGGGAATATTGAAGTCTTGACCAATGAAAGGTCAAAACATCAACCTAAAAAACCTCCTGGTCCTGAATAAAAGGTTGAGTAAATGGTCAAATCTTGAAGTTTTGACCAATGAGAGGCCAAAACGTCAACCTGAAAAACCTTTGATTCTTCAGTTCAACCAATCTTAGATCTTGCTTTTCCAGGTTAAAAGGTTGCCAGATTGTGTCCCGATCCGCACAGCTTCTGCAGGCTATTCAAAGTGGAAAGGGACGGCATGAACACCGTGACAATTAGTCCTCAAAATGTGATGAAGACTCGAAAAAATGGTCAAATCTTGATGTATTGACCAATGAGAGGTCAAAACGTCAAACTGAAAAACCTCTGATACTTCAGTTCAAACAATCTTAGATCTTGCTTGTCCTGGTTAAAAGGTTGCCAGATTGTGTTTCAGTCAACACAGCGTCCCCAGGCTATTTAAAGGTGTTTAGTACTCAAAATGTGACCAAAAACACTCCAAAAAAAGGGGCAAATGTTGAAGTATTCACCAATGATGGGTCAAAATATCAACCTGAAAAACTTCTGATTCTTCAGGTCAAGAAATCTTAGTTCTTGCTTGTCCTGGTTAAAAGGTTGCCAGATTGTGTTCAAATCTACACAGCTTCCCAAGGCTATTTAAAGTGGTATAGTCCCCAAATTGTGACCAAAACACTCCAAAAAAAGAGTGAAATGTTGAAGTATTGACCAATGAGGTCAAAACATTCACCTGAAAATCCTCTGATTCTTCAGTTCAACCAATCTTACATCTTGCTTGTCCTGGTTAAAGGGTTGCCAGATTGCCTTCCAATCTACACAGCTTCCCCAGGCTTTTTAAAGTCGTTTAGTCCTCAAATTGTGACCAGAAACACTCTAAAAAAGGGTGAAATGTTGAAGGATTGAACAACGAGGGGTCAAAACATCAACCTGAAAAAACTCTGTTTCTTCAGGTCAACAAATCTTAGATCTTGCTTGTATTGGTTAAAAGGTTGCCAGATTTTGTCCCAATCCACACAGCTTCCGCGGGCTATTCAAAGTGGTTTAGTCCTCAAAATGTGGCCAAAAACACTCCAAAAAAGGGGTTTTTGAGAGGTCTTCGGCCAAAACGTCAACCCGAACAACCTCTGATTCATCAGCTAATCCAATCTTAGATCTTGCTAGTTCTGGTTTAAAAGGTTGCCAGATTGTGTACCGATCCACACAGCTTCCGCAGGCTCTTCAAAGTGGTTTAGTCCTCAAAATGTGATGAAAACCACTCCAAAAAAGAGTGAAATGTTGAAATATTGACTAATGAGAGGTCAAAACGTCAACCTGAAAACACTCAGATTCTTCAGGTCAATCAACCTTAGATCTTGCTAGTCTTGTTTTAAAAAGTTGCCAGATATAAAGCTCCTCACTCACAGCTCTTCTTTATCTGAAGACCACGAATGAACTCTATGCCTGAGTGTAAAGTATAAGAAGAGGCTGGAATATCTCCTCGGCTTCTCCCAAGAGGATTAACCCTGACGTCTACACTACGATTATCTCTTGGACACGACTAGATCATGCCACCAGAGCTGCCGCACAAGCCGCTTGAGGAGACTAGTTTAATGACACTACTAAAAATATACTGTGCTGCGCGGCTAAATCAAGAATGCTCATCATTGAGACAATTAACAAGTCCTTATTTGCACCGTTTGAGTCCTAATTTAGACACAAAGTCTGGTTTTTGCGAATTAAAACGTAGCGCGCAAGATTAGCTGCAAATCTGGGCAGATGCTCGGAGATCCAGGTCTGCGGTAATCCTGCAAAACTCCTGTAAATCTTTAAATCGCTGGATTTTCTTATTTAGCCGAAGAAATGGCATCAGAATGAAAAAATAATAATTATGTAATGATGAAGGGGGAAAATGGACCCCTATTGCAGAAATAAATACACTCTTTATATTAAATCTATATATATAAATAAGTCTTAAAAACATCATTTTAGACATGCCACTTTATGTTGAAATGTAAACAAAAGCTGAGAATTGGGTTTTTTTTCTGCAATGATGGCTCTTGTACATCGACTTATTATATTTTGGGAGACACCTGTGTCATTTCCAGTCACAAAAACTAAAAGTAACTTTAAGTCAGAAGGGGTATGAATATATATACACTCGCTGGACACTTTATTAGGTACACCTGTCCAACTGCTTGTCAACGCCACAGCATACCTGAGCATTCCTGCTGACCACGTCTATCCCTTTATAACCATCGTGTACCCATCTTCTGATGGATATTTCCATTGGATAATGCGCCATATCATAAAGCGTGAATCATCTCAGACTGGTTTCTTGAACATGACAATGAGTTCACTGTACTCAAATGGCCTCCACAGTCACCAGACCTCAATCCAACAGCGCACCTTTGGGATGTGGTGGAATGGAAAATTCGCATTATGGATGTGCAGCCAACAAATCTGAAGGATTGAAGGATTAAAGGAAGTTCTGAAGGCAAAAGGGGGTCCAACCTGGTACTTGTAAGGTGTACCTAATAAAGTGGCGGGTGAGTGTATTTGTTTAATATATCCATATGAGAGTCTGAATTCTTGAGCAATGCACTTTGTAATGTATACAGTACAGGTTGTAAATAAAAAGGCTTACTGAAAAATATGATTTCTATTTTGCCACTTCAAAACTGCATATTTGAAGGGATAGTCCACCCAGAAATGTAAAATCAGTATGAGTTTATTTGTTCCACTGAACACAAAAGAGGATAACTTGAAGAATGTTGCAAACCAGTGACCACTGATATCCATAGTAGGAAAAACAAATACTATGGGAGTCAATGGCTGGAGGTAATGCTGCACGATATTAGAAAAATCTGACATTGTGATGTTTTTTTGCTGCGATATATATTGCGATGTGAAAACAATTTCACCAGATGGCTTGAATAACTCTATTTGTGAAAATTGGTTGGGTTGATCTTGTAAGGATGTGAATCATATAAAAAACTGCAAGGATAATTACAATACAGCAAAGAAAAAAGTCAAATTAACAGATCTTAATGGTTTTCCAGAGAGTCAAACTGTATTTAGATACAGAAATTTAATAATGTAATATAAAATAAAACTGGAGCGACACGGTGGCAGCAAGAAGGTCGCTGGTTCGAGCCTCGGCTGGGTCAGTTGGCATTTCTGTGGAGTTTGCATGTTCTCCCCTTGTTTGCGTGGGTTTCCTCCGGGTGCTCTGGTTTCCCCCACAGTCCAAAGATATGTGGTACAGGTGAATTGACTAAGCTAAATTGTCCATAGTGTATGTGTGTGCATGAGAATGTATGGATGTTTCCCAGTGATGGGTTGCGGCTGGAAGGGCATCCGCTGCGTAAAAACAAATGCTGGATAAGTTGGTGGTTCATTCCGCTGTGGCGACCCCAGATTAATAAAGGGACTAAGCTGAAAAGAAAATGAATGAATGAATGAATGAAAATAAAACCGTTTAGTCTTCTTTGTATTAATAAATCTGTTAATTTCTCTTACAAATGCTTTACATGGTGCCTGAATGCTTTACGCTTTCTTGAAATGCCTTTAAAAGACATGCAAATGATAAAGATTCACTCTGTGATAGTTATAGGTTGCGATGACTCCACAAATCTCATGTAAACATGTAATTTGTTGACATTTTGATATCGATACTGAAGTGAGCCTTAGTTAGAGGTTTCCAACATTCTTCAAAATATCTTCTTCTTGGTTCAACAGTACAGATAAACTCATGATTTGGAACAAGTCAAGGATGTGTAAACCAAGGTTTGCTTTTCATTTGGGGGTGAACTATCTCTTTAATTCAGACTCATCTGCTTTTTATTTGCAATATGACATCCAAAGCCAATTTATTTTATTTAGTAGAGGCTGGTGTCCGGCATAAAAGATACAATTACTGTAACTTAATTAATGTGAGAAAGATGTTCATTGACTGTTACAAATTCACGAATCCCTACCACACCTTTGCATTTATACCTTCGTCCCTAGAGGACAGACGTGAGAACATATGGGCATAAACAGACAATGGGACTTTTCTGACTGAGGGGAAAAACTGTTAAGGCTATGGGGATTGTTGTTAAACATACAGTGCATCTCTTTATTTTCCAGGCACTGGAATAAGACAGATACAGCAGTTTCATATTGTATAAATTTTTTAGGGAATATATTTAAAATCCAGATAGGGCTTAATTTATTTTGACCTTGATCGAAAAATGTAACCACAGCTAAATTTCCTGCTGCTGCCTGGTGATCTTTCATTAGGGATTGTCAGGCTTTCTGCCAATTCTGGGTAGAATAAAAGCTGAAGGGAACTGGAAGTTAGTGTTGCCCTTCAGTTAAAATACAATAAATCAAGTTAAAAAAATGTATAAATAAATCAATATTAATATTATCAGTAATATCAATAATAATGAAAATTATAATAATAATAATAATAATTATTATTATTGTAATTAATTTATTGTTGTATGCATTTGTTTCATTATTATTATTATTAATAATAATAATAATAATAATAATGATAATAATGATAATAATAATGATAATGATAATGATAATGATAATGATAATAATAAAAATAATAATGTTAATAATTATAATTATAATAATAATAATTTTATAAATAATAATGACAATTTAGATCATTTAAAAGGAAAGTAATACCTTGCTGTTAACTATCCCACTGGGCAAAGCACATCTGAAACACATCAGAAAACTGATCTGAAGCATCTCCCTACTATGTTTGCTGATTTAATAATAATATTACCAGAATCACGTTATGGAATTGCACTTTATTGACAGGCAGAACTTAAAGAGGAGTTTTCACAATACAACATGCCTTATGTACCATAATTGACAACTTAGAAATAACATATTAAGCAAATACATACTTAGTGCTATGTATATGTCTTTTTTGAAGAAATAGATTGTCCTATCATCTTTCCCACAGAAAAATGAAACAATAAACCGACTTTCCAGAGTTCACACTTAGCTGATGATTGATTATAAAGCTTGTTTGGCATGCTGTCCCGGGAGAGAGCCCTGAGCTTATGAGATCCTCGAGCCTGGGGCTCCCTCCCGTTTGCAAGGCAAGAGGGGAGTTTGAGCTCAGGTTGATCTCGAGAACTCCCCTGCTGTAGTAGCTAATGAACAGATAGTGATAACTACTTACTAGGGGCATGTCTATGGTGCCAATTTGGATTAGTCAATTAACTTAAGTTGCATGTTTTTGGACGGTGGGAGGAAACCGGGGAACCCGGGGGAAACCCACGTGAGCACGTAGAGAACGTGTAAACTCTGCACAGAAACATCAGCTGGCTTGGTAAGGGCTAGAACTAGTGACATTCTTGCTGTGAGGCAACAGTGCTAACCACTGGGCCACCGTGCCACCCATCTAGGAAAGGAGGAGGAGTAGGGTTGGAAGGGGGGATTCTTCAAAATGAAGATGGCTGTGATATGGAACTTAGGGTATTTATAGTGGCTTAGGAATCGTCTGATTGGTGAATCATAAATTGAATAATGTGAGACCAGCAGCAAGCCATCAGAAGCATGTGATCCTCTCGAAATTAGTTTATAAATAATCTTCACTAAAAACAAAAAAGGAACAGTTTAAAGATTAATTTCTCATCTATGATATCTGTTCTTTTGCCGTTTACTGTCACAATAATGGACTATTTTTCTAGAGAGGGATGGAATTTAAGGAGTAAAAAAAAAGATTATAAAAGCAATTATGTAACAATAAAATGATAAATGCACATGAAAGAAACGTTCAAATAATATTCGTAAACTGTGGACACACTCATACGCACAATTGAAACATTTTCAACATAACATTACCGTCTGGTCGGCGGTACAGAGCACCGAGCACAAAAACAGCTGACACAGGAAAAGTTTCTTTCCTCAGGCCATCTACCTCATGAACAGTTAATATTCTCATATTGTGCAATAAAAGTGCAATACTTTATCATACGCACTTGTACACAGCATCTCATAACAATAAATGATGCAATACTTCTTACGCATCTGTACACAGCACCTTATAACCTGTATATTTATAACAAATCTGTACATACATTTCAACAAAGAGATCTTGTTGGACTGACTGCATCTCTGTTTAATGTCGATCGTCTTTTTTCATATTTATTCTGTGTTGTTACTTGTCACTTTATGTAAACTGGAAACTTCTGTAGCCAAAGCAAATTTCTTGTGTGTGTGAAGCCCACTTGGCAATAAAACTGATTCTGATTCTGACAGGAGCAAACATCAGAAGGGCTCACTCTTACTTTATTATATAAAAAAATTGATAATTTTTGCTGAAATACATAATACAAGATTGCAAAAGCAACGACAAACAGCCATTCTCCACAGTAACCATGATGTAATGTTTGCAGAGTCATTTACAGTGATTTCAAAAGCAGCTTAACCAATCAGAATCAAGGACCGGTTTAGTAATATAACATTAAACATTACAAAACGCATAACTCCCACAAACGAACTCCATCCTGATTATATAAACCGATTTGAATGACATGACAAGACGTCCAAACTCAAACTAGAAAACTAATCGCATCTGAAAAGTGCTTTAGTCGATGTCGAAAATTCACTAAACAATGACAAATTCTGAAGAAAGGCACTGAACTCTTGCTTTTATGAAATTACATGCTAAAAAAATCGGATTAAACAGACATGTGTCCCTCTGACAGACCCAGAGGAGGGTCTTTCTGCACTCTCAGATGCATTAGAGAGGCAGTGAATCAGCAGTTTATACTATTAAGACAGACCCAGGCTCCGTTCCAAACCCTACAGAGATGCCGACGCAAGTAGGATTCTGAAAAAAAGGGTTCTTGAAAAAGGAAATTAGCATGCATTCGAAGACAACAAAACTGCTTCTTCGCACTTGTCCTCTACAGAGAAGGTCATCACATAGTTTAATATAATAAAGAAGGACATTACTATACACTGGCAATCAAAAAAGTTTGTAATAATTAGAGTTTTAGTCAAAGGTATGATCTTATGTCGGGTTCACAGCAAATCAGTTTAAATGTGTGAACAGAGGTGAATTTCCATCAGACGGGTCAAAATAAGGTTAATATTATACTCAATGTGATAATATGGAAGTATGGAAGCCAATTTCAGCTAGGTAAGCAAAAAATAATGCCTTAAAATGTCAAAATGATGATAAAGAGGACATCCTAGAACCGTCCCTGTAAATAAAACATATTTCATATAAAACATGTCTAGCTAAGTCAAAATTTTGACTTAAGGTTTGATTTTTTTCTTACCTGGTGGAAAAGGAATCTCAATGATTTTATATATTATAATTAACACATCTGCAAGTTCGCTTCGATGTGTGCATCAAATATGGCGTCATGTCAAAGTTATGATCTACTGTAGCACCTCAAAATTATGAGATAAGCATGCACCACTAATAAGGAAATCCTAGAACCGCAACTCTAAATAAAGCACATATAAACATTTGTCTTTTTGTCGGTGCCTGTGGTGTAGTGGTTAGTGCGTCGACACATGCACTCTGGTGCTCACGGCAACCCGAGTTCCATTCCGCCTTGCGGCCCTATGCTGATCCTTCCCCTCTCTCTGCCCCCCCCATGCTTTCCTGTCAATTGTCTCTACTGTTCTGTCTAATAAAGGTGAAAAACCCTGGAAAATTATTTTTAAAAAAACATGTGTTTTTAATCTTAATTTTAAATTTTTCATCTCATATTTTTTATTCATTAAGTCATAATTTTGACTTTTTATGTAATAATTTTGACTTTTTAAGGCTTGATTTTTTTCCTTACCTGGCTTCCATATGATATTAATATAATATCAATAATATTATATTATTATTATTAACGCGTCAGCAAGTTCATTGGGTGTGTGCAACAAATATGATGCCATAAAATGTCAAAATTGTGATTTAGCTAGTTATAACTATGAGATCAGTCCCACTAATGAGGAAATATAAGGAGCAATATAAAATGATTGCATGTCTTTTTAACTCATAACTTCAACTTTTTTCTATTTTTATAACTTAAATTTATAAGTCATAATTTTACTTTTTAAGTTATCATTTTTACTTTATAAGTTTAACATCTCATAGTTTTGAATTTATAAGTAATAATTTTGACTTTTTAAGACATGATTTTTTTTTCTTACCTGATGGAAATGGGTTTTCATATGATATTAATACATTATCAATAATATTGTATTAAAAATCAACACTTCTGCAGGTTTTCCTGGGTGCGTGCAACAAATATGATGTCAAAAAATGTCGAAATTATGATTTAGCAAGTCAAAATTATGAGACAAGCCCCACAAGGAAGAAATCCTGGAATCGCAACTGTAAATAAAGCACATATATGTCATTTAAAATTATTGCATTTGTCTTTTTAAATCATAACTTCTATTTTTATCTAATAGTTTTGATTTTCATAAGTCATAAGTTTAACATCTCATAATTTCACATGTTTACGTTGTAATTTAGAATTTTTATCTCATGATATTGCTTTTTTAAGGCATGATTTTTTTGTTTCTTACCTGGCCGAAATGGGCTTCCATATTAACATCATATCAATATTATATTATAATCAACACTTCCAGCAACAACCCAGCACTGGGAAACACCCACTCACTCTTGCATTCACACCCACACATACACTATGGCCAATTTAGCTTATTAAATTTACCTATAGCACGTCTTTGAACTGCGCTACCCACTGCGCCACCGTGTCACCAAAATTATTATTATTTTTTTCATTATAACATAAGCCCCGCTAAGGAAGAAATTCTAGAACCGCAACTGTAAATAAAACACGTATATATATGTCAAATAAAACATATATCTATTTAAGTCATAACTTCAACTTCTCATGGATATCATAATTTCGACTTTATAAGTCATAAGTTTAACATCTCGTAATTTCAAATTTGTAAGTCCTCATTTTGATTTTTTAAGCAACAAATATGATGTCATAAAATATCGAAATTATGATTTACTAATCAAAATTACGAGATAAGACCCACTAAGGAGGAAATCCTGTAAATAAAGCACAAATAAAACATAACTCATGACTCCTCATTTTATTCTAAACTTGTTTATGCGTTTTAAAAATAGAAAATACTATAAGATGTAATAATATTTCAGAAAATGAGAAAGTTTTAAACAGAATTTTTGAACACACAGACTTTGTGAGAATAAAAAACTCATTTTAAAAACACTAAAATACTTGATTAACATTTTTTGAAAAGAGCCTCAAAGTATGTTGGCAGATGCTGACAGATTTCATAACAGGCCATGGAGGATTAGAATTATGCATGTAATCTCTGGACTATCAAACGCTGAACATCATTTACATGTCAACTGAAAATGAGATTTTAAAGGGAGGGGAGAGGAGAGTGATGGAAATGGATGAACAGCGATGAAGTTTTTCTTTCCTCGTGATGCTCTGAGTGATATTGGCCATCGTGAATAATAGAGCTCCGCTGTCTCCATTATGTGAAGCTGTCTTCCGTTCTCTCTCTTTCACACGACTCATGCACTAATCTGACCTCAACATGAAAAGCGTTTCAGTAAAATGTCACGAGAAGGGCAGTTTTAGATAAGTTAGGTAACAAGATAGCTGGAAATATACTAACAATGGATGCTTGCATTAACTTTTAATGTAGTTCACAATCCAGCTGTATGTGAATGCAAAAGATCTGCAAAGTTTTAAAGATCAAAGTACTGAATTAACTTCTTTAGACCCAAGGTGTTTTTTTTTTACATGCACTTTTTTATTTCTCTTCGCTATTTGGGCTAATTGGAACCTAATTACAATAAAACCCTAAGTATCATCTTTTGATACGATGTACTTTTAGAGAAAAAGTATGTGCATATATGTGGACTCGTGGTCCGAATTTACATAAAACACTTTTTTCCTGACTTTTTTTAATGCTTATTTAACATAGAATTTTTTTTGGAACTTGCTTTGACTATCAGAGAGCAAAAACAACATTTTCCCCCATTTTAGACAGTTAAAAATAGTGTTTGGGACATTTCATATAAGCCTGTCACGATATCTATTTTTTGTTTTACGATATATTGCACCAAAATATATCGCGATAAACGATAATATTGTAATTTTAAGACTATTTTAAGGAGCTCATTATATAATGCCAGAATCACAATATAATATCATCATATGCAAGTACACTCTTCTAAAGAACACATCATATTTTATTTTGTCATTTTAACAATTTAATAATTAGGCATTGGAATCAGAATGTGAAAACGCATGCCCTAAACAAATAAATAATAATAAACGTTAACAAGAAAATGCAAGGTAAAAAGTAACCGAGGCTGCAATATCTGCTCCCAGATCTATTTTCAGTTGTCAGGCACCCACATCAAAATATACTTTATTCATTTATGGTAAATACTATAGTGTTTTTTTAACCGTACTGACACTGACACCTCCTATAGAGATAGAGAGGTTGTGTAATCAGCTAAAATGTTGCAAGAATTGGTTTTTATGTATGGCCGATATATATTGCATCACCAAAAATCATTGAGGTTATGTCCATGTATTGTGCGATAAGTCGATATATTGATTATTGTGACAGGCCTAATTTCATATGCTGCAAAACAGTTGCAGGATGACACTGTATGTCTTAACAAAATATAAAAAAAAATTTAAATAGCCATTTAAGAGCTAAAATGTGCTGTCCACATATGTGGACACTCAAGCCCTAGGAGGTTAAATAGTTACTGTTTAAGAAAGAACTGGCTCAAAAACGTCATCAGTAATTTCAGCCTTACTTCTGGTACAAAATATTGTAGGTTTTTAATAGTCTCAATTACAGTTTTGTAATTGTCTTCGTTGGCTGGCAAAAAAGGGATTAGTTGACTTTACTTTAAAAAATGAGTAAACATGTAGCTTTTAAATCATTGACTCTACTTAAAAAAAAATTAAATTCATTGCTTTTAAAGTGATTAGCTGACTTCACTTTAAAAAGTGTGCAAATCTGGCAATTGAGTTCATCTAATTCACCCATAGTGTACGTCTTTGGACTGTGGGGGAAATCGGAGCCAACACATGGAGGACATGCAAACTCCACACAGAAATGCCAACTGGTCCAGCCAGGACTCGAACCAGTGACCTTCTTGCTGTGAGGTGACGGTGCTAACCACTAAACACCTGTGTCGCCCCTATCTGGAATGCAAGAGTTGAAAAAAAAAATACTGAGAACATTGAATTTAAAGCTGTCTAATTTAACTGCAAGGCACATTACTATTCAAAAAATTAAGTTTTGGTAAAATGAATGCATTAAATTTTCTAAATATCTTCATGGAACATGAACTTTACCTAATATTTAAATGATTTTTGGCATAATAGAAAAATCTATAATTTTAACAAATACAATCTACCCATACAACATACTGTAAGGCATAATGTAAAAGTAGTCGAGCCCTAAAATCATCCAACCACTGATTTCAGTTCAGCATCTGAGTGAAACACCACTGGGTGTGAAAGGATGGGCAGGACACCGTGTCCTCTTCATGTTTTAGATGACATGCCAAGCTCTCAGCCTACATTAATCTTTAATTTTTCACTTTTTTTTTCTTTTAATATACAGTGGAAGTCAAAATTATTAACTCCTGTGAATTATTTTTTTTTTCAAATATTTCCCAAAATGATGTGCATTGAACAGTGCAAGCATTTTTTTTTTACAGTATTTCCTATAATATTTTTTCTTCTGGAGAAAGTCTTATTTTGCTTTATTTCGGCTTGAAGAAAACCAAAACATTTTAAGGTCAATATTAATAAAGGGTCTTAAAATTCCTAAAATGTCTTAAAAATCTCAAAATCTAAATTTTAGGTCTTAAAAAGTCTTAAATTGACTGAAATATTGTGTTGTACAGTAGGTCTTAAATCTTTTTAAAACAGGTCTTATTTATCTATTTTTTATTTATTTTTCGAGTGCGTTGGACTGATTTTTGCTGTTTATTAATGAACCCCTTACCCAAAGAGCACCGATACATTATTTAAGATACCCCTGAGTACTTTTTGTTTGATTTTAGGTCTTGTTTTTCCTTTGTTCAAGTATTGCTGCCCAATCTGGCCAACACCCATACAACAATTCCTCTCAATAAAACTTCAAACTTTTTATTTAAAAAGGTTTATTAATTTTTTTTTTACTCTATTTACCATAATGGTTTAATTATTTTTACTTACAATAACATTAGTTTAAAAGTGCTCCATGTATTTACTGCTGAGGACACCGACCTGGACAGATTTCTGTGCGTAGATTTAGTTTATTATATTTTGTAAAACTTTTAAAACATTTGATAATTTTTTTAAACAATTTTTAAAGAAAGATTTGGAAAAGTGTATGGATACAAGTAGAGCTTGCTTGTTTTTACACAAAAATTAAAATATTTTGCTAAGAAATATCAAAAATATTGAAATTTTGTATTATTAATTTATCATTGTATTATTAAATGTATTAAATTATAATTGTTTTTGATAGGGCAAATAAGAATCTTTTCCATCTGGGCCATTTGAAAAAAAATCCTTAGTCTTTAGCCCTATATGCTTTTAATATTTTATTCATAATGGTCTTAAAAATGTCTTAAAAAGTCTTAAATTTTAGCTTGGTGAAACCTGCAGAAACCCTGTTTTAGCCCCCTTGAGCAATATTTGTTTTCAATTGTCTCCAGAACAAACCATCGTTGGCCAATGACTTGCCTAATTAACCTAGTTAAGCCTTTAAATGTCACTTTCGGCTGAATATTAGTATAAAAAATATCTAGTCAAATATTATGTGCCATCATCATGGCAAAGATAAAAGAAATCAGTTATTAGAAATGAGTTATTAAAACTATTATGTTTAGAAATGCGTTGAAAAAAATCATCTCTCCTCTAAACAGAGATTGGAAAAAACAATATACAGAAGAGCTTATAATTCAGGAGGGCTAATAATTCAGGAGGGCTTATAATTCAGGTGGGCTAATAATTCAGGAGGGCTTATAATTCAGGAGGGCTAATAATTCTGACTTCAACTGTATCTTCCATATTCTCTATACAGTAAACAAACAGGTTTGGTGTTTCTTCTTGTAAGCGCAGCACACAGCCAATTAGCTACAAACAAAATGCACCATTAAGGTTAGAGTGAAAATCTCTGTGCACCAGTTTCACCCCCTGAAAACTGATCCAGCATCAGTTCCAGCACACAAATCAGAGACAACTCCCTTTCAGAGGAAAACAAAGCCACAAGCGCAAACGCAAAGCACCCGACAGAGACAAACACATAAATCACTCAGAGCGTAAAAAAGGCCAAATCTGCGCTTACCATCCAGTCCAAAGCAGGACGTGATTTTTTGGGCGTAGTTGCACAGTCCATCATAAGGAGGCTGTTTTTGCTGGTGCACCGCACTCTTCTCCCCCATCTCTACTGACAAACATACACACGCTCACACCCTTCCAGACTCGCAGGACGGCCCCGGCAGGACCTTCTGAGGCTGCGTCCTCATCAATAATTCACATTCGCACGCGGCCACATGCACACGCGCACAGCAGACTCGGGAAAGTGCTGAGACGGAGAGTCCTCGCTGCATGTGCTCTGCTGTCCCGACTGAGAGGAAGAACAGCAGGAGGAGGAGATTCAGGTTACCGCGGCAGCCGTTGTCAAGGATAGGCCGGTGATGCTGCAGTCTAACAGGTAGAAAGTCTGCCGTTCCTGGTGCAGAGCAGGGCGGGGCATTTACGGGACGAGCAGAACAGAGATGCAACAACACACACAAACTAACACACACACATGCTTATACACACAAGCACTGGGTTTTCTATCCTGATGGGGACTCTACATAGGCTAAATGATTTTTTTACTGTAGAAATGCTATCCTCTTCCCCTATCATTGCCTCTAAATTGGGACAGCTTAATTCTTTTACATTCAATCTACTTAAATTTGTAAAAACTAATAAGTTGATTTAAATCATTCATGTTGTCCCAACACAAATAGTTTGTGTGGAACCCAGCGTTTTTGACAGTGCTGTAAAACTTTATTCTGTGTGATTTATAAGCCTCGCCCCATGTTGGTGTGGGTTTCCTCCGGGTGCTCTGGTTTCCCCCCACAGTACGAAGACATGTGTTATATGTGAATTGGGTAAACAAAGCTGACCATAGTGTATGTGTGTGT
>CAIGQQ010040406.1:8583220-8609671 GCA_903798035.1 Danio albolineatus | reverse complement strand
ATATGAGCAATTCCATGCCAATGTCAACCCTTGCCAAGAATATATTGTCACCATAAATAGCGAAACCCTTCTAACTTTTTTTGTGTGTCCTTGTATTTTACAATGCTGTACAAATACTCAAAAATGTCTCAGTCAATGTTTTCAAACTATTTTATTTGATTTACCAAAATCTCACAAGTGGCAATTTTTACATCCATCACATCCATAACAGAAAGTGTCACATCCATAACGAAGCTTTTTCCTCATAAACGCAAAAATGTAAATTAAAATAAAACCAACCATTTTTTTCTATAGAGAGCCGACACTTATCCTGGTGATTATCATTATTTCTTTTGGATTGTGCAGTTTAATCCACAGAATTTCTACAAAGTATGTTGTATACTGCAAACTCGCAGACTTTTTTCATACATCCATAACGCATGTTTATTTTCCTCATTTAAAGTATGAAAATTGTTCACAGATTTATATTTTTCTGATCCCAGAATTCTGTTTATATTTGTTTTGGAAAAAATAAACAGATACTTCAATATAACGTAAAAATACACCTTATCTGTGCGTTTATGTTTTGAGTTTTTACTGCAAATGTCACATCCGTAACGCTGGAATTGCTCATATATATATAAAAAATATTTGACATTTCTGCAATCAAGCATACGTTTTTGTACATTAAGGAAAAATCGTAGCTTTAGTTGTTTTTTCCATAGTAGGAGATGCTGATAGTACCATAAAGTGCTTTCATCTCTCAAGATGTTGCTCGGACATGCGGTGCTGATAAGCCGCTTCAGCCCTTCACAGTTCACTCATTGAACATGGGAACATGGCCATCGCTCAATAATACAGACGGATATATTGATTCACCTAAGAGCTACAGCATTAAAACGACAAAGTGCTGAGTTGTGGGAAACCAAACCACTTGAATATTCCGCAAACCTCAGTTGCATTTAACATTGCACCATTAATATCTTATTATCTGTATTTAATGGTTACGCATCTTTATAATCTGCCATTACTCTGTGCAGTTAATGTGTTATAACTTTGTATGTTTAGAAAAACCCACTAATACCAATTCATGTAAATCTTTGAGGTTGCTTGAGCAATGAGCTACGAGCTGAGAATTTGGTGATGGAGCACAAAACACAGACAAATACATTTATTTTATGCAGGAAGCAAAACACAAATATGCTAACCATAGCCCAACTAACACAGAACATTCCCAGGGGTCCCCATATAGTTTCCATTTGACTATGTTTTGGGAACCAAACATGAGGGCGCTAAAAAACCCCACTTAGAAATCTGATATATGGCAATATATTTCATTTATGACATACAAGTTCATATTTGAACTTCGCATGCTATCTAAAAAAAAAAAGAAAATATTTTGCTGCTTGTTCAAACTACATATTTATAATGAGCTGCATCAACAAAATTCTTGAGTTGTTTTATGTTCAATCCACTTAAATTTGTAAAACAATTAAGTTAACTTAATTGATTTGTGTTGGGACAACATGAAGAAATTATTTGGAACCCAGGATTTATTAGTGTCATATGCAATATATATTTATGCTTCATATTAACATATATTTGTTCCAACCATTTGTGCAAATAGCCTATATTAAATATAACATAATATAAACACATAAATAACATATAGCTAATATATTTGAACATATATGTGCATATTTGTAATTCCACTGATTAAAAAATATATATTTAAACAGTTACTTTTACAATATATTTGACATAGATTATGATTCAAATATGAAACTTGTATGGCCATATAACATTATATGGGAACTTTCTTCATAGGTTGTTGTTGTTGTTTTCATTCTTTTTTTTAGCTTAGTCCCTTTATTAATCTGGGGTCGCCAGCGGATGACCTTCCAGCTGCAACCCATCACTGGGAAACATCCATACACACTCATTCACACACAAACACTACGGACAATTTAGCTAACCCAATTCACCTATACAATACGTCTTTGGACTTGTGGAGGAAACAGGAGCACCCCGAGGAAACCCACGTGAACACGGAGAGAATATGCAAACTCCACACAGAAATGCCAACTGACCCAGGCTAGGCTCGAACCAGCGACCTTCTTGCTGTGAGGCGGGGAGGTTTTCAGTTAACGAACAACTGATAAGATAACATTCCGATAACGTTCTTCTAACCTAGAAGGAATGCTCTATTCACGTAAAGAAAATTAAAAAGAAATTCTTGTTTATATAAACTCTGGGAACATTTGGGAACCATAAACTAACGTTCCCAGAACGTTTGAGAATCAAAGCCAAATCCAAAGAAGACTGCTGAACACAGGAACTCTCCACTGATATTAAATAAAGCACTCAAAGCCTTCAGAACATATATCCGACAATAACACCAACTCTGGTGCCATCTGTTGGTTTACTGAAGCAAATTCAATATTGCTCTTCCCAAATACTGTTACATGTTTTTAATCAGATAGGAGTTTGTTTTTTAAACCAACAAAAAAATCAACAAAAACTATATATTATGACCGTCCGTCAGCCTCTCAGTTTAATATTAAGTCAAGTGTGAGTTCTTCAGTAGGCTAATCGATGCTATATTATGGATGGAAGTTTCTGAGGAGATGCTAATGGGTTTTCATACCGCATAATCAACAGTGATCAAGTTAATAATAAGCGCTTACATTCTGCCGCATGAGCAGGTGAGGCCGATGACTGGAGTTAATGGACATAGCCTACTGTAAATGATGATGATGATGATTGATGATGATGATGATACATGAATGTCCCACAAACTCACCGCGTACTGACATTCCTGAAACACCGTGTCCCGGTCCGGACGGGAATCTGATCCGAGTATCGGTTCCTGCCGGTACTGCGACGATGACGCGCACGAGCACGAGCTTCTCTTTAAAGAGCTAGAATTGAAGGGTTTTGTTAGACACTTTAATTTTTACATACAGATTTTATACATTTTCAGAAACAGGTCAGATTGAGTAGATTACATTTAAACATTTATATTAAACAATTACAAAAATGTCACTTTACTTGCATTTAATGTTTTTATGTGATTATAGATCACTTTTATAAATGTGTTTTGGTGCATATTTGACTAGGTCAACATAGAATACAAATTTACTTTCAAAGATCTGTTCACACACTCATTCACACACATACTATGACCAATTTAGCTCACTCAATTGACCAATAGCACATGTCTTTGTACTTGTGGGGGAAACTGGAGCACCCAGAGGAAACCCATGCCAACACGGAGAGAACATCCAAACTCCACAAAGAAATGCCAACTGACCCACTGAGGCTTGAACCAGCGACCTTCTTGCTCTGAGGCGATTGTGCAACCCACTGCACCACTGTGACACCCTCGGTCAACTTAAAATTTAATGGAATAAAGTTCTATTCTACACTGTGCAGTGCCTGAATATTCAATATCATAACACACAAGGAATATCCCAGTGTTAATCAAGTTTGTATACTTTCATGTTGACTTTTACCTATTCACTATTTTACCTATTCACTATTCACTATAAGTTATCTCGTCATTAACTAACTGGCAAAGAAGTCTGGACTTTCTGGTGGAAACATATTCATTGGGTATGGATACACGCAGTATATATTTGGGAGTGAAAATTTGCAAGAATGAAGGTCCAGACTCAGCCCACGGGCCATCTGCAGCAGCCTGTGATGTTTTAAATTAGATCACAGATTGGCCCACCAGTGAGAAAAAGAAAATAAATATTTTGAACTGATCAGTGTTGCCATCTTGTTATGAGACCTGTTTCACCTCAGTAAGCACAAACAAAGTCCACTTACAAACTAGAATTAAACTACTCTGTATGCACCAGACACTTTCTTATCAACACTTCACAGTTCTGAAAAAAAAAAAAAAAAAAAACATCTTACAATTTTCAGTGTCCTTCACACAGATGAGTGGGCTTGACAAACCACATGTAAGAGGCACTCTTTTCCTTTTCCTATGCACCAGATACTGTCTTAGGAACCCTGTGCTTCTTGGAAAACATTGTGTAATACTGAGTGTGCTCTACACAGGTGAGTGGGCTTGACAAACCACCTGTAGGACACCCTCTCCATACACACTACATCACCTATCCAGGTTTTAGGAACTACAAATAATAACTTGACTTCTATTTGGTATCAGAAGTGGCTTATACGAAATGCAAAGGCCTCTAGATTACACTTCTATTACCAAAATAAAATACAATCATGCGCTGATGTTTAATTATTCATTAGGCCAGTAAGGTCTGACTTTGCTTAGACAAAAGTCTTGTCACTTAACAGAAATAATGTACAGAATAGCATCTAAAATCATGGTGCAGTGGAAGAATTACTATAGTGTATGACTCCCATGAGCTTGGAGGACTGCATCCATACATCTCTGCAATGACTCAAATAACTTATTAATAAAGTCATCTGGAATGGCAAAGAAAGCGTTCCTGCAGGACTCCCAGAGTTCATCAAGATTCTTTGGATTCATCTTCAACGCCTCCTCCTTCATCTTACTCCAGACATGCTCAATAATGTTGATGTCTGGTGACTGGGCTGGCCAATCCTGGAACACCTTGACCTTCTTTGCTTTTAGGAACTTTGGGGTGGAGGCTGAAGTATGAGAGGTAGCGCTATCCTGCTGAGGAATTTGCCCTCTCCTGTGGTTTGTAATGTAATGAGCAGCACAAATGTCTTGATATCTCAGGCTGTTGTTGATGTTGTCATCACTCTGCATGTCTCTCACACGCCCCCATACTGAATGTAACCCCAAACCATGATTTTTCCTTCACCAAACTTGACTGATTTCGGTGAGAATCTTGGGTCCATGCGGGTTCTAATATGTCTTCTGCAGTATTTATGATGAGTAGGAAGCAGTTCGACAGATGATTCATCTGAAAAATCTTCTGCAACTTTTCCAAATGATCAACTAGAAGTCAAGTTATTATTTGTTGCTCTTACAACTGGGATCGATGACAAGACTTATGTCAGGTAGTGTATGCTTTAAAAATTAAAAATAAATAAATGAAAAACTTGGAGTTGTCTTAGCATTTACATACTGCAACCCTCTGATGATTTTTAAAAATACATCAGTTTAAATGTAAAAATAGATTCCAGGGGTCATTCATTCATTTTCTTGTTGGTTTAGTCCCTTTATTAATCTGGGGTCGCCACAGCGGAATTAACTGCCAATTTATCCAGCATTTATTTTACGCAGCAGATGCCCTTCCAGCTGCAACCCATCTCTGGGAAACATCCATACACACTCATTCACACTCATACACTACGGACAATTTAGCCTAGCCAATTCACCTATACCACATGTCTTTGGACTTGTGGGGGAAACCGGAGCACCCGGAGGAAACCCACACAAACACAGAGAGAACATGCAAACTCCACACAGAAATGCCAACTGACCCAGCCGAGGCTCGAACCAGCGACCTTCTTGCTGTGAGGCGAACATGCTACTCATTACACCACCGTGGTGCCTAGATTTCAAGGGTCTCGCTTTTAAAATGTTGAGTAGAAACCTTCCTAAAAATGAATGTACGACAAAATAAACCAAACAGCAGAATAGTTGTTGGTTCATTCCACCGTGGTGACCACTGATGTAGGGACTTAACTGAAGGAAAATGAATGTTAATGACTCATATGAAGAATTAAAATGGTTTTTTCACTTACACCTGCACACACGGTCTCAAAAAAAGTTTATAGATCACAACTTTTGCATGGGAAGTGGCATAAACACATTTCCACCACCATTGTATGCATTCCTTCACATTATAAATGAGAACAATATACAATGCAATGTTAATTTTTTTTTTTAAAAAAGCGTCATGGTGGCACAGTGGGTAGCACAATAGCCTCACAGCAAGAAGGTCGCTGATTTGAGCCAAGGCTGGGTCAGTTGGCATTGCTGTGTGGAGTTTGCATGTTCTTCCCTGTGTTTGTGTGGGTTTCCAAACACATGTGGTACAGGTGAATTGGGTAAGCTAAATCGTCCGTAGTGTATGTGTGTGAATGAGCGTGTATGGATGTTTTCCAGTGATGTATTGTGGCTGTAAGGGCATCTGCTAAATAAAACGTGCTTGATAAGTTTAATAAACTAATACATTAATAAATGGACTAAGCCGAAAAGAAAACGAATGAATAAAATGAAAGTAAGCAGAACAAATCGCACAGAAAAAAAACATACAAAACCTGAAGAAAGCAAAGGTTTTAATTGGGACGGAGTGAAATGAAGTAAAGAAAGCCAAAGGACACACTAAACCTCATTAGAGAGATTCACTGCCCCACCAGAATCGAGCAACTGAGATCACATGATATTTCATCCCTAAAACGATCCCCCGATGAAAGACGTTGTCTAAAAAGTGTCGCACAGTGACACCATGGCAGTGGATTCAACAG
This sequence comes from Danio albolineatus, assembly GCA_903798035.1. Taxonomy (NCBI): domain Eukaryota; kingdom Metazoa; phylum Chordata; class Actinopteri; order Cypriniformes; family Danionidae; genus Danio; species Danio albolineatus. The sequence goes on along the minus strand of CAIGQQ010040406.1, from coordinate 8,603,260 downwards.
TTAATTCATCCTGACAGCTGTAAGAGCTACATCTGTATGAACAATGGGTATGAATCAGTAAAGCAGAACAGTGAGAGGGTCAAAGCAGATGAATTACAAACTTCGAACAATTAAAGACAAAGAGCAGAATCTTTTTACATTGCTTTACAAGCTTTGTTTTAAAATAAAACGAAATATTAAACCATTAAACCAATTCTTTTCTTAGGCATATAAATCAAAATCATTAAGTTATTGAGCGTAACCAATTGGTGCATTTAAAATAAGGCATCACAAATTTCCCCATAAATAATAAGCAAAATAAACTTAAACATAAGGGCAGATTGGATTGAAATTAGCTTTCTTCTGCTGCATATGAACAAATATGACCTCGCATGCATTTCACACCAGACATCACTACTGTTTTTACTGTACATTTGTATGTATATGTATATACATATACATCGTTCTTGGTATAAAATGTGCATGATCAAGAATAACATAAAAAAGATGCATTGTTTTTCTCGACGAAACACTCATGCATCCTCTACGATGAGAAATCCTTTGGTTGTCAAAGAAAATACATTTAAAAAGACAGACATTTCGTTTTTTCTCCACATGTAAAATAGATAAACAGACACTAGTGTGCAATTCTTGAAAATAAACACGAATGGTGACACAATGCTGGCTTTAAAGGGACAGTCCACCAAATTTTGCCATATTTTTGCTATATTTTGGAATATTTTGTTTTCATCATTGACCGTCACAAACCTGTTTGGTTTTTTTTTTTCTGTTGAACACTAAGGAATATACTTAGAAAAACACTGAACACACATTGACCCCATAGTGTTTGCTTTTCTAACTATGAGTGTCAAAAGTTACAGGTTTCTGACTTTTTTCTAAAGAACTTCATTACTCATGAAGGTTTGAAACCACTTGAGGGAGATTAAATAGTGAGAGTTTCATTTTTGGGTGAACCATCCCTTTATACAGCTTGATCAATGTACACATGTATGGATGGAAAATGCAAGTTAACGTTTGACATACAGAAATCTGAACCCTGTAAAGACCAAGCCACAATGCATTTTGAAAAAGGCCCTGAAAGCAATCTCTCCGAAATTAAAATAAAAATCCCAACCCCCGTTTCAAGCTGTGCCCTTTCTCTGCCAAATGTACACTGTGTGCGTTTAGCACAGCGTGTCCTTTACGAAGAGCAGATGAAGATTCAGCCTGATGAGTAACACTATTGCTGGTATAATTCCATACTGACACAAAATGCAATTGTATAACGATATCCCCTGTGAGGAAGCAGATAAACTAACCTAGCTGATCATTTCTGAGCTTTAAAAGGAATATTTCATGCAAAAAATAAAACAAAACATTCTCTTTTCCATTGAAAAACTGGAATTTTGTTACTACCAAGCACCACAAAAGAGATCCTGTGCATTATATTCCAAGTCTTTTAAAGGAACACTCCACTTTGTTTGTTGAACTAATGAGTTAAACAGTTGAGGTTTACCATTTATGTATCCATTTAGTCAATCTCTGGGTCTGAAAGGAGCACTTTTAGCTTAGCATAGATCCTTGAATCAGATTAGACCATTAGCATCTTACTTATTTGACAGAGTTTTGATAACTTTCCTATTTAAAGCATGACTCTTCTGAAGTTATATTGTGTACTTGGACCGACAGAATATGAAAAGTTGCTATTTTCTAGGCTGATATAGCTAGAAACTATACTTTCATTTCTGCATAATACATCAAGAAACATTGCTGGGACTACAGTTCCTAGCCAAAACGACCTAAAAAAATAGCAACAGTTCATTTTATGTCAGTGTTGCAATGAAATTATAGTAAATTCAAGCTTTAAATAGAAAAACTACCAAATCTCTTTGATTGTTTTTGGGTGAGATGCTAATGGTCTAATCTGATTCCATGATCTATGCTAAGCTAAGCTAAAAGTGCTCCCGCCAGATCCAGAGATGAGCTGAATGGATTCAAAAGTAGTAAAACTCAACTGCTTAACTCTGCGGGATATGAAAAATCCTATTTAAATGATAATAATAATAATAATAAGTGAAGTGTTCCTTTAAAATCATCAAGTAGACTTAGAATAAAGAGCACAAAAAGTAAGGTGCTTTTGTGTCCTTTTGCATTCATCCGTATTGCATGAAAAAGGCCGACCAGGACATTCGTCTCTTTCACAGAAGAAAATGAAGTTAAATTTAAGGTGAACTATTCCTTTAAAACTATTTTTCGATAATAAATCAGTAATAAATACATGATGATACAAGATGAAGGACACAGCTAGTGTCTAGCTGAGACCAAGGCACACACACACACATAACATATGTCAAGTTAAACGACTAAAACGATTTGGAAACACTGTCGGGATTATGAAGGACAAACAGCTCTCTGCACCAGTGGAAACCGGTTTGAGTGCAAATGTGCGCAGTCTCAAGTCCATCCAGTCCGCATCGCATTCGGTTCAGTTCACTTTAAAAACAAAACACCAAAGAAAAGAAAAAACGAGAGAGGATTTTTGTTTTAAAAACTTGGCTTGTTTTCTGATTCTCCAATTATTTAAAAACAGCTTCGAGTCCTGAGTTGTTATCATTTTTCCATTATAAAGGAACTGTTGTGTTTCGTTTGATGTCAGCACTATTTTTTTCTCAGAAGAAGAACGACAGACTAAAGTATCTTTGATATTGCTAATGACAAACGATATTCATAAATTAAATATTTAACTTAGCATGTTCTGACTTTTTTCTTTCATTAATTGACTTGAATTAAAGTCATTTCTCACTTTTAGACCCAATTTGTGTGGCATTACCATTCTGTATTTATGGAATTTTATATATATATTTTATATATAACTAAATCCTCTCTCCGTGCTCCACATGGGGTGTTCAATGAGTTCTAATTCACTCATCCTCTTATAAACTGCTCCACTTTGGTGCCTTTAGAGAACAGCATTCCCAGTCATAGTTGAAACATCCCAGAGAAAACACGAATGAAGCATCCACGAATGTGATTCCCCCCTCCACAGGTATCAGTCTGTGCTGCGAGATGAGTGCCATTGGGTTTGTCGTTCTGTCGTCCGCCTTCATTTTGTCTGTTTATTAGTCTGTTTGTGTCCAGAATACAATGTCGTGCGGATCATGGGGAGGTGGAGGCAGATGCATGAAACTTCACAAACGCAATCGCTGCGAGCTCTTTGCAGAACTCCTCCAAAACAATGACGCCCTCCAACAATGTCACATGATCGACACTGCAAGACAAAGATCATCATCACTCTTCATCACTCAAAAACAAATAGAAACAAACTCAAGGATAGCTCACCCAAAAACAGATAATTGTGTCTTCATTTAGTCACCCTCACTCACTCACTCACTCACTTTTTCCAATCTGAGTTTCCTTCTTCTGTTGAACACAAACAAAGATATTTAAAGTAAAGCTGGAAACCTGTAACCACTGACATCTGGAATATTTGTTTTTCCTATACTGTGGATTTGTGTGGTTACAGGATTTCAGCTTTCTTCAAAATAACTTATTTTGTGTTAAACAAAAGAAACTTGTGAAGGTTTATACTTGAGGGTGAGTAAATTTTCATTTTTGGGTAGACTATGCCTTTCAGAATTGGTATGAACGTTACAATATTCTACTGTACATAGAAGCTGTGTCTCATTTCAAAGGCTGCATCCTTCGAAGGATGCAGACTTCAAAGGTGAGCCCTTCGAAATCCACAGAGGCAGAACCGCGCATTTTGAAAGGAGACAATCTACCTTACAGAGGGCAGATTTCACCACCAGGCAACCGTAACAGCTTCTGTTAATAAGCAGTAATAAAATTTGTAATGCCTTTTTTTTCAAAATGATTTTAAAACTTATTTTAAGCGGTCTAAAGGCAAAGCAAGGCTTACAAAAGCTGGAGATATATTTCCTCTGATCCATACATGTACACATAAAAATGTAAACTGTCTATAAAATCCCTCTTTAGTAAGACAAGTCATGTACTCTTTTCGTTTTTAACATGTGTTTAGATGTATAGAAGTCAAATAAACCTAATTTATACATTGAAACCGGAGTTTTCTTTTAAATGTCCTGCCGTTATCAGTGTGCAATGAATCTTGGGACGTTCGAGGCCTCAAAGGATCCACCAGTTGTGTCTTTCGTTACCCGGGAAACGAAGGACGCATTTTGAGGCTGCGTTTACAGGAGGGTTCGGGTTTTTTTTAAATGATGATGAAGCAGTGCACTTCAAATGCAAAGCTGTGTCTCATTTCAGAGGCTGCATCCTCTGAAGTATGCATTTGAAGTGCACTGCGTCATTGCGGTGCGACGAAGGCGGTCTCATTTAAAAAAAAATTGAAGGCTCCTTTAAACGCAGCCTGAAAATGCATCCTTTGTTCCTCAGGTAATGAAGGACACAAACTGTGGATGCTTTGCGGCCTCGAACGTCCCAGGATTCATTGAGTGCTGATATCGGTTGGGCGTTTTTAAAAAGAAAACTCTGGTTTAAATGAATGAATTATCTTTATTTGACTTTGATTTCTAAACACTTGTTAAAAACACAAAGAGTATAACATGTCTTATAAAAAAAGTGATTTTATAGACGGTTTATATTTTTATGTGTACATGTATGGATCGAAGGAAATATATCTCCAGCTTTTGTAAGCCTTGCTTTGCCTTCAGATCGCTTAAAATAAGTTTTAAAATCACTTTGAAAAAGAAAGTCATAAATTTCATTACTGCTTATTAACTGGTGACGAGATCTGTCCTCTGTAGGCTAGATCGTCTCATTTCAAAATGCTCGGATCGGCCTGTGTGGACTTTGAAGGACTCACCTTTGACGTCTGCATCCTTCGGAGGATGCAGCCTCTGAAATGAGCCACAGCTCAAGAGTTTTCAGGTGAGTATACAGTTGTTTTGGTTTAAAATATGCAATTTATTTATAATGATAGCATTTAAGCCCATCAGGGGCTGTTTATTACTAACGCACTCAACCGAGAGCAGCCTTACCTCAGCCAGTTGTTTTGGAATCTGATTTAGGTCTCTACAGCGGTTAACCATGAAATATAATTATTTTTTCATGGGGGGGATGGAGGTATACCGTATTTTACATCCCAATGTTAACAGGTATGGTATGTGTGAGTGTGTGTGTGTGCACGTGTTGTAATGGCATTTGTGTGTGGCTCATTTATTTATTAACCGCTTGTTAAGTGGTGACGTATCAGTGAAGTATGAAATACTGTTTCCAGGTCCAGGCCGCTACTCATTTGAATGGAGAAAATGTTCGTTTATGACCCCTTTTTAGTCCTATCACACATTAAAGTGAATTTTATATAAAATCATGGTGATGGTGCATCAGTCTATTACATCAGCTTGCTACATCACAATAACCAAAATTTTAACAATTTATAAAACAATTATCATTTTTGGCCTTTGGATATAAGGCATGGATATATATAGTATATATATTGCAATCATGATTTTCGAATGTATTACATCGCTTTGTAAACGTTTATTATTTCCATTTGATGAGGCTACCCTTACAGTCTGATAGAGCGCTTGGACCTGGAAGCCCATTCGCGTGACGTCACACTAAACAAGCGGATGGTTTTAATGACTGTATGTTTCTGTTTCGTCGTGTCTGAGCTCCATTGAGTTTCTGCATATAATTGTTGTTGACTTCATACTGAAATAAACTCTCTGAAGCAAAGTGTTATAGCAGTGGGTGGGGACAACCAGCTTATTTTCTTTTAAAGGCACACGCACATAAACAGCTACAATTCCCTCTGACAGTTTCAACAGAGTATAATAAATCATCTGGTATTTTGCCATTAAACTTCTCAGACATATTCTGGAAACACAAAGACACATTTTACATCTTGTAAAAAGGCCAAAAATTGAGTATTTTGAATTTCTCTAAATTGGTTTATCAACTTTTAATACTTTTTAAGACACTGTGGAGACCATGCAGAAATAGCAGACCATCTGTGTCAATTTGGAATACTCATTTTAACATATTATGATTTTGGACATACTAGTTCTTCTTTCAAATACCATTTCGGATGGATTGTATGCAAATTGGGAAGCAGCATTTGATCCATGTTAGAAAATTGCATATTTGCTCACAGTTTTTGTGCAAAAACCTACACAGAGAACTAAGCCTTACCTCATGCCCTCTGGCTCTAGTCCTAGAAGTCTCTTCCTCACTAGCAGGAGTTTCGGAGTGAAGTCAGGAATACGATGAGTTCGCAGCATCAAATCTCCAACCACCTGATCAAACCACCATAAAACAGTGCATAAAATATTATTTGTAAATAACAAATTCTGATAATTCAAACAATCAAACAAAACTTGGTCAAACTTTAATGCAAAATTAACTAACCATTAACTAAGATTTTAGCTCAAAGTACTAATTAATAGTAAGGTAGTAGTTGTGTTTAGCTATTGGTTAGAATTAGGAATTTAAAATAAGATCATGCTTTAGAAGTGCTAATAAACAGTTCATATCTTAATAACAGGCTATTAATAAGACAGCAGTAAATGGTGTGAATTATTACTTAACCTGTTAGCCAGCACTCAATTTTGGGCATTTACACCAATATAAGTTTAAAACATCCAGGCACTGTGTTCGGAAACTGCAAAGCTAGGATTATTTTGATTGGCACCCTTTGTATGTAACAGAGTGATTACAATCGTACCCTGACGATGACTGAGAAGAGCGATCTGCAGCCCGGCGCCAGGTTAATGTACGGGTCCAGCAGATACTCATGAAGATGAGCATGAGGCAAAAGAGACAGCTTAGACAACACCGACGTCACCTGTAGATTCACATCATACGGCTGGATGGACACAGAGAGAGAAACGCATGAGAAGAGCACACAACTGACTGCATAAAACATAAAATGTGCAATCAATCCAAAGAGAGTAAACATAATGCAATATTAGAAGGAGTACATGCAACTTCTGCACTTCTTTTAATGGACGCTTTACACATTTCCGGGTTTCTCAGTAGCGGAAGTCATCATAGTTGGGTAAACTTAAGAGTGCAGTGAATGGGAAAGTACTTTTTTTTTTTTTTTTTTTTTTTTTACAAACCTATTGGCTAAAATAATAAAATAAAAACTCCACGATGGTGTTATCAAGACTTTCAGAAAAAGGAAAACAATAGCGTGAGCCTGATAACGGCAGCCAGAAGAGAGAACAACGTCAAATTTATTGTCCTGCCCATAGACCATTTCAAACGCCTTACACAAGTAGTAATTCGTTGTTTGTAATTTGATGCCTAGATTATATAATACATGCATAAATACATATAAATGCTCATACGGTTTTTAAAGCATCTAAATATCAAAAACTTTCAAGGATTTAAGATTCTGATGACTGTTAAAGGTATCATAACAGTCTTGTGAAAAGGCTCCATAGCATTATGAATGTATATAGAATTTGAATAAAATGCTAATGTTTACCTGATCAAGGATTCGTCCCATTCTGTCAAACAGCACTTTGAGGAAATGTCCTTCAAAAAAAGGACTGTCAAGATTACACTTCTCAATGGGTTTTGGGGTGCTACGCCAGTCCCACTTTTGACAAACTCCACAGTAGTCCCGAAACTGTCAAAATACAAACAAACATGTGCATAACTGCAATAAAAAAAATGCAATGTCAAAGGACAAAATTATATAAAAATAAATAAATTGTAAAACTAAATTAAATATATAAATTTAAATTTATAATATAATTGAATATTTAAAAAGTAATAATAAAATAATCAAAAAACATAAAAAGAATAAATGAAAAAATTTAAATAAATTAATAAAACAAATTATTCAAAAGTGAATAAATAAATACAAAAATAAAAACAATAAGATTTTTTTAAAAATAAGAAAATGCATTTAAAAATACAAAATAAACAGATTAAAATTAATTAATAAAAGAATAAAAAACAAATAAAAAACAAATAACTAAATACATAATACAAATAATAAATAAGACATGCTACATGAATTTAAAAATAATAATAATTAAAAACAAATACAATAAAAAATAAATACGTAAAATAAATAAATAAACAAATATTCAACAACAGGCATATTTTAACAGCAACACTTTTGAATCTTTAGATTTTTTTAATAAAATGTTGATCAATTTTTAATTATGAAAAATCATGAGAAATTTAAATGCATTTAATTAATTAAATGTGAAATGTAACTCACTTTAACCATATATTGTTAAAATAAAAAGACAGCTAAAACTCCAAAAACTATATTATATTTCCTGCATTTGCTTCCCTGTAGTTTTTTCATAGCTCACCTGTCTGTGTGCATCCCTCAGATAGGTGTCATAACCTGTACCCTCGACCTGATACGATGACTTCGCCTCATCAGGCACCAAACACAGGAAACTACAAGAGAATAATACTAAATTATTATCCGGTAATCTAATGTTTGTTATAAAATGAATCAACTGGCATATCACAACTGGTAAAACAGTATCTAGCAGTACCTGTTAACTATTTTGTGGACCTCCGTCTTCCCATCAGGCTTTGTGTGTTCTGTGCTTGCTGGTGGTGAACAACTCAACCAATCAGGGCTGGAGAGTCTGTTATCAGGGGAAAGATCTGAGAACAGTGGATCTTCCTCCAGATCTCTGTAGACAAAAATACAAAAAATAAACATAAACAGAAATGCACAAAAATAAATGACGTTTGCCGTTTGTTCAAACTACTTAAAACAAGCTGAAACAACACAATTATTGCATTTTTTAAATGTTCAATAAACTTAAATTAGTAAAAAACTAATAAATTAACTTAATTTCTTCATGTTGTTCACACAGAAACTGATTGTGTGGAACCCAGCATCAATTACATGCATAAAAAAACAAGAAATGATGATGAATAACATCATTACACGACTATATTAAAGGGATGCTGGTATATATCTCTTCCAGTGCAATATTAACATAACATAGCTTTGATTCATTCCCATTTATTAAAATGAGAGGCTGTATATTAATGTTTGGGATATTTGATAAATTATCTAAATTATTTATATATAAATAAATAATTAATTAAACCGTTTTATAGATGCAATAAGCAACTTGAGCTCTTTCCCAGTACTGGCTAGTGGCTAGAAGGGCATCCACTGCGTAAAACATATGCCAGAATAGTTGGAGCTTCATTCTGCTGTGGCGACCCCTGATAAATAAGGGACCAAGCCAAAGGAAAATGAATGAATGAATAAATGAATGAATGAATTAACTTGAGCTCTCGCATACCACTTCAGTTTGTCGTTCAGCACAAACTGAGTGAGTATAAATGTGCAAATTAATAAAAAGTAATAACAAATAATTAAATTAATTAAAAATGGTATATAAATGCAAATAAATAAAACAAATAAATTAAATATACATTTGTTTAAAATAAAAAATACAAATAGAATAAAATTAATTAATAAAACAATAAAAATGTAAGATTAAGTACAAAAACCAAATAATTAAATCAATAATAAAAATGTAAATAAATTAATTAAAAATGCAACATAAATGCAAATAAATCAAATCAAATAAATCAAGAAAAGAAAAGGATAAAAACAAATAGAATTAATAAAATACTAAATTAAAAAACAAATCAATTAATTAAATGAAAAAAAAAGTAAAAAATAAATTGTAAAACTAGAATAAATACATAAAATAAATAAATACATACTGATAAACAAGGGACTAAGGAAAATGAATGAACTTGAGCTCTTGCATTCCCCTCCAGTTTGTCATTCAGCACAAATTGAGTCAGTATAAACGCGTGCCTTCATTTCTTAATGAATAAATAGCTGTTGTATTATAAATTAATTTAAAAGTGAAACGTGTCATTTTTCAAAGATTTTTCCCTGAAACACCATGTAAAAATGTTGCTGTACTGCATGCTCAAAACATGAGCAAATTTCTATAGTGTTATAGAAACAAAAGGCGTATAATGATCTATAATTTTCTCTATTATTAAAGGTCCCGTGAAGTGTTTTGAAATGTGCATTAATTTATTCGATGTTTCACATAATCTCAACTGAATCACGAAGAGAGGGCGGGGCATAAAGTTTGTTTTTATCACAGCTCTGCCAGTAGAGTGCTTGAGCTCAAGCGCATCAAATGAAAAGAAAATGTTGAAGGGGACGTGACATATCAGATATTATAGAGCATTTGATTGGTTAAGATTTGATGAGAAATATGTGAAAAAACAGCATTGATCCATTTAGGCGGAGGTGAAAAACTGCAAGCTTTTGATGTTCATATTATCTAAATGCTAATTTTGTTACCATTTTGTAGCACACTAGCTTGTAGATATCATTAAGCTATGTTTCCATCCACCTATTTTTATGCACATAAAAAACAGTTGATGGAAATGCCAAGATGAACATAAATTTAGAAAATGTGCATAAAAATGTATGCGCATAACTGAGTAGGATAAACTTTTTATTAAAATACGACTGAAACACTTTTGCCAATCAAATTCCAGTATGCGCATTAAAAAAAAATGAATTTTTTTTTATAATCTCATGTGATGATAAAAATGTGTGTGAATGGACAAACCAGCAGGCTGAGCACATTGTAAAACATCTGAAATGTTGTTTCAACCCTTTCAGTATTAGTGTTATTATTTTATTAATGACCTCTAGAATTGTCAAGAGCTTCTATGATCCGAGTCTTACACTTTCAAATGCCACCGCGCATTCATTGCACGTTGATGTCTTCTGAGGCGCAAGTAATTTATTAAATAAGTAAAAGATTCACACAGCTTTTCCTACCGCAGCAAATTCCATTTTTAATTCTGAGCCAGTTAATCAGGAAGTGACGATTTTGTTCTGTTTGACTCGTTGGATGGAAACGCTGTGTTATTTGCACGTCTTTTATGCAATATTCCAGTTTTGTGCATAAATTTAATCAGCATCTTTGGATGGGAACATAGCTGATGGGAACATGGAACATGGGAACATATACTGATACTAACATATTAAAAACGTTATTTTAATTTCACTGAATCCTAGAGCTGTGAACCTACATTGGTCAAACCGTTCGGTTCGGATTATTATGCCATTGATTCAGTTCAATTCGATATCTCGGTGCATTGACGATGCTTTCCATAAACGATTTGATATTTTACTTTTCAACACAATCATTCTTTAATTTATCAATATATTTAAATGTTATTTGAAATACAATTTTTTCAAGACAGATATATGAACTGTACCTTTAATTGTGTACCTGTAACACAAGCATTTATAGCAAATAAACTGATGTAAATATCATCCAGCTTGCTTTTTGAGGCTGTTGAGCGAGTTCTTATACACCCGTGATTGATCAAATTAATGGTTTCTTCGATGCAGATGCGAACAATTCGGTATCGGTTCTGTAATAATCATAACTGGTTATATATATTAACAGAAAGGATTGCGTTTGGCTGTAACGGTCAGTGCGGCTCTGGCACTGTTTAGCAAACAGTGACACGGACGTTGATGTTAAATGGCCGCGCGATCAGCTTATCCATTATAAATGGCGACGCAGTGGAGAAAACTCGCTCTGCAGACACGCTCCATCCACAAGTAACGTCACTATTTTAACAGCGATAGTAGAGATAAAACGACACCTCACGAACACGCCAGCAGGTCAAAGGGGCTAGGTTCTGATGTACTTCGCTGTCAGTGAAAGACTCTCCAACATACTCACAAGCAGTGAATTGCACACAGTTATCTGCTTTTTAAGTAGTTGAAGCATTTTAATTACTCAGTCTACTCCCTCGCCATAGTAAGCTGCCGCCATATAATGCATATGTGATAAATGACGTCAGTACACGGTTATGATTATTACAGAACAGATACCGAATTGTTCGCCTCTGCATCGAAGAAACCATCAATTTTGACACCTTTAACCTTTAAAATAACATGATATAATATACGTTATAATCTAAATAATGAACATATTGGAATCACACACTCAATTCAATTCAGGTTTCATTTGTATAGCTCTTTTCACAATAATTATTGTTTCAAAGTAGCTTTACTAAAAGCGCACGTTATTGCATTACAACTAAATTCGGAAAAGTTAAGGTTATTAGTTACTAAAAACTTTAAAACTAATTACATTGTAACTAAAAGCCTTTATTAGTTAAAGTTATTATATATAAACACAGTTAACCTGCAGTTATATAGTGTACATGTTCAATTAATTGTATTTGTGTATTAAGTGTATGTGTTGTTCTCGAAGCATCACTGTACAAAACGCAAAACATTTGACATGCGTTGAGGTTTTATTCATTGAGAAACTGCAGTGCATTAATGATTGAGCATGTTCTAGAAGCATCGATCTGAAGGACGGCAGCTCTTACACGGCGTCATGCGGTTGGCCGTTCTCCATGTGCTCACGCTCCTCTCGCTCCTCCTGCTGTTTGTTCTCGCTGTAGTTTCTTTCTTCCAAGCAGCGTAGCACCAGGTTTTGAAGAATGTGCTGACATGGTTTCTGGAGCAGATGCTCAAAGAGCCGTAGGGTCATGATACTTATCTAGAACGAGACAGAATCAGGACTTTAGGAAGGTCAAACATAAAAAACTGCTGAAGTAGATGTATGGAGAGTTAACTATCCAACGGTATTCTGTAAAATGCGTGATGTGATATGTAGAGTTGGTATTTATTAATTCTAAATGTAGATCACAATACATTCAATACATAAATATATGTGTATATACCTGTATATATACACATAAAGAAATAGGAAAAGGAATAAATAAGAAAACAAACAAAAAAAGCTGTGACATTAAAATAATATCAGCACTCATACAGCTTCTTCACCCTTGTGTATTACTCCACTCACACTACTGGCAACCAGAGGACTACAGTATGACACATATTGCAGCTGTTGGAGAGCATAATTTACTTTCTATGTTTTTTTTTAAACGGGGATGTAGATGTTTAGATTGCAACTGTGCAGTTTATTTATAAGGATAGTGCTTATTTTAAATATTCATAATTTCGGAGATTCAGTGCATTGGCAGCCAGCCTGCCATACTGAGCAGAGCAAAGACGGTTGATGTTCTGCCACAAGATGGTGACAGACCGCATAAGTCCTTAGGGGAGAAAAACAGCATTTTTTACAGCATACGTTTCAAACTACAGCTGAACAAATCATTATAGAGCAGGTAAGTGACATTTTAAGTCGATCTTTCTCTTTTGTATTTTGTAGTGCTGTATTTAAACCATAGTAATCTGCTAGTGTTTGTTTTGCTCTGGCTTTTTCGGGATTAATTATTGTGATCTCTCAATTGGAACAGAGAAATACTGGTAAATCTCTGTAGACTGATGGCATTTTATGCTGTTCAGCCTTATAATCGTAAAATGTGAGCAAAATCACCTGTTTTGTCATCACCTTAGACGTTATGCTAGAGAATCATTCAAATACTAGCTCTAAAGTGCCGTTTATGCATTAGCAATAGTTTCTGCTCTTTTGACGTCAGCTGCAGATGTGAATGAATAACGGAAGTAGTTAATCCTACAAAAGGATTTTTGAGACTCTTTTTTATGTACACAATAGTGCCGTCAAACTGTATATATATACAGGGTTCATATACATTTTTACTCTTAAAATTCCATGACTTTTCCATGATTTTTCCAAGACTTTCAAGTAAATTTTCATGACTCAATGTTTCATGCAATGTCTACAGATGCGTGGTAAAAGAAAAACAATGCAAGTTCAAATTTATTATAGCACATCGTAAAACGCGCAACAATCTATTTAGTTTCAATTTATATTTATATCTATGTAAAATTTATTTAGATAATGCTTACACAGCACTAATAATATGAGTATATGATTGGCCAAAGACAGAAAAGTAGTAAGTAACCTATATTCAAGTATACAGATATCTGTTTTCAATGACTTTTCCAAAACTTTGTAGGTTTTTTGTTTTTCCAAAACTTTTCCAGGCCTGGAAAATGCCAAGTCAAAATTCCATGACTTTTACAGTTTTTCCATGACCGTAAGACCCTGTATATAATAATTAATAGCATTTCTTTATTACTAGCATTTTTGCCAACTCCTGTAGCTAAAAATGGCTATAGTGGTGGTATGTTTGATTTGTTTTCATTAAGTTCAAAATTACTTCCAAAATTCCAAGATTTTCATGTATTAACAATTTATGGGGGAAAAAAAACACATTATATTTAGCAATGATTAAAATTAAATATTCTTGTTTTTAATTTGAACAACAACAAAAAAAAAAACATGCATAAAATCCTTTATTTGGTTGAATATTATGTTTTAGTTTTTGTATAAATTTTTTTAAAAGTCTAATTACTGATATAATTGCCTGTTTGGTCAAATTACTACATATTTTTCCTTACATATTTCATTTTCCATTTTTATTTAGCTATTTACTCAGTTATATTAATGCTAATCATCTAGTCAAGTTAAAAAAATTACTTTATATTTATTACAAAAATTTATATTTATTACTTAAATGTATCATTTATTACTTAGTTTTGTCTTGTTTCTAGTCCAAATATCTAAAAACAAGAAGCTGTTTCTAAAGAAGAAAAAATATTGTTTTGTTTTCGGAGGGACCCCCTCGAAAATGAGATGATTCATCTCAAGGGGCTATCCTATTTAATAAATTCAAACAATTCAAACATTTTTCAGAAATATTACATCACGATTAAGTATATTTCATCCTTAAAACAAGCTAAATAATCTGCTAGTAAGATAAGCAAAATAATTTGATCTCAAACCCAAAGTAAGATTGATATACTTGCCGCAATGTCAGAAATAGCTTGCTTTAAGGAAAACCTCACTTAATTTAGACCTATTTCAGAAATCACCAAACAATATTTTGTACTTGTGTAGAAAATCCTTCTTAATTTAAGATTTTTTATAGATATTTGCACTAGAATCAATACAAAAGCATTCTTCTTTGCAGGAGGATGAAAACCATTAATGTACATAAAGTTGATGCAACCAGGCTTACCTCATCTGACAAGTGATCACAATGTTCTATGAGTCTGTGTCTCAGGGGATGTTGGGTAATGCCAGCAAGAGTCTCTGGCCCGGTTTCCTCTCCCAACAGGAAGTAAATGGTCTCTTGAAGAAGGGCTTCTGATGTCACCTGTCTTATGATCCGGTTCAACAGGGCTGTAGAAGTTAAAATGCCAACCTCTGACCTGGAATGAGACAAAAATGACAAAGATTGAGAAGGAAAACTTTCGCTGTTCAATTCTGCTGCCGGTGCAATCGCAAAGAAAACAATCCTGAGATAGCTGACATACTTACGTTTGCATTAGTTGAGGTTCCATCACTGCAACAAAGAACCGCTCTCTTACAGCCCGAGCCAGAACTGCAGCAGCTGTCTAACATTACAGAGGAGACAAACACAAAATATTACACCCCCTCCAAAAAAATCTCTGTCGGTACATTTTTCCTTCTGTTTATAAAACCATCTATTATTTTATTAGGTTCATCTTAGGACCAACAGAAAATAATAACACTGCAAATACAATATAAATAATCTGGACACAAATGATCATATACAAACACTATCATTATAATTCACTAGTTTAATTAATCAAACAAGAAAGTATCCGGTAAACACAATTACACACTTAATAATTATATTAATAATAAGATAAAGTATCACATATACAGCACACAAAAGCATATATACATGAAGTGATATAACATTAAATAAATAAATATGTATTTATATATGATAAGAAAAAATATCACATATACACAAAAGCATGTATGCATAAAATGATATATCATAAAATAAATAAATAAAATAAATAAATGAGATAAAGTATCACATATACACAAAATCATGTATGCATAAAATTATATAACATTAAATAAATAAATAAAATAAACAGAGATAAAGTATCACATATACACAAAAGCATGTATGCATAAAATGATATAACATCATATAAATAAAATAAATAAATGAGATAAAAGTATGCCAAACACACAAAAGCATATATGCATAACGTGATAACATTAAACAAATAAATAAATAAATAAAAGTAAGGAAATTCAAAAATAAAACACTAAAACTATATAGAAAATTTTAAATAAATAAAAAATATGAAGCCATCTATTTGATTATTTTGAAAATAAATGATTATTTTGGTTAACTAACTGATTTTTGTTTGCACTGACTTTACCTTATGAGCCTCTTTGATGAGCTGATCACAATAGTCCAGCCACGATAAGAAGGAAATAAGTGCACGTTTGCCAGCAAATGCAGCAGCATCTTCCTTTAGGTTATACACATCCAGTCTAAAAATACACATACAGTTTTAATAAACATCCAAAACAGCTCAATGTATCTCTGGGCAATATAAGCGTGGAAAAGTGCACAGCCGCGCACGCATTCAAAGCGGTTTCATAATCTTGCATATTGTCATCGGCTTCGTCATATGTGCACATTATAGGGCGACACAATATCATTATACCTGAATGACGTCCTGAATAAAGTAGCTAATGTTTTTTCTTGTGCTGATGATGAGCAATGAAGGCACAAACCATAAATCAGGTCTTCTGCTTTGATAATGATGGACTTTACTGAGGACCTACCCCCAACCCTCAAAAAAAAAAAAAAAAAAAAAAAATTTCGGGATTTATCAAAAAAACAGGGGCGCCCCATTGAGCTTGGAAAATACGGAAATACGGAAGAATCACATCCCTGTAGAACGAACGATAGATAGCAAGCTAGAATAAACAAACGATAGCTAGAATGAACAAACAATAGCTGGAACGAATGGTAGCTAGAACGAACAAACGATAGCTAAAACAAACCAGATGGTTAAAATGAACGAACAATAGCTAGAACGAACGATAGATAGCTAGCTAGAACGTATGATAGATAGATAGCTAGAACGAACAATAGATAGCTAGTTAGAACGAACGATAGATAGCTAGTTAGAACAATTGATAGATAGCTAGCTAGAACGAATGATAGATAGATAGCTAGAACAAACGATAGATAGATAGCTAGAACGAACGATAGATAGCTAGTTAGAACAAACGATAGATAGCTAGTTAGAACGAACGATAGATAGCTAGTTAGAACGAACGATAGATAGCTAGCTAGAACGAATGATAGATAGCTAGCTAGAACAAACGATAGATAGATAGCTAGAACGAACGATAGATAGCTAGTTAGAACGAGCGATAGATAGCTAGTTAGAACGATTGATAGATAGCTAGTTAGAACGATTGATAGATAGCTAGTTAGAACGATTGATAGATAGCTAGCTAGAACGACTGATAGATAGATAGCTAGAACGAACGATAGATAGCTAGAACAAATGATAGATAGCTAGCTAGAACGAATGATAGCTATTTAGAACGTACGATAGATAGCTAGTTAGAACCAACTGATAGATAGCTAGATAGAACGAACGATAGATAGCTAGTTAGAACAACTGATAGCTAGCTAGAACGAACGAATGAACAAACGATTGCTAGATCTTACAAATGATAGCAACAACGAATGGATTAAAGAGTCATTTATGTACCCCCAGTTTACAGACTCCACAGTTTCGATATCCAGAGGGTCCATGGACTGGGGAAGGGCCCGATAAAACTGTGCCAGTCGATCGGTGAGGAGCTGACTGAGCTCTGTGTTTTCTGTCAGACATTTGGCTGCAGCAGGCTCTGGCAAACTGACTATCAGCATCAGACCTTCACATGCCTTCACCACAATACGACCATCCTGAGAGAGAAAAAAACACTAGATCAGTTAACACCAAACACCACATTCATCTTAATGTCCTAGAGACTGAGATCTGCACTTACTGGACTCTTAGTGAGGTTCAGAAGAGAGCTGACTAGGTTATAGTTGTCATTGTTTGGCATTTGTGTATTGTGGATGGAGGACGGACTTGCTTCTACTGGGCTGGTGGCTTGACTGGCTGAATTTTCCAGACTAGAATTTTGGTTTTGATTCTGTCCTGTATCTGGAGAAGATGGATCATCTTTCACCAAGTCAGTTCCAGCTTCTTTACCTGCTTCTAATCGTTTATTCTTATTCTGCAAAAACACAGAGAGAAAAGATGTTTCATATGGTGCAAATGTTTGGAGTAGAAAACTTCTCATCGTGTAGAAATATGTTTTTCCTTTATTTTTATTGACAGAGCTGCATTATTTAAACTTGTGTCATGGATGGTGCTTGCTTATCAACCACATTTGCATTTTCTGAAGAAAATATTAACGCTTATTATAGTGCTTAATTTTACCGCAAGAGCACAGTTAAATTAAAATAAGGTTCACAGTTTAAATAAATAAATAAATAAATAGCTTTTAAGTTGGTTTTACTTTAGGGTCTGGATTTGCATGAATTGGGTAACGGATAAATAAATAAAACTGTTTTTAGGTCAGTTTTACGTTAGGACTTTGGTTTTGCATAAATGAAGTTCCTTAAAAACAAACAAACAAAATACAAAAAGCAAAAATAAACAAACAAATATGTTTTAATAGCAAATAAATAAATACACAAATAAATAAATAGAATGTTTTTAGGTTAGTTTTACTTCAGGGCTTTTGTTTTGCCTAAATTAAGTAGCTAACGATGAAATAAATAAATAAATAAAATATTTAGGCTAGTTTTACTTTAGGGTTTTGGTTTTCAAAATAACTTATATATTAAATAATTTATAAAAAAATAAATAAATAAATAATAATAATAATAACAACAACAAAAAAAATAGGTTAGTTTTACTTTAGGGTGCCTAGTTAGTGCCTAATAAAAAAACAAACAAACAAACAACCGTTGCTACCTACAAAGAATAAATGTCATTCTTGTGTCCAAAAAACAAAACAAAAACACAATCACTCACTTCCAGGAAGAAGTTGACAAGGTACGGGTCCTGTTTAAGTTTGGCACAGACAGTACACAGAAACTGGATCTCTTCATTCTCTGTAGGAGCTGCCAGAACCTCCCCGCACAGGCGGACCAGTTTCTGGAAAAAATTAACAGCATCATGAACTGTTACACAGTATTTACACAGTGAAGACAGCTTAAAACTGTAAATCTGATTACCTGTACAGGTCTGTGCACATTGATGTGAGGCAGGAGAGGTTGGCGAATTCGCCCCAACAGCTTGGTGTAATAACTCAAAACTTGCTGTTTCATTCCAGGAGGACACTAATTGAAAAAAAACTAAAATGAATGTCTGCTTTCTGGTTCACTGATCTTTATTACAAGCGTTACATGTGTCAGAGCAAAATCAATTTACTGTACATGAGTTTAATTAAAATAAAAAAATGGCATACTTATTCTAAAATACACATATTAAAACATGTAAAGCTCCTGCTGGCAAATATATAAAATCTAGTGGTTTGAAGCATAGTGGTTGAGCATAAATACTTAAAAATGACATTTAATTAGTGTTTTGGGGTAGTCTTTTTATACGTGTGTGTGTGTGTGTGTGTGTGTGTGTGTGTGTGTGTGTATCTGTACTAAATACGCCTCATACATTTTTTGTTACATAAACATGGTTACATTAAACACCATTTTACTAGTTATTTATTGTAAATCATTGCAAAAACCTTTGATAGTTATTCTTTTTGCAAAATAATGAGCTCAGCCCTGAAGCTATTTTTTTGTTTGTGCTCAATCTTTTCTTTTCTTGTAAATACAAACTTTGTCCGCCTTCTCAGAATAAAAGAACCTTTAACGACATTAAAATCATCCCCTGCTAACCGTTTACTTATTTATTTTCTTTAACTTTTATGTTCAACCTCAGCCCTAGACATTTGGGGCCGTAACATAAGAAAAAAACTGACAAATTTAAATGTAAATTTAAATAATGTATAGCTGTATTAATACACAGTTTTGCACTATTACATTCATATACGGCAAATAACACATTTTTTTTTACATTAAAACAAAAGGGCAAACCATATGTCAGCTTAACCAAAGGATATCACAGATTCCTATTTAGATTCCTCTTAATTTATTTGTAGCTGTTTATCATGTATATAAATAAAAGATGATAATAGCTTTCTACCTATGTTTTTTTTT
>CAIGQQ010040406.1:8572430-8583210 GCA_903798035.1 Danio albolineatus | reverse complement strand
TAATAATAATAATAATAATAATAATAATAATAATAATAATAATAATAATAGGACTCTTATTGTAAAATCAAGGACTTTTATGCATTTACTGGGTGATGTTTTGGGATAGCTAAATATTTTCACAACCAGCAATAATTTTGATTAAAATATGAATAATAATATAATAATCACAAGATACAATATAATAATCACAAGGACTCTCATGTACTTTTACTTACTGTGAATCCACAGTACAATACATGTGAGAATTTGGGAACAGCAAATTGTTTAATATTTAAGGTTTAGTAATAATAATAATGTAATGATAATAACGTAGTAATAATATTAATGTTTATTTTAATAATATTATTGGGCTCATCCAATAACACAACACATAACAAAAAAATAAAAAAATAAATAACAATGCTAAATTAAAATAATAAAAAATATAAATAAACAAACCATATTTATTATGATTATTATGGTTACGATAATTATTATTATTATTATTATTTATTATTATTATTGTTATCAGATTATAATTTTGTTTAATATTTAAATATTTAATTATATGTTTAAACATAAATAAAAAACAATTCTAAAATAAATAATAAAAATTATAAATAAACAAATCATATTTATTATGATTAATATGGTTACGATACATATTATTATTATTTATTTATTTATTTATTATTATTATTATTGTTGTTGTTGTTGTTGTTGTTGTTATTGTTATTATTATTGTTGTTGTTATTAGATTATAAAAAAATATATTTAAAATGCTAATATAAAATAATACATAATTATTTTTACCTTTTTTGTTTCACTTGGGAGATTAAAAGGATTTATATTTTAATAATAACAGCAGCAAGAATAACAATACTACTTCTACTACTACTACTACTACTAGTAATTAAATAATTAATTAATAATAATAATAATAATAATAATAATAATAATAATAATAATAATAGTAATGATAATAATAATAATAACAGCAACAACAACAACAACAATAACAACAATAATAATAATAATAATAATAATATATTTGAAAAGTATTTTTTTCTGTTTCTGTCATAGATTGTAAAAATATTTATGGTAGAGCGTGCGGGACTTTTATGTTGAATCTGTGTCCGTGCGGCTGGTAGGGCGGTTGATGTCTGCTCCGTTCTTCTCTCCAGCAGCAGCTGCGCACTCATAAACAGAAACATGTCCGCTGTTCCTGACGGCAAAAAGCTGGTCCGGAGCCCGAGCGGACTCCGCATGGTACCGGAGAACGGCGCGTTCAACAGTCCGTTTACCCTGGACGAACCGCAGTGGGTTCCGGATAAAGAGGTAAAGAAGATCGATCACTGATTATCGGGATGGTGATGATGATGATGATGGTGATGCTTTGGGCGTTGTTTGCTTAAGGCATGAAGAGCCAGGGTAAAAATATTCGCTAACTTTCGCAGATGGTACTACAAAGACGTAAGATGGCACGATTTGGAACTTTTAAACATATTTGAGTTCATATGCATGCAAATCAACGTGTATATCTGCTGTAGTGTGTATGTGAGCGAACAACCACCATTGTGTACATATGCATTGTATTGATAAATGATTGATTTGTTGGGCATGTGACAGACAGTTGAGATGGCATGGCATTTGGGTCAAACTTTGCCCAATGCTTCTGTGTGGCCAACAGACTGTCAGACGATTAGACCACGCCCAATCATTAATAATACATTGTGAGGTATGCAGAAACCACTGACATATAAAAGTCTACATTTTCCATCGCTAATGCCACATCACGTGTCAACTCAACCACTTAAAGGCATAGTTCACCCAAAAATGAAAATTAGATTACTTTTTACTTACACTCAAGTGGATTTAAACATTCATAAGTTGAATGAATACAGATTGAACACAGAAAAAAAAAGAGTTAGGAATGTTAGACACCAGTTGAGCAAAGCCAGTATTATGGATGTGGAATTGGCAATAAAAATGTGAAACATAAATTCATAAAGAATGTTTAGCTTAATATCGAAACATTTGTTTATATTTTCCAACACAATGGGATATATAGTATGCACACAGACTTCTAATATCAGTCAGCCAGCCCCAGGGCTTCTGGTTAATTGCCATCCCATACAAAATCACTGTGTTTAAGATCTGATTGCTTTAAAATGCAGCGATCTTCACTGCCTTGCTGAGATACGATACAAAGTAGGGCTGTGCAATATGGACAAAATAATTATATTGCGATTTTTTTTTTTTTGGAACGAATATTGCGATTTTAATAGCGATTTTGGCTGCTGTTTTTGCTTTTTCAAACGAGCTACATACACGCATTCTAAATGTATTCAGTGCACAAGAAGTGTATAACATTTCACAATGAAATAATATAGTATTAAGTTTAATAAATAAAACTGTAGTAAAATTGTCTTTAAAACAGACAACATAAAATAAATGAAGATTAACTAACCCCAACTCTAGTTTAACACATACTGTACACAGTAGCACTAACTGCTTGATAAACAAAACTGTAATAAATTGTCTTAAAAACAGACAACATGAAGAAATAAAGATAAACTAACCTCAATTCCAGTCATAACAATAAATAAAAACTAACGTAAATCAAAACCACCTATTCGGTGCTCCAGCTCAACTTCGTCGTGCGCGAAGTGAGCTCTGATTGGTAAACATCTTTCTCCCGCTCAGCTTAGCTGTAATTGCCCGGTGTGCTGCGTCAGCTCTGATTGGTTAACATATTAAAATAATGCGCACAAGAACGTGAACAAAAATCGAAATAACTTAATAGATAAAATTGCAGCCTTACACGATTAGAAATTGCATGTACTTAAATTGCGTTTTTTTTTTTTTTTTTTTGCGATTGCGATTAATTGCACAGCCCTGATACAATGTGGGTCTCAGATAGGGATGTGCATAAGTATTTGATTAATTGATTGATTGCTCGAATGCATCAGTGACGATCAAGCATGAAAACGATGATCGATTGTCTCTAAAATTAGATTACTTTCATTCTTTCTGATTGGTTATGCTGGTATTTGGGCGGTAGTCGGATATTTGATTGGTATTGAGTTTTTTGAGGGGACAACTTTTATGTTCAATACACTTACATTTGTAAAAACTAATGTTAACTTAATTCCTTCATGTTGTCCCAACACAAATCGAGTGTGCGGAACAACATTTTCCACAGTGTAGTAGTTAGTCATAGAAGTAAATTATTTTTAACGCTAACCTATAAACCATTAAAGACAGGTATATTATTCAACATTTAGTAGTCATTAATTTATTCATTTACAGTTATTAATCAACATGATGAGCTCATCAACCCATGTTTAACATTAAAAAAATAATTATTCTTAAAGAGAAAGTTTACCCAATAATGAAAATGTGCTGATAATTTTTCTCAGAATCATGACATCCAAGATGTAGGCGACTTTTAAAATTTTTTTTTTTACCAGAACATTAAATTAGATTTTCAGCTGAAATTGTGATACTTTGTGATTTATGTAACGCAAGTCAGTGTCTTTGGGTCTCCCATACACTCCCATACACAGCAGGCAAATCAAAACCTGTTGCTTCTTTTTATACATTGATGTTTTAATATTAACAAGATATTAATGTTTGTTTGTTTTTTCAGATAAAAAATATAGGAATTTTACCTTTAAAAAAAATCTATTCATTGATTCACGCATTTAACAATAAAAATATCAGATGAAAACTACATTACCCACAATACTACAAAAGTCTCCACCAATCAGAGAGTAGCATCAAGAACTCTTGCGTGTCAGTTTTCCCACACAAAGCTGCTTTACAACTGTTTATATTTTAATGAACATCCTTCAAATCAGTAGTTTTATAATGGTCTCTTAATAATCTGATTTTACCATTGGCAGTGCATCATGGGGTTGTAGTTTTTTTTGTAAATAAAGAAATTAAAAAGAACAGTTTGTCTTTGTTTAACTTTCAAATAGTTTTTAGCTTCAAATTTCTGCTGTGAACTAATAGCTGAGTCAAAGGGATTTGAGTTAGGGTGGTGCCGATATTATTTAAGTGGTACTATGTTATGTAAGCATGTTAATAAATGATGAGGGAAGTATATGTATTAAGTGGTAAAGTTTAAAAATGTGGACTGACCAGAACACACTGTTCTCGCTTACCGCGGCCACTGTCAGAAAACATTACCAAAGAAGAAATGTGTATTTGGCCTTAAAGGTTTTGCTCTTGTATTTCTGCTAAGCCCAGATATGAGACCTAAATTCAGCTGAAATCTCCAGGGTTTTCTGCTACAATTTTCTAATCAGATGCTCTTGACTCTTATAATTCTATATGTTTTAAAAACTCATTTCTAATAACTGATTTGTTTTATCTTTTCCATGATGACAGTATATAATATTTTACTAGATATTGTTAAGAGTCTTCAGTGCAATTTAAAGTCTTCAGTGCAATTTAAAGGCTTAACTAGATTAATTAGGCCAGGTAAATTGTACTGTAATCAGGCAAATCATGGTATAAAGTTGGTTTGTTCTGTACACAGAACTTTTTTCTCAGAAAAAACGTACTCTGTGGTACAAATGATGTTCCTTAAGGAACAGTTTTGTGCCTTTGTAAAAGTTGCACCTTAAATGGTAAAGAAAAGACCACTTATCATACTGTTCTGTACCTTTTATGGTACAAATTAAATGAAGGTACACAATTGTTCTCATGAAAAGGTACACGAGTGTTAGACAACTCCTTTTTTACAATATCTATGAAAATAAATACTACTGGAAAGGCAAAGTGATTTATAAATAATCTCTAACAAAAATATGAATCATCATTTAAAAGCATACGTTTAAAGAAACTCATAAACATGAATTATTAAGTTCTATAATACAAAACAACTGGTAAAACATAAAACTATAGGTATCGTAAACTAAACATTTAAGGCATTTTAATAAACATTTGATAAGCTTTTTTTGATAAATACAGTTTCATTATTCATATTCACACCTTTTGGAGTTTGCTTTCCACTACGCACATGCTGGCTAAAGTCCTGCATATGCAGTGTTCATGCAGACATTTTAGTATTGTAAAACTAATCAAACATAGTGCATATCTCATTACAATACTTTTGCATATTTCTATTTTAAAATTTAAGTCAATTAAATGAACTTTTAAGGGATTAAAAAGGTATTTTGTAAAAATTGGAGAAAAAATGTTTTCTATTGTACATGGGAGAATGTATTTCTGTAAAATATTTGTGAAAAGTGTTGTGAAATGTTTAGCAAAAAATAGATCTTTTGATTTATGTTAAAAATTATTATTATTTTTTATTGTAAATGGAAAAGAGGCATTTACACAAAACAAACTTTAAAAATAAACATTGTTTAAAAATGTATTTGATGTTTTATATTTACTGAAATTAAATTGACACATTTTGGATTGAGCAAAAGGCCCTTAAATGGTTCTTGAAGGAACACATTTGACACTGTTAAGGTACAAAGTGTCTTGTCACTGTAGTGGCACCTTCATGGATCAGATTTGTACCTTTGATGAAAGTACAATATTGCATTTTCAGGTTTTAAAAACCAAAGGTACATTTTGGTTTACCATGGTACAAATCATGTCCTATGGCTAATAATTGTGCCCTCATCTGTATCCATATATGTGTGTAGGGCTGGGCAGATATTATATCGAATAGTGATCAAATTTATGTCAATAACAATGATAAGCTCTGAACTTTTTTCCTTTATATTGATCTAAAAGCCAATCACACAGCAGAAATGTGCAACATTGGGAATCTAATAGTGTGTTGATATTAGAGATGTACCGAATTTCGAATTTTCGACCATCGATAATTTATTGGCCGAAAATGTTGACACTTAATTGACCCTGTAATTTTTGTGGCTTCAGTCATTGTTGGGGTACATTAACAACTTGTTAAACATAATTATTGAGGTTGAATTTTTGCCATATCGCCCAGCCCTGTGTGTGAGTGTGTGTGTGTGTGTGTGTGTGTGTGTGTGTTTGTGTGAGTTTGTGTGTGTGTGTGTGTGTGTGAGTTTGTGTGTGCGCTTATAAAAAGCATTTTTAAAATCACTATTTTAATTCTTCTCCCTCAGTGCCCCAGATGTATGCAGTGTGACGCCAAGTTTGATTTCATTACCAGGAAGGTAAGCACGTGGGTCACCATGTATCAGACATCAAATACACAGTTGTCCATAGTGAATGTCTGTACATCTGGATTTCCAAATGTGTAACTTTGGAAAATGGGATCACAGATGGGGTATGATAAGAAAATAGCATTAATTGGCTTTCCATCTACAGTATATTTATCATCAGTTCATATTTATATTTATCATAACATATATATTAGGAGGTCACTGGTTCGAGTGCCAGCTGGGCCAGTTGGCATTTCTGTGTAGAGTTTGCATGTTCTCCCCATGTTCGTGTGGGTTTCCTCCGGGTGTTTCCCCCACAGTCCAAAGACATGTGTATAAGTAAATTGGGCAGGGTTCAACACTAAGGATTTTTTCTACTGGCCCGATTGGACCAGTGGTTCAGATTTTTACTTGCCCTGCCAACATTTTTCACTGTCCCCACCAAAAAAACAAAACGTAACTGCTATTTCTTAGCCACATATTTTAAATAATGTGTGAAAAATAATTTCTAAAAATTTTAAGGAAAATGTGCAGGTATTTTATTGCAAAAACAACACCTGGCTGACTTAAAAATTACAGCAAAACATCACAAAACAGACATTTTCTTTTAGCCTCATAATTTGATGTTGCCGTCATGTTGTCGTCTCTTCGCTGTGTTGGTTTTTACCAGGTTACGGAAAAAAAATAACGTGCTCACAACATCCAATCAGATAAGAGGAACCCAAAAAAGCAATATGGTATTTATGACTTCACAGAGAAGGTAGCATTCAAATATTTGAAAGCACAAACTATTTCTTGATTTTAAGACTATATATTCATGCAATTGAAAAATAGTCGCAGCAAATTAAAATTTAGTGACAAGGCAGCACTGGCCTGATCGGGCCAGTAACGATTCTGTCTATTGTCCCGAGCATCTCTCACACTGTCCCCGGGCCATCGGGCAGTCCTTATTGCTGAGCCCTGTTGGGTAAACTAAATTGACCGTAGTGTATGAGTGTGTGTGAATGAGAAAATGTATGGGTGTTACCCAGTACTGGGTTGCTGCTGGAAGGGCATCCGCTGTGTAAAACATATGCTAGAATAGTTGGCGGTTCATTCTACTGTAGCGACTCCTGATAAGTAAGGCACTAAGCTGAAGGAAAATGAATAATTTTTATGACTGTATGTTAGGGTTTCTCATTTGTGTACATGCCACATTGTTTCTCTGGTTGTTTGCATAAAGTTAAACTTTTCTTAACTTTGTCTCTTTGCCAGAACAATCAATGTTAGCCAAATTCTGTTCGACAGACCTCCAGTTTACTTGTTGCATCATGCCTGTGTATGTGTGATCTTGACTTTGTGTTTTTTTGCTGTATCAGCATTATTTGTTCCTTTTAAATCTGTTTTTGCAGTAATATGCCCTTTGCAAGTTTTCCTTCCTGTTTCTTTTTTTCTCTCTCTTTTTTGCTTCCCTCTTTTTCCTGATTGTGCTTGCAGTGTGAGTGTGTCTGTAGCATCGCCTTTGCTCTTATGTGACTGTGTTAAAACTATTGTCACAATAATTTCTGTGCATTGATTTTTTTTAAAAAGATGATCGTTTAGTTAACATCGATCATGTTGTAAGACTCCCCAAATGAACAAATATTAAAGTGGACCCTTTTTACAAGATGTAAAATATGTTTTTGATGTCCGTAGAGAGTGTGTGTGTGTGTGAAGTTTTAGCCCAAAATACCACACAGATCATTTTTATAACTCTTTGAAACTTCTCCTTTTAGGCGTTGATCCAAATTGTGCAGTTTTAGTGACTTTTGCTTTAAATTCAAATGAGATTGTGCTCTTCTCAAAAGAGGGCGAAGCTACAAATGCCTTTGTGTCAGCATAATGGCAGATTCAGCGCTAATGGCGAATGGCTGCTTCTCACTCAGGGCAGTCTATGCTAATGAGGGAGAGATCATCACTAATGGGCAGGGCTTTACCCCTCTGATGGCTCGTACAAAGGGAGCATGTCTATCGAAGTGTTTCTGCAGATTGTTTTTATCAAGAGTGATTACCTAAAGTAGAATTAATTCATTTTTACCATTAGAGGCTGTTCACACTGTTGCTAAACAATTGTGTTTAAACCCCTTATAAACGTAATTTTTGCATAATGTCAAACAGCCCTTGTTTTATTGCTTTGGAGCTGTTGTGTTATTGATGGAGTTGTGGTGGATTTAAAGTAATAAGTGTTTCCTCTGTGTGTGTGTGTGTCAGCATCACTGCCGGCGCTGTGGTCGGTGTTTCTGCGATAAATGCTGCAGCCAGAAAGTGGCTCTGCCCAGGATGTGTTTTGTGGATCCGGTGAGGCAGTGTGCCGAATGCAGTCTCATCTCACAGAAAGAGGTGGAGTTTTACGACAAACAGCTTAAAGTGCTCACTGCCGGTGGGTAGAACAAACACACTCAGATGCTTTTAACTCAAAACTACTAACACGCTCATAAATTTGAAACACGATGAAGTTTATGATGTTGCTAAGTAAAGGCCATGGAGAGCAGATGTGGGTTACATAACTTAATGTGTGTGATGCTTAAAGGTGCAGGATGTAAGTTTGACACCCAGTGGTTGAACTAGGTATTGCAATCCTGGATAAAAAAACAAACATAAGCGCAGGTTGTCAGATTGAGGACAGGAGCGAGTGATTTAAACCGTGTTCTAAATAAAAGCAACGGCACCCGATAGAAGGAAAATTTCCCATATTAAAAGGAGTTTTTGTTGTAACCAACACCTCAAATTGATGTTAGAAACGGCTGCTATTTCTCACAGCTGAACAACAGAAAACTGACAATGATCACCTCAGGTACACCTCAAGTGCTTTATTTAGTGTTAAACGCTAACAATGCGAGTTTGGATGCCATTTTACATTACATTTATTGCCGTATACTGAAAGCAGCAGCAGATATTGAACTTGAAATTGAACTAAACACGTGACTCAACTTATACATTTAATAATGTTAAAGAGGTTTAATATGTATTAAATAGATAATAAACCTTACCATTTCGTGTGTGAGTGCATCTTCTGTGCTTCTAAATGGCTGTATTTACATTTTTGACATGTTTCGTCTTGTGCAAACAGCCAAATTGCTTATCACTGCATATCTCGTGATAAAGCGTGGTGTTAAAGCACACGGTTACAGTGTAACCTGCTCACCTAATGTTTACATTTGCAATATTTATATTATTTGCTAATTGATAACCTCATGTGGAACTGAATCTGTCTCATTTCGGCAGCAGCAGTTTTAACATAAAGTGACATGACATCTGACGTACAGATGCCACTGGCACATGCCATTGAGTGTAGTGACACTTCCGGTGGCATGTGTCATTCTGTTGTGGCATGTGTCACTTAGATTAGTGACCTGTGTCACTTTTGTCGCGCTGCTGTGACATCTCCAGCAGTGACATCGACACCCAGCAAAGCTTAGTGACACTAATCAACATGTGCAAACTGATATTTAATCATTACGCGGCTGTTAACATGACTCATTGCATCGCAAGTTAGTTTATATGCTGGGCTACTCCATGATGTTTTAAATTATAAGCAATGATTTTATTTATTCGTAGTTCTACTTCCGGTATTTGTTGCTTCAATACATAACATTGTCATTTGACAATACATGTCCATGGAAATCAAACTTATCAAATTTGTTATTTTCATTTTAAGGTCTTTTAAATAATATGCTTCATAGAGTTATATTAAAATAAATTTATATTAAAATGCATTTGTAAATACATAACATGTACTGTATGCATATATGATAATAGGCATGGGCGTTGCTAGGTCTACTTTAAGGGGGCTGTATATTTCTACTCAGCCCCCCAAAAACTTCTGCGATAGATTATCACCTCTGTCCCCTTTAAATTTGACATGAAAACGGCGGCAGAATTCGGCTCCTCCCCATCTTTTGTTTTTCATTTGATCAGCAAACCACAGCCGTGGAAAGCAAGAGAACGAGGTGTGTGTTTATTGATAAATAGTTATAATATCTGCTTATGAGCAGTTTTTTGATATAGTTATATATCTATATATATATATATATATATATTAGGGCTGTCAATTGATTAAAAAAATTAATTAATCACACTTTTGTTTGTGATTAATCATGATTAATCACGAAAAGCCGTATTTATTACAGAAATCAAAACACAGGCATGTAAGTGCCATTTGAATTTTAAAACAATCAATGCCAATAACAAACAAAAATTATTTCCATGTTGGATTCTAAGTGAACTACAAAAAAATCCAAAATACAGGCATTGCAAATATGGAAATTGGAAGAAAAATAATAATAATAATAAAGTATTGAATACAAACAATTGTATTCATTGTAAAGTTGTTTTGCGAGTTGAGAACATTAATTATAAAGTAGAAACAATTTTGCTTAGTCCTCCTTAACATTTAGCAAGTTGCTATAAGACAGTCCTGTCTGTTGACATTATCAGGTGACAACACACACACATTCACGCACGCACGCACGCACACACGCACACACACACGCACACACACACACACACACACACACAGACAGAGACACTACACACCCACAATGCCCTGCGCCATGGACTACAACCCCGTAAAAGCCACAACAGGAAATAAAAAATACCATTTTATATATATATATATATATATA
>CAIGQQ010040406.1:8518271-8558044 GCA_903798035.1 Danio albolineatus | reverse complement strand
AATAATAATAATAATAATAATAATAATAATAATAATAATAATAATAAACAATAACAATAGTTTATTATTATTATTATTATTATATCCGAGCTGTTATGGAAAATAGTTTTTTGAATGAACAGTAGAGGAGAGTCAAGTTCCATGAAATAAAGTGTTCACTGTTCATTTTGTTTCTGCTGCCCTCTTGAGGAGAAAACAAGACAGGCCTCCTATGAAATCACAAATATAATGTAGATTTGTACAATCATGATCCTTTACAGTTACATTTTAATATGAAGGACGTATATTAAAATATCAATATAAATTCCTTTTTTTCCAGTTTTGTCCACTGTATCCCATGTAATAAAAATTGTATTAAACATATATTTTTTAACATTGAAGTAGCTTTTTACTTTATTTTTTAATTTTTTAATTTGTTCAGGTCCACCAGGTAAAATAAACAAAAAACAAAAAAGCAAAAAAAACATAGATGTGTATTTTTAATAATAATAATAATAATAATAATAATAATAATAATAATAATAATAAACAATTTTTATTAATGTTAAACTTTCTTTTGATTTTTGCAGAAAATGTTTTATATCAATTAGAGATTCTCTGATCGATAAGTAGTGGCTGATAATCACAATATATGACTCGATCGAAACTAACTGATTTCATGAACCGATCGCAGGTGTTTGTTTACGAATTTACACGCAGAGGAACCAGACATGCTAGTTTGAGAGCAATGGTCTTGCATGTATTTAGGCCTTTTTACATATATAAGAACTTAAGGTTCTGTGTTTTTGACAATATTGCAAGTTCACTAAAACCTGGCTGGACATTTTAATGAAATAAAAAGATTTTAAATATATATATTTTAAATTTGAATATTTAAAAATATACCTTTTTGTAATATACTTACTGCAATAAACAAATATGTATTTTTAGGTGTGCATTTTAACTTCTTATGCATCAAGTATACGCCTCAAACTTTTTCTTCATTGAGACGTTGAATTCTTCCATCATTTGAAATGTTTCTAAATTGCTTTGTCAGTCATTTTTCTTATTTTTAAAATCTGTTTTATCTTTTATTTTTATGGAAAGCTGCTTCTGACCATGTCCACACTAAATGGTTATTCAAGAGTTTAGGATATTGCTTTATAATAGTTGCAGGTTTGGCATGCTGTCCCCGGAGAGAGCCCTGAGCTCTGAGATAATTGATCCCAGGGCTCCCGCCTGGTTAATGAGCATGTGAGGGGGTCTGATATCAGGTAGTTTTCAAGAGTTCCCCCTGGTAAAGGGGGAGATGGGGTGGATGGGGGGATTCTACTATGAAGATGAGGGAGTAATGGTAGTCGGGCTATTTATAGTGAGTTTGGAATGATCTGATTGGCTTACCAATGATTACAGATGAGAGACCAGCCACGATCAATCATATCACACGCTCCTCTCGAAATTAGTTAACTTCAGTAAGAGACATATTTAAGGGATTATATGCAACATTCTTCATTTATTCTCTTAGGTAAGGAGAAATCTCCACTTAACTATCATTCTTAGAGGGAAAATGTGCTTTAGGCATTATAAAGCTTGAAGCATCAGAATCAGTACTCTGTATCGACCGATCACCATGACTAGGAATATGTACTTGGTAATGGCTGCAAAAATCCTGATCAGAGCAATCAATGTTTTAATAGCATTTAAAGTTAAACATATAATTTTTTGTCCAATATATTTCATTGATAAGACTTCTGTCCATGTTTTCAAAGCAAACCATCCTTTGCATATATGCACTGAACATTTCATCCTCCTCCAAAATCTACTTTTTGTTTGGTGTGGATGTCTAGCCTCTCTCTGCGGCTGTTTGTTCCTCGAGGGATCTTATTAGAAAACACTCATGTTTTATTGCACCTGTTAAGACCCTCATTGTGATCTCTCATAACCTGGACACTGCTGCGGAAATGGCCTTTACTCTCATCAGCTTAATGGTAACCAGCAGGGCAGAGAAATAAACAAACACACCAACTTGAAACCAGCACCCTGTTCATATAACCACAATACTGCTTTCCTTCAAAGCAAATATGAAAGACTGCAGAGATTTATCTATTTATTAGTCTAGAAGCAAAGTCATGTTTATAAAATGGCAGGTTTAGACAATGAGCAAGTTAAATTCAGAGTTTATGTGTAGCAAAACTTTATATTCTGCCAGTTTTTCAGTTTTATGTAAACAGTACCACATAATGCTTGTGGTTAAAAAAGCAGATTTTAGCTCTAACCCTAAACAAACACACCTGAACAAGCTAATAAAGCTCTCACAATGTATACTTGAAACATCCAGACTGGTGTGTTGAGGCAAGTTGGAGCTAAACCCTGCAGGGACACCGGACCTCCAGGACCGATATTGGTGATCCATTTCTAATGTCTGTGAGGCAAGTATTCGCTGAGATTCCAGTGTGTTTGTTGATTACAAAAACACTGTTGTAAAAGCATACGTCTGGCCCGAGCTTCCCCGTCAGTCTGTAGCGATCAATGATTGGCTCCTCTACTAGTAGGCGGGACTTCATGAACCTCCCTTCACTTTCGTCTGCGACACCCACAAGATGTTGTCATAGGACCCATACTGGCCAGCTGCGCCCCTGTTACATTGCAACTAATTCTCATTAGATTATAAGTAGACTGTTAGGTTGGGGTTAGGGTTAGGGTTGGGGTTAGGGTTAGGGTTAGTGTAAGTTGACATGTACTTGCAAAGTTTCTTATAGTCAGTTAAATGTCTGTTGAATGTCAGTATCAACAGATATTAAGTAGACAGTCTACTAATACTCAAATGGACCATCGAAATAAAGTGTTACCATACATTTATATTTAGCGTTATTATTTTTGGAGTGAATGGGCCTTTAAAGTCTGCTTGCAATGTTTAATTAGCTAGTTCACAACAGTTAATCCGTTAAGTTAATTAGCTGAATGAATCTTCAATAAAAAAGTCTGACCATTTGCTTCCGCATCTGGAGTGGCAGTCCTTCTGTTGACGTCAACCTGAGGGCTTCCTTAGCAACTGCATGTTAATACCCTCTCTTACCCTTAGTTTGCGCTTTAGGGAATGATGCACAAAAGAAAAGCCTCCTACTTAATATTTTGTTTCAGTTAAAAGTAAATCAACATACTGAAATAAAAGTCTCAGGAACTTCCGATTCACGTGGACTTTAAAAGTACACGAGAAATCAAAAATAAGATATTGATTTTGTTAGCTCACATTGCTAATTTTGTGGTGAACAATTCATCTGTTGGCTTCACCGAACATGGACCTTCAGCATGCACTGGGGCGGTTTGCTGCAGAGTGTGACGTGGCTGGGATGAAATTCAGCATCTCCAAGTTCGAGGCCATGGTGCTCCACTGGGAAAAGGTGGTTTGCCATCTCCAGTTTGGAGAAAAGTCCTTACCTCATGCAGAGGAGTTCAAGTATCTTGGGGTTTTGTTCACGAGTGAGGGAAGGATAGAACGTGAGATTGACAGGCGGATTGCTGCAGCAGTAATGCGGTCAATGTACCGGTCCATTGTGGTAAAGAAAGAGCTGAGCCGAAAGGCAAGACTCTTGATTTACCGGTTAATCTACGTTCCTACTCGAGCCTATGGTCAGGAGCTTTTGGGTCATGACCAAAAGGACAAGGTCTCGGATATAAGTGGCTGAAATAAGTTTCCTTTGCAGTGTGGCAAGGTGCACCCTTATAGATAGGGCAAAGAGCTCTTCACCTGGAAGGAGCTTCGCAGTAGAGCCGCTGCTCCTCCACATCGAGAGAAGTCAGCTGAGGTGGCTCTGTTTCGGATGCCTCCTGGATACCTACCTAGTAGGGAGGTGTTCCAGGCATGTACCATCGGGAGGAGGCCGGGGGAAGACCCAGGACACTCTGGAGGGACTATGTCTCTCGGCTGGCCTGGGAATGCTTCGGGATCATTGAAATCTGAAAACGCACTTCCTCTTTGGTTTTAGTTAAATTCTCAGATTAGGTCTGTCTGAGGTATTGGGTGTGACTAACATACTTAACCACACCCCTCCAACTATCAGTTTTGACAACAAACCGGAATGGTGAGCCAGAGGAGCAGTCCTTTAGGTTGTAATATGTCTTCCCAAACCTTTTTTTCAGATCTTTCTGAATGAAATGCCAACTTTACTACATCCAATCAGCTCACAGTAAAAAAAAAAAAAAAGAAAAAAAAAATGCAAGCCACACCCACTGTTGTCTTATTTAATATTTCTGCTTCCGGTTCACGTGGACTTTAAAGGTTTGATCTCTCCACTAAACACCCTCCTCCTTATTGCTTTAAAATAAGCAGTCCACTTTTCATCCCTAATCTGGCTTTGTGCAGCTACTGCAGAATTGTTTATAGACATAATTCCTTCTCTACTTGAGCGAAATAAATGAAATTGATGGTGAAAGGCCGCCAAAGGCTCCTACCTCCTCTCGATGAGGACGCTGGCTGTTTCGCACCTCTCATTTTGATGTATATTGCCCCAGCTTCAAATAAGCGCCTGGGCGATGTTTTATCTCCTGGAAATGTTCCATAATTCATCATTATCAGATCCAATTATGGGCTGCAAAGCACAATGCAATATCCCTCCACCTAAGCTAGAGCAAATAAACACCCCCATCAACCCATATTCTCTTCCTCTATATTTTCTCCTTCGCCCTTTCCGTCTCTCTCCGGCACTTTTTGCTCTCTAGCACTGATTAATAAATGTAATTAAATTAAGGCATGAAACACATTCATAATGGGAGTCTAGTTGTAATTACCACAAGCCGTATTCAATCTGTGTGCAATAAAGCAGAACCCATGAAGACTTAATTAGGCGCAAGTGTGTTTACAAGCAGTCATTTGCAGGGTGAAAGGCCCGCCCACTCAGTCACATGAGACTTTCTTCATTTTGGTAATAATGTAAACAAGATAAAGATGAGTTGTGAGGAACCATTCTGTCAAGATTAATGTGAGGGCTTGTTTACAGCGAACTCCGTTATAGGATTTTGCCCTATGGAAAGTGAATTGCTTCACATCCTTCAAACACCAATCCAGATTCATGACAGTTTGTAACTAGTTTTCGTTATTGGCTAATTCATATGAATTTGTACAATGACAATCTCATGTGTACGTTTTGGAACAATCTTTTCACAACGCCAGTCATGATTATGTTTAGAGAATAAAAAATGTTCGGTTTTTAGTATGAATGACATTATACAAACTGATAAATCAGTTGAAGTCAAAATTATTAGCCCTCTTCTGATTTTCTTTTTCTTTTTTCAAATATTTCCCAAATGATGTTTAACAGAGGGCGTCACAGTGGCGCAGTGGGTAGCACAATCGCCTCACAACAAGAAGGTTTCTGGTTTGAGCCTCGGCTGGGTCAGTTGACATTTCTGTGTGGAGTTTGCATGTTCTCCCCGCGTGGGTTTTCCTCCGGGTGCTCCGGTTTCCCCCACAAGTCCAAAGACGTGGTATATGTGAATTAGGTGAGCTAAATTGTCTGTAGTGTGTGTGTGTGTGTGAATGTGTATGGATGCTTCCCAGTGATTGCGGCTGGAAGGGCATCTGCTGTGTAAAACGTGCTGAATAAGTTGCCGTTTCATTCCGCTGTGGCGACCCCAGATTGATGGAGAGACTAAGCCAAAAAGAAAATAAATAAATGAATGGATTATGTAGCATAGTTTTGTAAGTTTTACTTCATATTTTGAGATTATACAATCTAATGTTCATGTACTCAAACACATCAGCTCACACCTCATTAAGTCAATTACAATATTATCAGAGTTCACAGATATAAGAAAGTTGACATTATAAACTTAGTATTAAGGTCAGTTTTGAGACAATGCCTCTGACAGTGAGGGAAAGGAGGACACCGATAAAGTCTCAGAAAACTTTTTACAGCAATCTCATTTTGCATGCTATCTTAATCAAATTCGAAATATAAACTCATGAAACACTTGGCTTTCATGTCATATTTTTTCTAGGACATTGCATTAATGTTTTCCTGTGTTTGTATATGGAAAAACAAATATTGAAGACAATACAATTTCTTTTCTCATGACTTCATAATGTATAACTTTTTATATTTTTGAGCATGACACTTCCCCTTTTAGCACAGTAAAGCCCAAAGTGTCTTCTTTCCAATGATACCTTGTTTGTAGCTTACTGGAACTGTTACTATTTAAAGTTAGGTAGGTGATATGCACGTTT
This sequence comes from Danio albolineatus, assembly GCA_903798035.1. NCBI lineage: Eukaryota > Metazoa > Chordata > Actinopteri > Cypriniformes > Danionidae > Danio > Danio albolineatus. Next base: position 8,551,842 of record CAIGQQ010040406.1, on the reverse strand, counting down.
TCCCATGATGCTCTCATCTTCATTTTACTAACCAACTTTTTTTTTGCCAAATGTAAAATCACCTCAAGCTAATTAAAGGATTTTTACTTGAAATTTGGCATTTTTCATTATTAATTTCTCATAAAATGGTGTAAAAAAGGTTGACTTAACTTAAAATTGTAAGATAACTTTCTGCAGAGCTATTTTAGTTAACTCAACTCAAAAAAAAATGTGCAGCAATTTGCCTTAAAAGGCTCCTAGGTTACCCCTATTTCCAGATTCATAAGTCTTTTGTGGCCCCAAAATGTGTCTTTAGTTTCAGCTCAAAAACACCCATCAGATTATTTATTATAGCTTTCAGTAGTTTGTATTTTATAGCTCAAAACAGCTTGTTGTGATTTTTGTGTACTGGGCCTTTAAGGCTAGTCCTCCCCGCCCACCGTTACCACGTGCCTGTCAGCGTGCCTCAGTCTTCACCCTCGGCTGCGTCAGACAGACAGACAGACATGAAGGAAGCAGATCTCACGTAACGTTTGTGAGAAATACTACAGTAAGAACTTTACTAATGAGTATTTGATGCATTTGTTGTGAAGTTGCAACGATAAGTCACACACAATGTAGTTACAAAGTTCACGGACACACACACACAGCGCGCGTGTTTAGCTTTGCACTCTTTTTGCACGCAAATGTGACAGGATACAGGTTAATATCCACTGCTGTATGGATTGAAGCGTCTTCTTTTTATAATTGCGCTGACACGCGGCTGTGGTGATGAAGTAAAGCTGAAGTAAATCGCTGTAATTCATTACAAACATGCACTGTTTTTAAACATTTTAAACTTGTAAAAGTTATGTGACGGTATATACACTATACCTACACATATGTCTGTCCAAACAGCTTAAAACGTAGATTTTTCACCATAGGTGCCCTTTAACTTTTCAGTATGGAAACTTAGCTAGTGACAAGATCTTTATTGCAAGTTATAGAAGTAATAAAAGTACACCAATTATGAATTCACCATAGATTTGTATCACTGAAGAGTAGTTCGGAGGGTTTGGGAATTGCTCTGAAAGGAACTTTAATTGCATCACATCGGCATGTGCTTCAGCAATCACAAACTCAGAAACATCATAGCCTTTACCGCTCAGCCAGCCTTCCTCTGTCTCAGATGAGGAGGATGATGGTTTGTGTTTCAGTGCTTCACATCGGCCGGCTGTAATAAAAGTTTGATCTTAAATCAGTGGAAAACTGTACCATTAAATACACTGTATACGGTCAGCCACCTGAAGGGCTTTTTCCTGGATCAAAGGCTTCTCCATTTCTCCGGGTCTTTTTCCTCCATGGTCTCGCTCTGTAACTGTGAGCATCACTCAGTCAAGAGATGAGGGGCTGCTGATAGAGAAACATTCAAGGCTTTGAGTTTGAGAGTTTTTTTTTTATGGAGCATCAGGGACAGATAACTGCTATTGAAGACAAATAAGCCAACAAAAAAGGAAGAAAATAAATGAAACCTGCATAGATCACATACTGATTAAAGATCCTAATATGCTCTGGTTGAAGTGAATGGGATAATTTACCCCCAAAATACTATGGAAGTCAGTAGAGAGTTTTTCCCCAACTTTATTTATAGAAATGTTCAAAAATTTTACAAATATCACACATTTTAGAATATTATGGTACATTTTGACATCGAGGGAGAAGTAAACAAGGATCTAAATGATTGTGACAATTATTGACCCCCAAATATATTTGTATATTAAAATATATATAGAAATAAAATTAAAACAAAAACTAAAAGAACAAAAAAAAAAAAACAGCTAATAACCAACCAGAACAATTGTTTATACACCAAACTAAAAGCCTGGTCATAAGGTCACATGAGATGTTACACAGCAGAAAAAAAAAGTACAAATTAACTATCATCCAGTACGCAGGGAGTATATGTTTCCATATATTCAAGGAGACAACCCCAAATTTTATACAAGTTTTTGGCAGAACCTTTCAGACAGTGTCTAATCTGTTCCAGTTTTATAAATTGAAAAACGTCATTAATCCACATGGAGTGAGTAGGTGGAGCAGATGACTTCCAATGTAGTAAAATACGACGTCTGGCCAGGAGGGACACAAAAGCAACAAAATCTGCTTTGTATCGTGAACACTGAACTGACAAAGGAAGTGTACCAAACAGTGCTGTTGTAGATACAGGTTTAATTGCTTGCCCAACTACCTGAGACATTGTCTCAAATATTTCTGACCAATATCTACATAGAGTTGGGCAAAACCAAAACATATGTACCAGTGTTGCAGGAGCCTGGCGACAACGGTCACAGAGAGGATCAACATCAGAATACATTTTTGAAAGCATCAGAATACATTTATTTTGCATTGAATCCAACCATGTTTTGCACACACAAATGAAGAATGTACTCTGTACAAAATGTTTTCCCACAGTTCTTCTGAAATGTCCTCTGTTAGGTCTTCTTCCCATTGGGTTTTTATGGATGTCAGTGAGCTTCTATTCAGAGAACATATTTTGTCATAAAAAGCTGAAATCATACCTTTCCCAATAGACACTGGTTAAAAAATTAAATCTAGAGGAGTAGGGGAGGGGAGGCTAGGAAACTGAGGATACATATTACGGATAAAGCTGCGAACCTGTAAATATCGGAAAAAATTGTTTCTGGGCAACGAGAACTTATCTGAAAGCTGTTGAAAGGATGCAAAAACATCATCTATATAAGTTTTTAAACGTTGATAAACCATAATTTGTCCGTTGTGAAAAAGTGCTGTCCATCATTGATGGTGGAAAAGCAAAGTTTGATGCTAGGGGCTGATATTGAAAATTGTTGTAATCCATAATAACGCCTAAACTGTCTCCAGATTCGTAATGATGTTTTTGAGACAAGCAACTCTTATCCACATATAACATATCATATCATATTGTATCATATTGTATTATATCATATCATATCATATCATATCATATCATATCATATCATATATCATATCATATATCATATCATATCATATCATATCATATCATATCATATCATATCATATCATATCATATCATATCATATCATATCATATCATATCATTCATTCATTTTCTTTTCGACTCAGTCCCTTTATTAATCTGGGGTCGCCACAGCAGAATGAGCCACCAACTTATCCAGCATATGTTTTACGCAGCAGATGCCCTTCCTGCTGCAACCCATCTCTGGGAAACATCTAGACACACTCATTCACACTCATAAACTATGGAAAATTTAGCTTACCCAATTCACCTCTACCACGTCTTTGGACTTGTAGGGGAAACCAGAGCACCCGGAGGAAACCCACGCGACCAACAGGAGAACATGCAAACTCCACACAGAAATGCCAACTGACCCAGCCGAGGCTCGAACCAGCAACCTTCTTTCTGTGTGGCGAATGTGCTACCCACTACGCCACCGTGGCACCCCTATATCATATCACATATCATATCAAATCATATATCATATCATATCATATATATCAAAGCATATAATATAGCGAATGGACATCAGTCAGGATTTGTTTTAGGTAACAAACAGATCCTGTGCTGCTTCTCTGTGTGAAATGCACAAACTCGGTGTAGATTGCTTTACTGAGCTTGATTTCTCTTCCTGATTTAGTAGAATAGCACAATGCTGGAGACAAATGCATGGCCTGAGATGCAGGAGAGAGAGAGAGAGAGTGGTTGAATTCTGTGCAAGGCGTGACTCCATTTGTTGTGGTTGTTCAGTAAACCTGCTGGAATTGAAAAGTATCAGGTTAGACAATCTGCGGAATTACTTTCCTAAAGTTTTCTAGGTGTTGGATAGGACTGTGAATGTGATCGCAGCTCCACTGGTTCAAATGTTGGAGACACTTTAAAAGTATTTTATAATTTTTATTAATTTTTATTTACTTTGTTTTCTAATTATTGACAGAAGTAGTTGTAGTTATTGATGGTTAAAGTTATAGATACACAAATAAAGGTAATTTCTAATGCAAAGTAAGTTGTAATGTACAGTTGAAGTCAGAATTATTAGCCCTCCTGAATTATTAGCCCCCTGTATATATTTCCCCCAATTTCTGATTAATGGGAAGATTTTTTCAACACATTTCTAAAGATAATAGTTTTAATAACTCATTTCTAATAACTGATTTCTTTTATCTTTGCCATGATGACAGTACATAATATTTTTACTAGATATTTTTTTAAGACACTAGTATTTAGCTTAAAGTGACATTTAAAGGTTTGACTAGTTTAATTACGTTAATTAGGGAAGTTAGGGTAATTAGACAAGTCATTTTTTAAATTTTTTATTTGCAATATGAAAACTACCATGAATACCATGGTATCAAAAAATAGCATTGGTATCATTTTCAATACCATTATACTTTCATAAAAAACAATGCACTTATATAAGGATTGAATATTAAATATATTTTATTTAATGCATATGAGTGGTTGTCATCACGGGACAGCTTGTAGGAGAAAAAGAGAGGTGGGGAAAAATGGTGAGTCGCACACCAAGTGACCTCTCAAAAAAGTACTTCTGCAGTTTGGCAGTATTTCAGGTTTTGACCGAACAAGAAAGGAGAGGTGGTAAATATGGACGATTTGCAAATTGCGCAACAAAATGGTGACTGCGAGAGATTGGAAATACCTCAAACCTAAAGCTGCATACATGAAGCTACCATCCACTAACTACTCTGAGGATGGACCCGAATTGACTTAGGGCAACAGTTTCAATGCCTCACGATGCAGGACCAACAACATCTAGGTCCACCGCCAGTGTGCAGCCGATGATAATGGGTGCCTACGGGAAAACAAAAAGGACAGTGTCTGTTAGAAAACCTGTTCTGATGCAGTGACAAAATATTTGGTGAAGGAAATGGTCTCTTTCCACACAGTGGGAAAAAAAAGGCATGTTATTTTGTTATGATTTCAATTAGGGATGTCCCTATCAGGTTTTTTTGCCCTTGAGTCTGAGTCGTTTGATTTTGAGTATCTACCGAAACCCTATCTGATACTTCTATAAAACATAAAAAAAGAATAAAGAAGAGCGAAGAAACAGATCCCGGATGTTCCTTTTTTTAATTTAATTCATCTTATTTTAACATTCAACAACTCTGTTAACAAACAGAGCGCTTCTGTGAGGTAGCTTGAACAATCAAGTAATAAATAACAGCTATTCTAAATATAAAAATACAAATAGCACCTCAATTTAAATACCAGGCATGCAAAAAAAAAAAAAGTGCCACAGTGGGAGATTATTTCTCCTGCATCCAACAAGTTGAAAAACTGATAAACTGCTTAATATCTAATATGCAGATTGTAATATATGGTCTTGTTAGGACTAAGAGATGTTCATCAAAATTCACTTCACCTGAATATGATTGGCAATAAAGGTTTTGGATTGTTGCTGTAGATTCTAAATAGAAGAAAGGCATTTAACCAATCGTGTCTCTGCAACAAAGTAATGTCATGCCGCACTCATTGCTGTTTCTGTGTGAAGTCAAGAAAGAGGTCTAACTCTATCACCGCATAACCATATAATAGATGTGTTCAAAAATAATGAGAATATATATGTATACATATATATTAGAGTACTGATGGGGAGCTAACATCAGATTCCGATCAAGTCTAAAACCGTGTGATTAGGCCCGATTTCCGATCATGTGATCGGGTCTGGACATCCCTAATTTCAGTATTACTGTTAGGTATTTAGTTTCTGAACAGTTTAGGGCCAAGCCAACAGTTTGTTGGTAAAATAGTTAGGTGTTGCATATCAAAATTTGATTCCCGCCCAATCCTAATGAATGCAATTTCACTAGATGCATAACTTTTTGCAAAAATGTATTATCATGATTTTCTAGGGGAGTACATATGCATGAAATATAAGAAACAGTCTACAAGCATAAATAAAATTAATAAAGATAAATATACAAATTAAAGTGTTTTATTGTTTTCAGAGGAGTTGACCTGTATTCAGATATACAGAAATTAAATAATTAAATGTAAAATAATACTGCAGTAATGTTTTATGTTCCCGCCTGGTCAATGAGCGTTAGGAGGGATACGAGCTCAGGTGTTTCTCGAGTGCCCCCCGTTAGTACCATGACTAATGTGAGGTTTTGTTTGTTTCAGTATGAAACATTAAGTGTTTGTGACTGTTGCATGTTTTTTAGACTGTGGGAGAAACCGGAGGACCCGGGGAAAACCCACGCAAACACGGGGAGAACATGCAAAACTCCACGCGGGGAGTGCCGGCTGACTCAATTAGACTTAAGCCTATGGCACTCTTGCTGCGAGGCAGCGGCGCTAGCCACTGAACCGCCGTGTTCCCGATAATGTAAGAGATAGAAGTGAAGGATAGATGGTGGGTTTTTTATCCAAAAACGAAGATATGGGATGACGTTTAGCCCAGATATTTAAGGTAGATTTGGAATGGTCTGATAGGCTAGCTAATGATTAGCAATAGTTAGTTTGTGATTAGTTAAAATTAGTTTGAAACTGCACTGTTTAAAAATCATTATACAACCACAGGCCTTAATAACACGTGCAATTGATGAATTATAATACAAACTCAACATTGCATATGCTGGGATGTGACTATTGCGAATGATCACATTGCGACATGAAATGCTGAAATGATATATTGTGCAGCCCTATTGCAAACAGTACAATTTCTTAAGCCTGAACACTTTTAAAAAAACTCACAGGGTCACAGGCCTCAAAAAACACTTTCAAAATGAATAATAGAATATAATCAAGACTCAACATTGTGTAAACTCACGAAGTGGCTATTGCAAATAATCACATTGTGATATTGGTGCTAAAATGATATATTGTGCAGCCCTACTTAAGGGGCTAATATTAAGGGGCTTATTGATCTTAAAATTGTTTAAAAAAGTAACTGCTTTTATTCTAGCAGAAATAAAACAAATAAGAAGAAAAAGAAAAATTCCTTTCTCTGTTAAACATAATTTCCTTTGAAAAGAAGAAAAAAATCACCGGAGGGCGAATAATTTTGATTTGTTTTAACAAACATTTTTGAGTTTCTGAAATGGATTTCTAGTATGCAGTAGTACTTTTTCTTTGGAAATACTGATTCGTATTATGTCGTTAGTGTGTGGATGTGGTGTCCAACACCTGTCGTCTTAACTAACAGAGATTATCTCTGCAGTAAAGATGCTGATAAAAGATATTTATCATGGATTTCATGCTCTTGCTGATTATAATGATCATAATGGCAGTGATTGTTCCCTCTTTAATGGGCATCCCCTGTTGTTTTTCATCTTCTCCTGCCTGTTCGTTCATTATCAGCTCCTCACTACAGATTCACCAACCCACAAATCACCTCTTTTTGTGTGTGTGTTTGCCCAGATCTGTGTTAATATGCAAGATGTGGGATTGATTCATTGATTCAGTGGTTAAAGAATGTGACCCACAGCATTTATTCACTCCTACAGTAATGCTAAATCAGAGCAGTAATTTTGTACTCAAGGCTGTTGTGAAATATAGATTTGTGCCTTTTTGTGTAAAATGTTACAGGGATGAATTTCATATAAACATCATACATTGACTCATAATTAAAAGAAATATGCATTGTGACATTATTTTAATGATAAATAAGCAACTTTACTTGACACACCACTTGTAGAAAATACACTATTACAGTGCATCCGGAAAGTATTCATAGCGCTTCACTTTTTCCACGTTTTTTTATGTTCCAGCCTTATTCCAAAATGGATTAAATTAATTTATTTCCTCAAAATTCTACACACAATACCTCATAATGACAAAGATGTTTTAAATTGTTGCAGATTTATTCAAAATAAAAAACCTGAAGAATCACATGTACATCAGTATTCACAGCCTTTGCCTTGAAGCTCTAAATTGAGCTCAGGTGCATTCTGTTTCCACTGATCATTCTTGAGATGTTTCAGCAGCTCAACTGGAGTTCACCTTTGGTAAATTGAGTTGATTGGACATGATTTGAAAAGGCATACACCTGTCTATATAAGGTCCCAGGGTTGACAGTGCATGTCAAAGCCCAAATCAAGCATAAAGTCAAAGGAATTGTCTGTAGACCTCTGTGACAGGATCGTCTTGAGGCACAAGGCTGGGGAAGGTTACAGAAAAATTTCTGCTGCTCTGAAAGTTCCAATAAGCACAGTGGCCTCCATCATCCGTAAGTGGAAGATGTTTGAATCACCAGGACTCTTCCGGCCATCTAAGCTGGGTGATTGGGGAAGAAGGGCCATAGTCAGGGAGGTAATCAATAACCCGATGGTCACTCTGGCTGAACTCCAGCGTTCTTCTGTGGAGAGAGGAGAACCTTACAGAAGGACAACCATCTGTGCAGCAATCCACCAATCAGGCCTGTATGGTAGAGTAGTCAGACGGAAGCCGCTCCTTAGTAAATGGCACACAGCAGCCCACCTGGAATTTGCCAAAAGGCATCTGAAGGACTCTCAGACCATAAGAAACAAAATTCTCTAGACTAAAATTGAACTCTTTGGAGTGAATGCTAGGTGTTACATATGGAGAAAACCAGGCACCGCTCATTACCAGGTTAATACCATCCCTACAGTGAAGCACGGTGGTGGCAGCATCATGCTGTGGGGATGTTTTTCAGTAGCAGGAACTGGAAGACTAGTGGGGATAGAGGGAAAGATGAATGCAGCAATGTACAGAGACATCCCGAATGAAAAAACGGCTTCAGAGTGCTCTTGACCTCAAACTGGGGGCGACAATTCATCTTCCAGCAGGACAATGACCGAAAGGTCACTGCCAAAATATCAATGGAGTGGCTCCACAACAGCTCTGAATGTCTTTAAGTGGCCCAGCCAGAGCCCAGAGCTAAATCTCTGGAGAGATTTGAGAATGGCTGTACACCGTCGCTTCCCGTCCAACCTGATAGAGCTTGAGAGGTACTGCGAAGAGGAACGGGCAAAAATTCCCAAAGACAGGTGTGCCAAGCTTGTGGGCATCATATTCACAAAGACTCGAGGCTGTAATTGCTGCCAAAGGTGCATCAACAAAGTATTGAGTAAAGGCTGTGAATACTTAATGTAATAAATTTGCAACAATTTCAAACCATCTTTGTTCACATTGTCATTATGAAAACGATGTGTAGAATTTTGAGGGAAATAAATGAATTTAATCCTTTTTGGAATAAGGCTATAACATATAAAATGTGGAAAAAGTGAAGCACTATGAATACTTTCCAGATGCACTTTATATATCTCTGACATATTAATCGACACCAACATTTACACCCGACTCTTTCTTACAATCACTCAACATCTAAAAAAAAAAATACATTTATAAAGTGTGCAAAAAAACACTCCTCCTTTTTATTGCCCTAACAGAACGGTTCCTTTGTATGATCATTACTTCATCTGTGTATTGCCTCTTGTTGAATCGATGAATGCCTCCTCAATTGTATGCCACTTTGGGCAAAAGCTTCAGCTATATGACTAAATGTAAAAGTTTATTTTGCCCAAACTCTTGTAACTATAGTTTCACCATGGTTTTGCCATACTTTAACCATAGTATTTGTAGAAAAACTGTAGTTGTACAAATAGCAGTCAGCGCAGCAAATCACATGGTTGCTCTAATTTTCATAACAAACCATTTAGAATATGCGCAAAATTCCTTTCAAATTCAGCCAGAAGTCTTTTGTCCAGTCTCTACAAAATAAAGCTGCCCTATTAAATTTTTGAACTGTATGTCTAATTTTCCTTATAAATGACTTTTAGTGCAGTAATAAAACCTATAATTACAATCAAAGACGCGTCATTGCATTTCAAATATTCCTTATGAGAAACAATCTAATTATTACATCCAAAATTATTCAACTCTAAGTCACTTTCCACAACCTTGGCCGTAGGGTATGAACTGGCTGGAAGGGTATCTGCTGTGTAAAACATATTCTGGAGTAGTTGGTGGTTCATTCCGCTGTGGCAACCTTTAAAATAGAGACTAAGCCGAAGGAAAATGAATGAATGAATGAGCTGTGGTTGTACAAATGGCAGTCAGCGCACCGAATAACATGGTTGCTTAATTTTCATATCGAACCATTTAGAATTTGTGATAAACTCATTTTAAATTCAGTCAGAAGTCTTTTGTCCATGCAGCCGCTACAAAATAAAGCTGCCCTATCAAGTTTTTGAAATGCTGAGCACAGTTTCAGCACAAATTCAGCCTCAAGTCTAGGTAACAGTCGAATAGCAACTCGTACACACACCCTTCATGGTTGGCTGACACAATCTGTGACAAAGCGAATGGCGCATCATTGGCCCAAACGTGAAAACACAGCATCTTCCGGGCGAGCGCTTCATCACTGTCAGCTTCTAGAAGAGTCTCTCCAACACTGTCTTCATAGAGCAGAACAGCTCGTCTCTCATCAATCACAGTGCAGTGGCTGATGGGGAAGAGCAGAAGTTAGCTTGGGGTGTCATCTTAAAAAATTAAGTAAATAAGTAAATAAATTAATTAATTAAATACTAATAAGGCATTATTTAACTGATCAAATGTAACTAAAGCATTTAGAAAGTTATAAAACATGGCACTTTGTAGTCATGGTTTCCACAAAAAACTGTTTTTAACAATAATAATAATAATAATAATAATAATAATAATAATAATAATAATAATAATAGGTAATAGGTAATAAAAAAAGGCAGAAAAGGATAGACTGGGAGCCACAATATGGGTTAAAAAAATGCATAATTGAATTGTAACTTAAAAGCAACAAATTCATTTTATCTGTTTCTTTTTGATGATATACAAAACAATTATGAATATATTGTTTTTCTTGTTTCTTATAATTTCTTTGAATCATTAATGTAAACTCCATACTTATTAATGGAAATTTTGTGTATTTCATAATTTCATTTATTTCAACAATTTTAGGAATCCGATGTTAGGTTGTTTTATGAATACACTGTGGAAAACCCTATCTGTATGTAAATGTGAAAACTGCAATAAAAAACTAAATGAAAATAATAATAACAATAATAATAAATGTTTCTTCATGCAACATTGAAGACTGGAATGATCTTTGATAAAGTTTGTCAAGGATTTTTATAAAGAATTACATATAGTGAAGCTGAGCGCACACACACAGACAGTGATGCCTAAAACGATTTTTTTAAATGATTACATTTATATTTTTCATTTATTTACATTATTAAATATGTAAAAAATATAAGTAATGGAGTTCATTTGAATACATTTCATGAAAGCGGCTCAATGTTGGCGGTTTGAGAGTGAAAATAATGTCACAGTAGTTAAATATATAAATTAAATAGTTTTAAAATGTGTATTTTACAGTGTTGAATATACAGTGGGGATATTTACTATTAAAAGTAATATATTATGTGTTATCTAAAATTATTGAATATCCTTTATCAGTGAATCCTTCCATTATATTACTGAGCGATGATTATATGTTGAATCTCACTAAGCTACAAAAAGCTGTTTGGCTGGCTGGCTGGCTTAACTTCTGCAAAAAAAAACTACTAGCTCAACATTGGCTGCCTCCACATAATGTGGACACGTACAAGTGGTACAACTTCAGGACATTATAATGTTGGAATTATCCACAGCTCGAGTTATATATAGAACAGCTCGAGTGAACTTGGTACAAATGAGTCCATTAAAGGTTTGGACTTCAGCTGCTGACAAAATCTCCAAGTTTATTGCACAAAACAGTGATGAGGATCCAGAATGATTGCCTTATTTAGTGTACTTGATACTGTACTCTAGTTTTTGTTTTCTTGTTTTTCTGTTAAGTCATATTCATTGGATACCCCAGTTTATATAATGACAAAAATAATAATTTGTGCATCTCCTGACTTCCATGTGCAGCCATGCTGCTGTTGTAGCAGGTGTATTCTGGTAAATTTTCTTACCCCTTGGTTTCGAGTGTGGTCCTGGAAAATCTCCTTTTGAAGGGGTATCTAGCCCTTCCCTTTAGCCCTATGCATTCAAGCTATAGAGAATTGGGACATCCCTACCCCTAGGGGAAGGGCTTAGGGGTGGAATTGGGATTGGTGCTTATTTCTTTTAAAATTTGTTTGAAAATCTTCTTTTGTTTTTGTCTTTGCTTTGGAACATTTGTAAAATTATTTTAAAAACAGAAAAAAAAAAACAATAATTGTAAAAAAAAATCTGCAAAATGCTAAATTCCATTGTTCGGCGCTGCAAAAAGGGGCGGGATTAAAAAAGATGATTTGACATTTAAAAAAGTGAACAATTGGTCCATATTTTAAATATCTGTCCAGAGAGGTCATGTTTTGATCTTCAATTAGTCTCACGCAGTCACGTGATGCAGTTTCACAGGTCACCAAGCTTGAATTTTGCAAGGCATCGCACAGCAAAACTTGTCTTGTATTTCTTGTTTGTCACATTTGCTTGTGCAAGCATGGAAGTCTATGGGGAAAAAAGTGCAGTGTGACTGCAGCTTTAAACATCACTTGGAAAACATTTTTAAAAAAAAAAATACAAATTTCAGAGGGGCTAATAATTTTGTCTTTTAATTCTATCTTTATACAATACTAGGGGCGAAATATTTTCATCAGACTCCCTCTTGACCAAAAGAAGTATGGCGCTTGCAAGCGTTCAGTCTCATAAACGCTCAATGGGAATGATGATCAATACTGAATTATAAACAGTACTGTGAGACTCTCTGCAGATCTTCAGAGAGTGAGATATCACCAGCACGAGGCCGGCAGCAGATTTGCTTCATGCTTTTCACAGCTCTTTGAATTTCAATTAATTCTGAAGCTCTTAACGGATCCGTCACCTGTGTCTTATTCAAAAGCCCGAAAAAACCCATAGAGATGCGCGGCTTTCCTTCTGTTTTCAATCTGTTTTCCCAGCCTCATCTGCGAGTGACAGGCGAATGGCGAAATGAAGGCGTCTGATCGATTGCCTTGCGGAGACGCTCATGGTAAATAACAAGCAGCTTAAAACGCCACTGACAGGAACCTGTTTAAAAAGCTATTAGACTTGTTTCCAACTCTTCTTGAAATAATACGATAAAGAAGAGAATGCGTAATGAAATAAGAGCTCTGTAATCTAATTGCGCCGCAGATCCAATCGCATTTATAAAGTCAACAGAGGTTCGGTGGATTCTCTCTTTGTCTTTCTCAGCATCCGAAAACTCTGCTTTTAATCTCCCTGAGTGATTCCAGAACATTCTAGTGCAAAAAAAAAAAACCTCAGCAAGGGGGTAACACGGTGCTTTCTGACCCCGCGTCTCATGCTATCCCATGTATCCCGAGGGCTCAATATATCCTAATAGAAGTTGTGCTTGCACTGAATTACAGACAATATCACTGCAACTTTTCTTCATTTTGACCACTATTACAGGGCTTCTAACTGGGCTCTTTGGTTTCCCCTGATCAAATCAGATGTGGCTCCAGGCCACCGAGAGCCAAGTCTGATGTACTTGATGGTAAACACAAAGTGCTGTGAACAACATGTAATATTCATGTTCGGTAATTGCTTATCATTGCTGTGGGTGCTTAAATATTATATTGAAGAGGTGTTCAGTGTGAATGAAAGCGTATTTGGCTGGTTTAAAGTTTGAGGGAGGACTTTAATGACACTTTGAAATTCACATTGCTGTTGGTTCGTTATGAAGACTGTGAAAGAAGTTTGTCTTTTCTGTGTTAAAATACACTCACTGGCCGCTTTATTAGGTACCTGTCCAACTGCTTGTTAATGCAAATTTCTAATCAGCCAATCACATGGCAGCAACTCAATGCATTTAGGTATGTAGACATGGTCAAGATGACCTGCTGCAGTTTAAACCAGGCATCAGAATGGGGAAAAAGGTGATTTAAAGGACTTTGAACGTGGCTTGGTTGTGGGTGCTAGACGGGCTGGTCTGAGTATTTCAGAAACTGCTGATCTACTGGGATTTTCACGCACAACCATCTCTATTGTTTACAGAGAATGTCAGAAAAAGAGAATATATCCAGTGAGCGGTGCATATGCCTTGTTGATTCCAGAGGTCAGAGGAGAATGGCCAGACTGGTTTGAGCTGATAGATAGGCAACAGTAACTCAAATAATCACAATATGTCCAACCTTGAAGCAGATGGGCTACGTTAGCAGAAGACCACAGCGGGTGCCACTCCTGTCAGCTGAGAACAGGAAACTGAGGCTACAATTCGCACAGGCTCACCAAAATTGGACAATAGCTGATTGGACAAACGTTGTCTGACTGATGAGTTTCGATTTCTGCTGCAAAATTCGAATGGTAGGATCAGAATTTGGCGTTTACACCATGAAAGCATGGATCCGTCCTGCCTTGTATCAATGGTTCAGGCTGGTGGTCGTGTAATGGTGTGGGGGATATTTTCTTGCCACACTTTGGCCCCATTACCAGTACCAGTTGATCATCGTGTCAATGCCACAGTCTACCTGAGTATTGTTGCTGACCACGTCCATCCCTTTATGACCACAGTTTACCCATACTCTGATGGCTACTTCCAGCAGGATAACATGCCATGTCATAAAGGAAGAATCATCTCAGACTGGTTTCTTGAACATGACAATGAGTTCACTGTACTCAAATGGCCTCCACAGTCACCAGACCTCAATCCAATAGAGCACCTTTGGGATGTGGTGGAACGGGAGATTCACAACATGGATGTGCAGCCGACAAATCTGCAGCAACTGTGTGATGCTATCATGTCAATATGGAGCAAAATCTCTGACGAATATTTCCAGTACCTTGTTGAATCTATGCCATAAAGTATTAAGGCAGTTCTGAAGGTGAAACTGGGCCCAATCCGGTACTAGTAAGGTGTACCTAATAAAGTGGCTGGTGAATGTACATTTGCATTTGCACACATTTTTGCATAGGGCAGCATGATATTGGAAAAAACGTATGCCACAATATTTCTTTTCAGTGCTATATATTACAAGGATTCATTATTGTAGAATGACTGGGGTGATTTTATTTTATTTTTCTTTTAGCAGAGGGAATTTGCATATAACAATAAACAACATGCATGCATAAACTAGAATAAAGAAACCGATTAAATAAGCAATGCATTATTTAGAAGATTTTGTGATTATGCGAATACTGTAGGTTTTAAACTTTTCTTTTGACTTCAGACCTTCGATTTCGAGGGCAACACATACACTTAATACACAAATACACTTCATTAAACATCTACACATAGACATCATCTATATGCTATTTAACTGCAGGTCAACTGTTAATATGTAATAACTTTAACTGTTAAAGTAATTAGTTATAGTTATTAGTAACTAAATTTACATTAACTAATAACTTCTCATTTTAATTGTAATGCAGTAAAGTGCTTCTTTCGTAAAGCTGTTTTGAAACAGTAATTATTGTGAAATGCGCTGTAGAAATAAACGTGAATTGATTTGAGATGGAAAAGTTTAAATCTTTTAAACTTGAAACACTTGAAAAGAAATGTCTATGCTTTTTTGAAGCTTGACCGCCTGTGGTTACTTTGTTATATATAGATTTTTAAAGAAATAGCTGCTTAATACACAACACTGTTTAAAATTATCCATAAACCCACCTTTGAATCAAACCTCACTCACTCTATCACACGACAACTCTTTCTTTGTTGTTTTTCATCATCTATGTTTCTGTTTTTTTGGGGTTTTTTCCTGAGGATGATTTGATGCTGAATGTAGAGTCTGAGAGGTTTGAGTTCACTTGGTGGGAAAATGAGATTATATGAGTAATTCCTGATTATGAATTTCTGATGTTGAAAGAAAAAAACACTGATAAGCTATTTGTATAAGCGAGTGTGTTTTTGTTCTGGTCATCAATAAGTATGACAGTCAGACTGCCAGTAGGTGGTGCAAGTCTCCATCTTAATGAGTGATTTGTCAAATTATTTCATGTGATTTGTTCCGCATGGCTGATTCTTCAGAAACTAACCTTAGTCTTTATGAATGGATCATTGACTGAAACGATTATTCATCCAGGAATGAAACACCGCAGTGTTGTTCTGAGATATAAAAATCTAAAAGGAAAACTCACACAGGGAGATTATTATGGGTCATTCGAACTGTTTGTTTGTCATGTGGAGTGTGGCATACTCCATAATTTCAGCTCGTATAATTAAACTAAGAATTTCAATATTTTTGTAGATGATACCGCAGTAGATGATTGACTCCATAATATATATTTAAAGCTGAAAACCAAGCTTAGATTTCTGGGACTAAAAGTGAGATCCTTTCTTCCTTTCTTCTTTCCTTGTTCAACCCATTTAGTCACATATCCATCCATCCATCCATCCATCCATCCATCCATCCATCCATCCTTCCTCCCTTCCTTCCTTCCTCAACCCATTTAGTCAACATCCATCCATTCATCCATCCATCCATCCATCATTCCATCCATCCATCCATCCATCCATCCATCCATCCTCTTACTTTCTTCTTTCAACCCATTTAGTTGTTTTTATTCATCCTTCCATCCTTCCTTCCTTCAACCCATTTAGCCTCCATCCATCCATCCATCTATCCATCCATCCATCCATCCATCCATCCATCCTCTTCTTACTTTCTTCCTTCAACCCATTTAGTTGTATTTTATCCTTCCTTCCTTCCACCAACCCATTTAGTTGTATTTTTATCCATCCATCCATCTATCCTTCCATCCTCTTCTTCTTTTCTTTCTTCAATCTATTTAGTCATATTCTTATCCACCCTTCCACCGTTCCTTCCTTCCTTTAACCCATTTATTTGTATTTTCATCCATCCATCCATCCATCCATCCATCCATCCATCCATCCATCCATCCTTCCTCCCTTCCTTCCTTCCTTCCTTCCTTCCTTCCTTCCATCCTCAACCAATTTTGTTATCCATCCATCCATCCATCCATCCATCCTCTTCTTACTTTCTTCCTTCAACCCATTTAGTTGTTTTTATTTATCCTTCCATCCTTCCTTCCTTCAACCCATTTAGTTGTATTTCCATCCATCCAGCCATCCTTCCTTCCTCTCTCCATCTATCCCTCCCTCCCTCCCTTCCTCCCTCCCTCCCTCCCTTCAATTGTATTTTTATCCATCCATCCATCCTTCCTTCAACCCATTTAGTCGTATTTTTATCCATTCATCCTTCCTTCCTTCCTTCCTTCCTCTCTTCAACCCTTTTATTTGTATTTTTATCCATCTTTCCATCCTTCCATCATCTTCCTCTTTTCTTTCTACAACCCATTTAGTTGTATTCTTATCCATCCATCATTCCTTCCTCCCTTCCTTCAACTCATTTAGTTGTATTGTACCCATACCCATTGTAACCCATTTATCCATCCTTCCTTCCTTCAACCCATTTAGTTGTATTTTTATCCATCCTTCCTTCCTCCAACCCATTTAGTTGTATTTTTATTCATCAATCCTTCCATCCTTCCTTCAACCCATTTAGTGGTATTTGTATCCATCCATCAAGCCATCCTTTCTTCCAACCTTCCTTTCTTAACCCATTTAGTTGTATTTTCATCCATCCCTCTGTCCGTCTGTCTGTCCCTGCAACAGACAAAAGGGAAATAAAGGCTCATCAAACTGCTAACCTTTAAAATGATTATAATGTGAGTTTTTTTAAGAGCTTCAACATTTCAGCAGGGTTCACTTTAAAAAAAAAATGCATGATGTGATCTGTAAAAGAAGACTGTCTCAGATTGTTCCTGTAATGACCATAATCTACCATTGACACAAAATGTGAAACACTCCTATAGCGAAAGCCAGTCTTCACCTCTCGCTTTGTCTCCGTGCCAGCTGAGGGCTCTCCAGATGTGATCTGCCAGCTCTCAGATCTGAAAAAATACCCCGGTATAGGGTCTCTAAAGGCTTCGCATCGCAGAGAATGCTGGAAATTGGTTTCTGTCCATTTGGAAACTGAGCAATTTACGCAGCCTGGTCCCCCTGCTCCTCTGAGAAATCGTACTAATTTCACGCCTTTCCTGAGCGACTCCGTGTCTTTCTTCAACATGCATCAACATAACTGTTCTCCATTACACAGGTACTTAAAGAGACAAGACTCTGAATGTGGGCGAGTAAATTAGAGGTGAGAAAGAAATAATAAGGCTCTCTGCCGCTTGGTCCCATAGCATTTCTCAACACTGTCTGTGTGATCTTGATCCAATCTGCAGTGACTCTCACCTGGAGACGCTTTTGCTGGAGAACGTGGAGATCATTTTAAAGCCACCTCTGCCAGAGTTTTCATGTGTGCAATAAATGGAGGTTGTGTTTAGAAAATGGCATTAGGTGCTACTGGGTTATATTTAGTGCAGAGTTTGCGCTGGTCTTAAAGTCGGCATGAAATGGAAGTTACAGTAAGTTTGTTCTTTGTTTTTTCTCATTATGCACACTACCTGGCGAAAGCCTTGTTGCCTATCCAAGTTTTAGGATAACTTGACTCCTAGCTGATAATTTGGTATCAGAAGTGGCTCATATGAAAGGCAACGGCCTATAGATTGCGCTTATTTTACCAAAAATAAAATACGATCATGATATTTAATTAGGACAGTAAGGTCTGGCTTTGCTTAGACAAAAGTCTTGTCAGAACAGAAATAATGTACAGTATAGAATATAAAGCCATAGTGCCGTGGAAAAAGACTGAATATTGTGATTGACTCCCATGAGCTTGGAGGACTGCATCCACACATCTCTGCAATGACTCAAATAACATATTTATGAAGTCATCTGGAATGGCAAAGAAAGCGTTCTTACAGGACTCCCAGAGTTCATCAAGATTCTTTGAATTCATCTTCAATGCCTCCTCCTTCATCTTACCTCATACATGCTTAATAATGTTCATGTCTGGTGACTGGGCTGGCCAATCCTGGAGCCCCTTGACCTTCTTTGCTTTCAGGAACTTTGATGTTGAAGCTGAAGTATGAGAAGGAGCGCTATCCTGCTGAAGAACTTGCCCTCTCCTGTGGTTTGTTATGTACTGGGCAGCACAAATGTCTTGATACCTCAGGCTGTTGATGTTGCCATCCACTCTGCAGATCTCTGGCACACCCCCATAGTGAATGTAACTCCAAACCATTTTTTTTCTTGCACCAAACTTGACTGATTTCTGTGAAAATCTTGGGTCCATGAGGGCTCCAATAGGTCTTCTGCAGCATTTGTGATGATTGGGATGCAGCTCAATAGATTCTTCATTGGAAAAATCTACCTTCTGCTACTTTTACAAATGATCAATTAGAAGTCAAGTTATGATTTGTTGCTCTTACAACTGGGTCAAGTAGTGTACGTCCAATAAAAAACTGTGATTAAATGGGAAAAAAAAAAGTGCCGTGCATGATTAAGTATTTGGGAAGCAATTGGATCACTGAAAGACTGGTGTTGCTAACAATAGATTTCAATGCTAGATTGCATGATTGTGGAAGATTGCTGAGCGTTTACATCAAAAACCACAGTTGTTTCCAAGGGTTTGAGTCTATGGTTTGATTATTGTGGTCGCTGGATTTCCAATTATTATAAAGTGTCCCTGTTTTCTTACAGTGACATAAATAATAAAAGTTACAGGCGAGTTACTGATGTGCATTGTTATATCTTTTTGAAACAAAAAAAAAAGTGGAAATCTCATACTAACTGTAACAACTGTACAAAAGTATTGCTGCTTCTGAATATTTCAGACATATTGGATAAGTGGAGTAAAGCCACACCACACACAACAACTTGATGTTCCATAGTTAAATGATTTTGATAAAAGGTGCAATTATTCCATGCTTTCTCATGCAGAAATGTTATGGCCCCTTTAAATACAAGATCACTGTAGCGAACTTTGATGCTCTCGCTTGTGGCGGCAATAGCATATGGATGCAGCTCAGATTGCAACTGCACCAGGTCTGGATCCAGACCCCTTTTGCAATCAAAGTCTTCAGATGACCAATGATTATGTGAACAAAGCTAAATTTTACAATTGGAATCATATCATATTCATTCAGACCACTGGCTCACACTAAAGTTTTCCCAACATTTTCCCAACGTTTAAACATCATGTTGCATTTTGAAACGGCATAATAACATTAGTGTATTGTGAGTGCATTTCTAGTGTCAAACGGCAATTTTTTTGTTAACGAAATGAACACTGATACATTTAAGCCGCAATTGATCAAACGTTATTAACATTTCTTCCACATTTTAAATAAAAATCGTTTGTTTGGAAAAGGATTATTGTCAAAATAGTAATATCCTGTGAAAATGAGGATTATTACAACAAAAAGTTAGATTTATTAACTCTTCCTAAGTTAAAAAAAAATATTGTCTAAAAAAAAAAAAAAAAAAAAAAAATTAAAAGCTCCAAATATTAGTTAAATGTATACACTTTCAGTGTGTTATTACCTTCATTTTGTACAATTGTCAATTTTACACCACAGGTTCTACTAAAACATAAAAAGCAATTGTTTTTAATGAATTAATAATTTTCAAAGATGTTTTTTTTTGACCATCAAATCAGCATTTTGCAATGATTTTAAAGTGACACTGAACACAATACACTCATTAACATTCAATCTTTATAGCAATACAAATAAACGATTTAAAACGCATTAAAATAAGTAAAGTAATTTTAAATCTGAGTATTATTTCAATAATAATTTACTGTATATTTTTGAATGAATGTGCACCATCTTAGGAAGCCTCTCTCTGGAATCCTGTAAGTTTTTCAAAGCTCCAAGAGACTGAGTATGTCTCAGAGGGATATGATGATGGATAAGCATCCATCAAAATGTAAATATTCATTACTCACCTGGCACAGAAGACTGTTACCATGACAGCGCTGGGATGTGGGCTCTCCAAAAGCTAGTCTTGACAGCCTTGAAAGCCCACAAGTACTAATGCCAAATGAGAGATGTCAAGTGGGTACAGAATATCACACAAAGCCATCGGGGTTGGCAGTGTGAATCCAGAGAAGTTTGTATAATGTGCATTCACCGACCTTTACCTGGAGATTCCTCCACACTGAAGCTGAAATAAAGAAGCCTTTCATTACACAAAATGTGCCACTAAACGATCAAAACCCCCTGAACCTAAAGCCATTTATGCAAACTAGTTACCGGTCTGCTCAAAATGCATCTCTCAAGGGCTTTTTTGAATACTTTAGGTAGTTTTGCTGTGCATCATTCCTGTAGGCTTAGTAGAAATGTGTGTTTCCATGTCAAGGTTTGATTTAAAATGTAAAAGTGTTTGCTTTAGCATGCAATGTTGTTGTCTAATAGGGTCCATGCACATTATTATTTATTTTAATCACACGCCTTCATAATCGTTAATTAAAATAACTTCACTTCTATTTTCAACATAGTCCCTTGACCCTTCTATTAATGTCAAGTAAGAGTCTGGGACAACAGAGGTGAGGATCCACATGCAGTTTATTACAAAGAGTAGTCAGACAGGCAACGGTCAAAACAGCGGCAAACAGGAACATACAGGAAATCCAAGAGCATAGTCAAAAGCAGGCAAATGGTCAGGTCAGGCGGCAAAACAACAGGAAGTATAAACAAAACAAAGGTCAAAAACAGAAAGGCAAGACAAGGATAACACTTCCATGATGCTCTACACAGAAACAAGACTCAGCAAAGAGTGTGTGAAACTGGGGTGTATAGATTATTTTGAGGGATGTAAACAATAACAATGGTCCTAGCGTATTTCCTGTTTTACATTTTTTATTTCTATAGCTTCCGAGAATCCAAAAAGGTCTGCATATTGATAATGTTATGATAGCTATTTAATGTTAAGTTATAATTGAATTGCATCATGATATAGTTATGAAATAATTTGATGACAAGCAGGAAATGCTCATGGGCCAATTCGGGGTGGGGGGGTGGGGGGTCTCTCCACACCACCACCTGTGTGCAGCATTCGCTTGGATGGTGCGACGGCTCGTGTAGCAAATGTACTGTTGCAAAACTGTAGCAAATGTTGGGTTGTTTCAATCACAATTTGGTAAAATATAAACAAACCTAAGAGTTGGGTTAAAAGTTGAGTAAAAATTTAAATTTTAAAATTTAACTCATGAACCGGGGTCAGTCCATATTTTCTCCAAAATCTGTGTTTAATTTAATATAGAGAGAAATACTTATTACAATCGTAAACACATGTCTGCCAATTTCTTTTCTGTGTTTTTGTGAGGTCATAGTAGAATTCATCAGCAATTTTTTTCCAGTTACTCATTATATGAACAGTTTTAACATCACACAATGAGTGTTTAACTTGAATTCAGACTGTTTTCTGTGTGACTGGTTTGGTTTGTTTTGCTTTCTGTCTTCCTCAAAGCTCTTTTAGGCTTTTTTCAAATACAATGAAAAGCGATGCTTAAAGTGACAAATGCAAAGCCAAGTGCATACCTGCAAAAACGCATGGGGATACCCTGACTAAAAGATAAAGAGAAGAGACAAATAAAAGCAAAAAGGCTGTCAGAGGATGAGACGAGTGTTGTAATGCCAGTGTTGTTTGGTTTTGCCGTAGGGTTTTCCACACAAATCCTTTTAACACACACACAAGACAAAAGTAGAGCTTTAGTATGAAATAAGAACGTGACGTGCAGTTCACTATATGCCGCCAGTTGCCAAGGCAACGTTTCTCATTTTTATTTCATTTAAGCTGATGATCTATAACTAAAACTGTAATACAAATCAACAAAATAATGCAGACTTCTTGACTAAAAAGGAAAATCATGAATAAAAACCTGGTTTAAAGTATTAAAATACAAAAACACCAAATCAGGAAAAATTGGGACAGTATGGAAATAAAAATGCAAATAAAAAAGTAGTGATTTCTAAATTTACTTTGACTTGTATTTCATTGCAGACAATACAGCAAACATTACTTAGTGTTTTCAAACATTTCAAAAATGTGTTTTTATGTTTTTTATATGTTGTTGTACACTGTAGCTAACCCTGGTTTGTTTAATCACAGTTTGGTAAAATATGGACAAAAATAAGAGTTGGGTTAAAGTTGGATAAAATATTAACACATGAAGAGGTTGGGTTGATTTATGTTTTATTCAAAATCTGTGTTTAATTTCATATAGACAGAAGTGTACACACATTTCTGTCAGTTTCTACTGTGTTTTGTGTTTAACCTTAATTCATGTGTCTGCAAATGGCTCACAAAATTATAGAAATCCACATGGTTTTTGATACAAAGTTTTACTGATGCATTGTAACTATTTTCATATAGTTAGAACTCATTTGTAACTATAGGAAATTGGCATATGTTCTGTTTAACTGGATCATTTGTTAGTTTAAGGTGTATATTGTGAAATTTGCCACGTTTGTAGTGAGGCAACAGACATGTATTCATTTTACATTAATGTTTAATGCACATTTATGCATTGTGTCATATCACTCAGCTCTCACAGTGATATATTTCAAGTGAAAGGATGGCAATAAACTTAAAAAAATAGATGTATACGCATAGAGGTTGATGTCCAGTGAGGGTTTAAAGTATTAAAATACAAAAACACCAAATCAGGAAAAGTTGGGACAGTTTGGAAAATGCAAATAAAAAAAGTTTGGTAAAATATGGACAAAAATAAGGGTTGGGTTAAAGTTGGATAAAATATTAACCCATGAAGAGGTTGGGCTGATTCATGTTTTATTCAAAATCTGTGTTTAATTTCATATAGACAGAAGTGTACACACATTTCTGTCATTTCTACTGTGTTTTGAGTGGTAGTGGTGGAATTCATCAGTTCTTTTTTTCAGTTACTTATTGTGTGAACAGAATTAACATCACACAATGAGTGTTTAACTTTTAATTCATGTGTCTGCAAATTGCTCACAAAATTATAGAAATTTACATGGTTTTTGATACAAAATCTACTGATGCATTGTAACTATATTTTCATATAGGAACAACTCAATTGTAACTATATGAAATTGGCATATGTTCTGTTTAACTGTATTGTTTGTTAGTTTAAGGTGTATATTGTGAAATTTGCCACGTTTGTAGTGAGGCAACAGACATGTATACATTTTACATTAATGTTTATTGCACATTTATGCATCGTGTCATATCACTCAGCTCTTACAGTGATATATTTCAGGTGAAAGGATGGCAGTAAACTTCAAAAAAATGATGTATTAGCATAGAGGTTGATGTCCAGTTCATAGAGGTTGAGGTTGATGTCCAGTAAGGGTTTAAAGTATTAAAATACAAAAACACCAAATCAGGAAAAGTTGGGACAGTATGGAACATGCAAATAAAAAAAAGAAAGTAGTGATTTCTAAATTTACTTTGACTTGTATTTCATTGCAGACAATACAGCTGTTTAGTAAAGGTAGTTTTGTCAAAACAAAAGAAAAAGTGTACATATTTTTTTTACATGGAGTGAATGACTTACTTTAGATATCTTCGATATGTGCACTGTTTAATAATTGTGCACAATACATGCGTATAAATTTGTAACTAAAAAACACATACAGCTGATTTAGTTGTTATTTATAAATCAACTGTTGTATACAGGATTACTTATAACAGCACTGTAATCGTGACATAAAATACTGTGTGTTTCATACTTGCATTCAATGTGGTTCTTATCTGTCCTACAATACTTTTTTTGTTGTGTTACTATTTAAGTGTGTTCCTTTTTTGCTCTGACAATGTAGCTATTTTTTCTGTGGTTCTGTTTAGTTTGTTATTTGCACAACAGGAGAAAAGCAGGAGAAAAACCTGTACTGTATTTTATTGATCAAAGATTTTGTGCAGCTGTGTTTTTTTGGGCAGCTGTTTATTTATAAACAGGGAGGGAAACCCCATGTGTTTGAATATATTTAAATATTTTGCTCAAAAAATGTTTAATAAAGTTTTAATAAAGGCTTTAACTCTCGAGTAACCACTTATGGGAAAATACTGGATAGATATCGTATACCGTCATTCCTCCTAAAAATACTGGGATATGATTTTTTGCTCATATGGCCCAGCCCTAGGCTGCAGATAGGCCAGTCAAGTACCTGTATCCTTTTCCTTCACAGCCAGGACTTTTGTAATGTGTGCAGAATGTGGTTTTGCACTGTCTTGTTGAGATATGCATTAGCTTCCCTGGAAAAGAAGGCAGCATATTGTGCTCCAAAATCCTTATGTACTTTTCAGCATTAATGGTGCCATCACAGAAGTGCAAGTTATCTTTGCCAAGAGCACTGACGCAAGTCCATACCATGACAGACCCTGGGTTTTGGACTTACTGCTGGTGACAGCCTGGGTGATCCTTTTCGTCTTTAGCTCAGAGCACACGGCATTCATTTCTCCCAAAAAATACCAGAAATACTGATTCATCTGACCACAGAACACGTTTCCACTGTGTGATGGTCCATCCCAAACACCACAGAGCCCAGAGAAGTCAACGGCACTTCTGGACACTGTTAACATGGGGCTTCCTTTTGGCACAGTACAGCTTTCAATGGCATTTTTTGCATGTAGCTACGCATTGTGGTACTTGACAAAGGTTTGCCAAAGTAGTCCATGAGCCCATGTGTTGATATCGCCTATAGATGAATGATGATTTTTGATGCAGTGTCAGTGCGATTTTTATTTTTTATTTTTTATTTATTTTTATTTTTATTTTTTATTTATTTATTTATTTATTTATTTTAATTATTCTTCTTTTTATTTATTTATTTATTTTATTTTTTATTATTATTTTTTTTATTACATAGCATGCTTGGGATATGCATTGTCATCTCTTTACATGGCATAATTGGTTGAAATTGGTTCATCTAGAAGAGGGATGCACAAACTTTTTCTTACAAAGGGCCAAAAAGCAAACTTGATTAACGCTAGTGGACAGAAGGTAAATATGCTTGCCATAGGTGATTTCCTAATTTATTTAATAATATTTAAAAATTACTAGAAAACATTGCTTTATATAGTATAATCTTTTACGTTTAATAAGAAATTACATTAAATTCAAAAACAATCTCATTTATAACAGAATTACACTAGTTTTTGCCATGATTTGCTCGCCGATATCTTCTGCATAGTTTTCTCTCCATCTGAGTGATGGTATTAACTCTTTTACAAATCAGATTCATTTACAATATTTAATTGAAACATTTCATTTCAGTTTGCTTTGTTGTAGCTCAGCATTAAAACGAATAAACAAAAGAATGTTATGTTAACTTAGAAATGATGATTTCTTTGTTAAAGATATTTTAATCATTCTCACTCTCACATCATTCTCACTCTCTTCTCAGATGGAATGGTGGGCCAAATCAAAGGTTACAATGGGCCAATTTTGGCCTGCGGGCTCTACTTTGGACACCTCTAATCTAGAAGCTCACATTTATGCTAATTTCTTCTGTTTGTGTACATTCATTGGTGGAATTTATCTTTTGATTCTTTTTTCAGTTATGTATTGTGTGTGCAGTTAAACACATCTCAATGAGTGTTTAAAGGGATAGTTCACCCAAAAATAAAAATGACCTCCTCCTTTATTCTGCGTCATGTGATGTTCTTTCTTCTGTTGAACACAAAATAACCTCTTTTGAAAAGTACTGGTTGGCATCCATCAACTTCCATCGTAAAAAAAAACTATGTTCGTCAATTCAGCAGCATTTTTCAAAGTATCTTCTTTTGTGTTCAACAGAAGAAAGAAACTCTGGTTTTAAAATTTTGGGGTGAACTATCCCTTTAGGTTTAAAATAGTACTTCTGAGTCTATTTCAAAATGAACAAAATCTTACTTCTGACACTTGCAGTCGCGAACATGAACATTATATGATGTCAATGTGTTCTGAAACTCTAGAAGACACTTTTTTTAATCTTTTACAGATATTACAGATCCCGTTTTTGATATCATTTTACTCTCCTACTGGCTATGTTGGCTGTTTATACACATTCTCTCCGGTACAGATATCCACTGTAAATTTGGTATAAACTCAGCACAGGAGCGAGTCTCTGATATCACCGTTTGACCACTGGCTTCTCATATTGCTGAATATCACCGTGCTCCCTCAGTCATCTCAAATCCAAATAAGATCCAGCCAATAAGTTTAGCTCAGGGTCTTTCATTTGGAGAGGATTTAATCGCTGTTCTGTAATCGCACCATGATTTTTGTGAGCTGCACTTGTGGAGTTTAGCGAAGCCCAGGTGAAAGTTTACAGATGATTTTTTGAAGTACAGTCCAAGGGTTATTTAAGAAATACACCACATTTTTGCAGGATGCATCTCTTTAAACCCAGCAGGCACACAACATAATAAGACGTTAATATTGGTCGATTTTAGGTTGTGTAGAAAGTGACCCAAATTCAACATCGAGCCAACATCTTAAACCAACATCATATTGACGTTAAATACTGAATTATTCATCAGGTATGCCATCAAAATCCAACATCTGATAGACGTCATAGTGGTAACGTAAACACAGCATCAAGTTGTAACATCATTAGACGTTGATATTTGGTTGTTTTTAGGTTGTGTTGAAGTGACCAAATCCAATGTCTGTCCGATGTTAAACACTGATGTCGTGTTCTGACAGTGGTCACTAAAAATCCCAGGATGTTCTTCGAAAAAAAGTAGGGGTTTAACCCCTGCATCCTGGCCAGATCTGCCCGCTGGCCTCCTAACATCTCCGTATCATAATTGTCTTCATCACTCTGTCCCCTCTCCACCAATCAGCTGGTGTGTGGTGTGCGGTCTAGCGCAATATAGCTGCCGTCGCGTCATGCAGGTGGATGCTGCACACTGGTGGTGGATGTGGAGGTCCCCCCCATTGTGTAAAGCACTTCGAGTGTCTAGAAAAGCTATATAAATGTAAGGTATTATTATTATTACTCACTACCATTATTATTACTCACTTTTTAAGTAAATAATCACTTTTTACAGTGTACACTCACACATTTTCTTTTTGTTGTCCCAATACAAGTGAATTAAGTAAACTTTATTGTTTTCACAAATTTAAGTAACATAAAACAATTAATTTATCCCACCCAAAATCTCAGGTATTGTGTTGATTCAGCTCATTTCGAGAGGCTCACATGTGTATGATTTAAGCCACGGTCATGCTGGACTTTTCCCCCCAAAGACTTCCATTGATACGTACATGAATGTGTCAGAACGGAAACGCAAGCTCGTGTGGCAAGTTTTGCAGTTCGATGCAGTGCAAAGTTCAAGCTGGGTGAACTCTGACCTGTGAAATTGCAACACGTGACTGCGTAAGACCAATCAAAGATCAAAACACGACCTCTCAGAACAGAAATCTTTTATATGGACCAATCGCTTGCTCTTTAAAAGTTAATCTTGTTTAATCTCACCCCTTTTCACAGCGCCGTACGACTTTTTTCACAGTGCCATACGAAAAATTTTGCATGCTCGAACTGTAATGTGACTGCAGCTTTAAAACATTAGCTAATCATGATCCCCCAATTATATGATTCCTAAGTTACAACAAATAATCAGTCTTCATTCTACATTTATCTTCATCTGGAAGATGAATCTAATTCATCCTACCCCTTCTCCTCTTTTTTGTTTTGCATAGATTGGGTGGCACGGTGGCCCAGTGGTTAGCACTGTTAGCCCCACAGCAAGAACACGACTGGCCCTGGTCAAACAACCTTATGATAAATCGTTGGCTAAGTGTAAACTCTTGAAAAATAAGTCATTTGAACAAGCAGAAAAAAAAACATTTTGAGTGTGCATTGAAAAAAAAATCCTTAGTTCTACACAATTTCTTCATGTTTTCCCAACACTAAGTGATTATTTTAACTTAATCCTTTTGCAAATTAAAGTGGATTGAAGATAAAACAATTAAGTTTTAATTGTCCCCAAAAAACTTTAGAATTGTGTTATTTCAACTCATTTTAAATAACAATTTGAACAATCAGGAAAAGCCATTTTTTTCAGTGTAGAACAATCTGTGGCACACGAGGAATTAAATCTATTGCCTTTAATTCTATTGTAACTACTGTCCAGAAAACCTTTCATCAAAAAGTAATGCCTGTACCATTTGGAACTTTAAAACTCTGTGCTTTTAAAATTCTGCAATAACTTCACATTTCAAGACGTTTGGCACATGTTAATGATTTCTAAAGAATGATTTAAGGTAATTAGTTAGCCTTCAGAGAAAAGCTTGAATGATTAGGGTGACTCATAAAAGCGGCTTTAATTGTTGAAATCACTCCCGGAAATAATAACAAATTAGCCATTATCAGCTTCTCTGCAGTGTTTGAATAAAAATGGGATATTGTCTGCGAAGGAGCTTTTAAAAAGACAGATAATGAAGAATACAAGAATAAAAAAATGAGATAATTCAGGGCTGCCAACAACCTGGCCCAGTTTTATTTAATAAGGGAATT
This sequence comes from Danio albolineatus, assembly GCA_903798035.1. Taxonomy (NCBI): domain Eukaryota; kingdom Metazoa; phylum Chordata; class Actinopteri; order Cypriniformes; family Danionidae; genus Danio; species Danio albolineatus. Next base: position 8,522,535 of record CAIGQQ010040406.1, on the reverse strand, counting down.
AAAACCATTTTTTTTACTAAAGGACTGATTGCCTCATTTAAACATTATTACATTATCCAATAATGATAAGACGAGGATCTGAGGTGAATTAACTAGCTCTTAAATTCAGAACACATTGAAAGGCACGTTTATTGATTATAAAATTTTAAAGCTTTTAAAGCTGGCAAACAACAGATAGACAGACACACACACACACTCGCGCACACACACACTGTAAAATTGTTTTAAAATTGACCTAGCGGTATTTTTTTGTAACCTTTTTGCAGTCTTATATCTTAAGATAAACATTATTTAGGGTTTTCATTTTTGAAAAGTTTTACTTGGCTTAATCTTAAATTGGGAGATTACACTTTTATTGATTCACATCTGGGTGGCACGGTGGCTCAGTGGTTAGCACTGTCGCCTCACAGCAAGAAGGTCGTTACTTTAAGTCCCAGCTAGGTCAGTTGGCATTTCTGTGTGGAGTTTGCATGTTCTCTCTGTGTTGGCGTGGGTCCTTAACGTATGAGTGTGAATGTGACAGTTTATGGGTGTTTCCCAGTACCGGGTTTTAGCTGGAAGGGCATCAGCTGCGGATAACATATTCCGGATAAGTTGGCGGTTCATTCCACTGTGGTGGCCCTTGGTTAGTAAAAGGACTAAGCCGAAGTAAAATGAATGAATGGGAGATTTGAATAAATCGATTCGGTGACTGATCAGCAGGGCCAGACGGAATCTGCTGACATTTTTGGCTAATTTCTGCGGAGTTTTTTGTTAAAAATCTGCAGATTTATGCGGAATCTTTATAGGAGTATCATAATAAAAATTTAATATATGAAATAATAAGAAATACCTTTTTAACTTTTATTTAATGTTTACAATGCAAATCCAATTAGATCCACTTTATTTGGTAAACAAAGCAAGTCTCTCGTATAAAATCTCTTCTAAAAGACAGAAAATATTACTTTACAAACTGTGTTGTAAATAAACCATATGAATATTTTCTTATTAATCTATATTTTTACTGAAATTAATTTGAAAACTGAATAAATATAATTGTACACACATTTACACCAGTAAATAAACAGAAACAATGATGGGCTAAAAATCTGCTGAACTCTGCGCGCGCAGATTCCATGTGGGCCTATTGATCAGGGTATTTGAGTGTCAGATGTGAAAGTATGTTGAGGGACTGCTATACTGGAGTTATTATTAGGGATTATAGATAGAATAATTTAGCGGTTGTTAATTTAATCATTTTTTAAAGCATGTCTGTAAAACACGAACGCAGTTATGAATGTATTAAAGGGGTGATCCAGAGTGTATTTTTAAAGCTTGATTGTGTTTATGTGGTGCAAAGCATTGTGCGCTCATGCTTCATTTGTGAAAAATCACATTTTTTTTCATATATCTTTAATTATATACAGCTACTCAACTAACATGAGTTCCTCCAAAAGCCGCCCTCAAGAGGCTCTGATTGGTCAGCTAACATAATGTGTTGAGATTCGCAGATCGGCTCCATGTCACCAGGAAGCATCTTGCTATTACAGCACATCTGGCCATGCCTGTTTGCTACGCGCAGTGTATGCTTGTAACCTGAAGGGTTTATGACATCATAAACCAGGTTGTATTTTTTTGTAGTCCCCAAACTTCATTCGTTGTAGGTTTTGCTAAGCTAAGTCTGTAAAAGCCAATGTCTCCCTTTGCATTGAACTTTGAGCGTGTTACATACAGAGATGTTGTTTATGTTCACACAGCTACATTACACATCAACTACAGGTTAAAATATGTTATCGTAGTGGACCCCCCCCCCCCCCCCCTTTAAAACATATGCTTGCTTGTTGAAAAAATTCAGAATAATGACAAAAAAATGCTAATTTGTGCATCTCCTGACTTCCGCATGCAGCCATGCTGTCATTGTCGATGTTGTATTCTGGGAATTTTGTTAACCCCTTGGTTTCGAGTGTGGTCCTGACTCGATTTCAAGGGCTATCTAATGCTTCCCCTTAGTCCTAAGCCTTCAAACTAAAGATAACTGGGAACTACCCCTTCATGTGAGCGTGCAAAATGAGGGGTAAGGAGAAGGGTTAAAGGCTAAGGGGGAAAATTGGGATTGGGCCTTACTCTGAAATGGAGACCGTCAGGAAGAACTGTAGTCTTTTAGATGTCATTGCATTCTTACATCATGACCATGATTAAATGTCTTCTCAAAGATCCACACTCCTAACGACATATTTTTTTTTTTGAAAGAGAGGAGGCGTATTTTACAACAGACGCGGAGGATAATTAATCCCGACAAAAGTTTCCGCACTGCACCTTTTCATCCTGGATCATTAGCGTCTAATTGCATTGTAAAAATCACAACATGTTGTAATCTTTACCAAAGAAAAGCAAAAGACGGCCCAGCCATCTGTCCTAGTGGCCGTGGGGACTTCGCTAATGCATTAAAGCTCCGATTCGTATCGTTGCCGTTGGGGGATTAAAGCGTATCCTTGACTGTTGCCTTCTGAACCGGGATAAAAGCAACACAAGACAGGGCTAAAGCTGATTAAAATAAGCTTTCTTGGAGACAAGAAGAGGCTTCGAGATGCACAATCCCTCTTCCTGTGATTAATTAAATCGTGGGGAAAATGTAGGCCCGGCTAACCCTTCTTGTTGTCGAATCTCGAGCTCGAGCTGTTTAATTCAGCGGAATTGAACAGTAAATACTAATATATGCTCAGCAAATTGGCCTGGGAGAGAGGAGATGAGGTCTGGGCTTGATTTAAAGTGATTGTGTCTGTGTGTGTGTGTGAGTGTATGTGAGCTCTCAGGGCTTGCTGTTCATTAGTAAGTTTTCAAAGCAAGAGAGCTAATTGTCGCCTGCCCTGAAACAAAAAGCCTCGCCGTCGTCCCCCCACAGCCTTAATGAGTTTCTGTTTGTAATGAGACGCTCGCTGTGTTTGGAAACAGATTTTCCACAGTCCGCAGATCAATAACGCACCCGACAAAAACTTTATCTTATCCATCCACTCTCCTCTTCTGCTCATAAAAGCTCAGCGATCTCCGCTGTTGCTCGAGTTTAACATATATCTTGTCAAGGGTCACTTTAATTGTTTGTTTCAGAGCGGCGATGAGATTTGTTGAGGGCTTGAAGTGTTTTTAGAGCCTTTTTGCTGTGGAAAGATGGAACTGAACTAATGGGATGATAGAAAGATGCTAGTTTATGTTTTTGGCTGGTTTATTAAGGATGTTTAGAGCTGTGATTTGAAACTTTTTTTTGTCTTTATTTGAATGTGAACAAATCAGATGTGATTTTAACAAATTAGATACTTGTTTTTAATGGTGCTGTAGGTAGGTTTTTGACTCCTCTAAAGCATAAAAATACCATAATATGTTTGCAGATATTTAAGAAACATGCCAAATGAATATTCTTGTTTATCTGAAAAACAATGCTGAAGTCAGATATTTTGCTTTTAAAATGTGTTTTCCTTGCCAGAACGCTGTCTTTGTTTTGTTCTTTTAACCTGCCTAATGCCAGTTTAGCCAATTATATTTCGACACTCCAGGTTGCCTTGCTGAAAAACAGCGTATTTCATTCATTCATTCATTCATTCATTCATTCATTCAGAAAGGCTCTTAAAGTATGCCTCCGTGACCAAAATATGACCTCCGGTGGACAGTAGCAGACTCTGAAATGAGACACATGTTCAGAGTTCCACATTAGCTGGTTATTAAGTAGCAGATAATATAACTATTAAGGCCGTGAACATTAGGTGAGCAGGTTACATTGTTACCGTGTGTTTTAACAACACGCTACTTGACGAGATTTGCAGTGATAAGCAATTTGGCTGTTTGCATCAGATGAAACACGGCAGAACTTTAAAAACAGCTATTCAGAAGCACAGAATAAGCCCTCACTCACAAAATGGTAAGGTTTCTAATCAAATTAATACATATTAAACCTCTTAAACATTACTAAATGTACATACTGAATCACTGATATGTGTTGGCTTTAAGTCACAGTTCTGAAGGTAAATTTCAAACGGTTTATTTTATTTTCAAGATCAGAGGTGAACTATCTGCTGCTGCTTTCAGTAGTATGGCAATAAATGTAATAAAAATGCCATTCAAACTCACATTGTTAGCGTTTAACACTGAATAAAGCACATGAGGTTTACCTGAGGTGAGCATTGTCAGTTTTCTGTTGTTCAGCTGTGAGAAAAAGAAGCTGTAAGAAATATTTGAGGTGTTGGTTAGAACAATAACTTTTATTATGGAATGCTATAAAAAATAAATTAATAAT
>CAIGQQ010040406.1:8501667-8517871 GCA_903798035.1 Danio albolineatus | reverse complement strand
ATATATATATATATATTATACAGAATGATATATATATATTTGCATATAAACAGAATGATATATATTTGCATATATATAACTATATATGACCCAATAGATGACCCAGTCTATTGCGATTGGTCGATTGCGTTCAGCGTGAGACAGAGAGAAATGCCCACCACGGCTTATCAACAGTTTTGAAGTAGTCAGAGTGCAGAGTGTATGTGTGAGCCCAATGCAGGAGTGTCACGATCACCAGCGATCTCTACAGCCAGTGATCGCTGGTTGACACACAAACTTTCGTGAACTACAGATCTGTTTAAGGACTACATTTCCAGTCATGCAGCACACACACTCTCCTGCTCCATATCACGACTGATTACACACACACCACCGGAGGACTGTCAGAGACTGATTACACACACTACATAAGCAGCACATACACACTCTGTCCATTGCTGAGTATTGTTCCCTGTAAGTGACATACAATGCATTTCCTTTGTTCCTGTTTTTCCGTGTTTTGACCCTAGCCTTGCTATTGGTTTATCCTTGCCTGCCGCCAGCCTTTTGACCTTCCGCCTATTTATAGACTACGATTTTTGATTACCTGTATATATCTATTTGCCCCTGATGACCACCGCTGTACTGACTTTATATTAAATCTGCGCTTGGATCCTCACCACCGTTGTCAGTAGCCCTTGCCGTTACAAGGAGTGCATTAAAGCAGTGCAGTGAAAAACACCAGCATATTGCTTTATTCCTAAACATGGCACACATTTAGTATTAATCCACACAGTGGCAAAAGCTAAACTATAATCTTCATCAATAAATCAATAAATCAATAGGTTTGAGCACTGTGCACTTTCAGATTTAAGCCTTCAATGGATATTTCACTTCACATAAAATATTTTCAAAAATCACATTATAGGGGCTCTTTAAAAAAAAAAAAACTGTCTTTTTTTATCAAACAAATGAGTGAAAAAAGTTTGAATTAACAGTAATGAAATTACTCAAGAATATTCATTCATTCATTCAGCTTATTTTCTTATTTATGAACCAGAATGAATTGCCAAGAATATATATCTGTGCATTACAAATATACAAATCCGTGAAGTACAAGATAGCAACCTCTGCGAATCTCACCAAAGTGTGCTTGCAGAAAACGATACAATCTCTTTCGCCAACAGAAATGTCATGCTTTCTAACTCAGTGACAGACCGAGATGCAGCTGTTCAGACATTCTCCTCCAGAGGGAAGGCAGAAACAGAGAAACCGGCGGCCGTGGATGAATGCAAACCCTCCCTGTGGTGGCGAGAGATGAGAGAGATTTCTAGGAAACGCTGCGTCTGGTCGAAGGGTCTCTTTTTGTGCCGTCGCTTTGGTATCTCAGCAGTGCAGCGCTGTCAATAAGACTACAGTTGTCTGGATCTTTTATGCAGCATATGCCCTGAAGAGCTATTGTTCAATGGGGGAATTCAAAAGATCCATTTTAATACATGCTGGCAGTGCTTACTTTACAAACCCACACGCACAAACATCCAGCCAACATTATTCAGGAGAGTCTCTGCTGGTGGATGCTAACAATTCTTATTGTCGGCATAATATTGTTGTCTGTAATGAGTGCTGTTGGACAGGTGTAAGCATGTTGTATTGAGAGTAATAAGGCCAGGATTGTGGAGAGAAAATGGCTGGGTTCAACTTGAAGGGATAGTTCACCCAAAAACAGAAATTCTGTCATCATTTACTCAGTCTTCGCTTGTTCCAAAACCTGTTTGAGTTTCTGTCTTCCGTTAAACACAAAATAAATATATTTATGAAAAGCTTGAAACCAGTATCAGGGTGCAACTCACAGGGGGTGTTGAGGGCATTGAGCCCTCTTATGAACACATGATTGCCCCTGAAGGATGCCAAAACATGTTGTATGGAGATTGAGCTCTTTAAATAGTGAGAAATAGTTTGCGCTGATCTGTATCTTAAACAATAATATTAATAATTTAAATAATAGGTAATATAAATATACATGATCACCCCTGTAATGGTGCTTTGTGATTGCATAAATGCGGCAGTCAGTCTATGTGTGACATTTTTATTAAACAGTCTGAAACCAGCAGATCTATTTTAGACATCATGAGTGTTCACAAGACTGTCATCATGACAAAGACAAAATAAACTAGTTAATAATAATGAGTCATTAAGTCTATTGTTTTAAAATGTTGAAAAAAAAAACCTCTTAATGCAGCACTTGTGAAATATTAAAAAAATTATAAAAAAATCGGTCCCACTTTATATTGTGTCGCTTATACCTGTGAACTTACATAGTAATTAGATGTGTAAGTAGTATGTAACTACAGTGTATGTAAACACTGGTACATAGTATTTACTTGTGTAATACTGGTGTAACTACACTCATGTAACAACCCACTGAATAGTATTTGTAAGTACAAATGTGTAACAGGACATTGGTAACAACACTAGGAAAGTCTGTAACAATCTGTAACAAGAATTTTGTAAGTGCATTGTGTAACAACAATATGTACTTGCAGATGTTTTCCCACTTCCACAGCTGTTTGCAGATCATGTACTTGTGAACACTGTATGGCAGAACTAATGCTGCATTAGAAGATTTCACCTTGTGATACCAGTGTACTTGCATCGTAACTCCACAGGAACGGTCCACTTAATATAAAGTGTAAAATGGTCAATAGCAAATGTTTTCTGGCCCAACTCTGGGCCACACAATAACTTTTCCCTTGGCCCAAGTACCGCAAAGAATGACGGTGCTGAAGTGGCTCATAACTGAATTAAAGACAAGGGCCACACATGGGCCATAACCGGCCTGAATCGCAGCCGATTTATCACCCCTAACAGGCCGTGAACTGGGCCAAAACAGGTTTATTGTTGGTACCGATTCTCAGCTATAGACTCAGCTATATTGAGGGATGTCAACAATAACAATGGTCTCAATGTATTTCCTGTTTTACATTTTTGATTTCTAAAGCTTTCGCTGTTTTAATGTCAATTTATGAATTACCTCTTGTTAGCAGTTAGGAGTTTAATAACAAGCAGGAAAAGTTCACGGACCAATGACATCACCACGTTGAAATGGTCTATAAGTTTATACTTTAACCAGAAACCCCAAAAACTGAGCCATAACCCAGCCTAATATTACCTTAACAATGTGAACAATCGCTACACTGATCTGGGCCACACACCTCCCATCCACAACTGGCCCAAATGCAGTTTGCTGTCATGTATGCAGTGCCTTCACTGCCATGCATGGCCCACATTCGGTTGACATTATGCATGCCAGTGCCGGCAACACGCCAGCAGTGTCATAATGAGGCAACATTTGGGCCAAGTCTGTTTCCTATGAGGGTTAGTGAGCACCAGTACAGCATCTTTAGGTGTTTTATAATTCTAAAGTTGGTAACACTTTATTTCGATGGTCCATTTGAGTATTAGTAGACTGTCTGCTTAATATCTGTTGATACTGACATTCAACAGACATTTAACTGACTATAAGAAACTTAACTGACTATAAAACTAACCCTAACCCCAACCTAACAGTCTACTTATAATCTAATGAGAATTAGTTGCAATGTAACTTAAATTCAACAAACGGACCATCAAAATAAGGTCTGACCCTAAAGTTTGTCTGCATTTCCACCTGCAGCAGTGAACTGAGAATGATTATGTGTTGAAGGCTCCTCATCCTGTTCTTAAGGACTGATATTTTATTCCATCTAATTTCTTAAGCAAAGATACCGAATTGTACACTACACTGCCATTAAATATTTCTGGTCTCAGTGTTGTGCAGTGTAATATTTTCAATGGTTGTTGACTTTTGTTGCCATTTTTTTGTTATTTTCTTTATGTGTGTTGCATAATGTCCATCCATACTCCAAGAAACCACTGTTATACAATGACTTGCCTAATTACCCTAACTTGCCTAATTAAGACCATTAAGTGAAGTTTATTTATAAAAAAATTTCGAGAGGATCACGTGCTTATGATTGTTCTCAAGTGTTCCAGCGTCAGCTCATGATCGATTATCCAATCAGATGATTCCTAACTCTCTATAAAAAAAACAAAGTTTTCTTATCTCAACATCTTTGTCTTGAAGAACCGCCCCATTCACTCACCCCTACTTTCCCTCCTTTCAGATGGGCGACACGGCGGCCCAGTGATTAGCACTGTTGCAGCAAGAATGTTTCTGGTTTAAATCCCTACTAAACCAGATGACATTTCTGTGCGGAGTTTAGCTTGTTCTCCCCGTGCTCGCGTGGGTTTTTTCCCGGGTTCTCCAGTTTCCTCCCACGGTCCAAATAACACGCATCCTAAGTAAATTGAACACACAAATTGATACCACAGTCAAGCTCTTAGTGAGTACACCTCACCTCAGTTCCGTCACTAGCTGGAAATAAGCAGAGGGGGAAGTTCATCGAGATCTACCTAAGCTCAAACTCTCCTCTCGCCCTGCAAACGGGAGGAAGCCCAGGGCTCGAGGATCTCATAAGCTCAGGGCTCTCTCCCGGGACAGCATGCCAAACAAGCTTTATAATCAATCATCATCAATCATCAAGTGTGAACTCTTGAAATGTCACTTTTAGCATGAATACTATTATCTTGAAAAAGATCTAGTACAATATTATGTACTGTCATCATGGCAAAGATAAATCAGATATTAGAAATGAGTTATTAAAATTATTCTGTTTAGAAATGTGTTGAAAAATAACCTCATTTTTCGTTAACAGAAATTGGGCCAAAAATTCAGGGGGGCTAATAATCCAGACTTCAGCTGTATATATTTAAATCATAACCCTTGGCAGTTCCCATGATGCAGTGCTGTGCTGAATGTGGCAGTGCTGTATTTCCTGCAGTTTTGTCTGCTTTCTCCTCCCCATGATTTTGCTTTCAGACTGCTGGTGGGTCCACAGATGCATGCTGGGATCAGATGGAGTTGTTGGTTGTGTGTCGGCTGGTGTGCGTGCGCTGTAAGCCGGACTAATGTATTTGCAGAAAGATGCTCTGTTCTCTCAGGTGCTCGTGCTGAGGCACGTTTGGAGGGATAAAAAGGACAGACATGACTAATGCAGTGTGTTGATGCTGGAATGAAAGCTTTCAGAAACAAAAACCTGCTCCATAGGTTGTCTAGATGAGATCTTTTTCTTTTTTCTTATTTATTTGTCTTATTCTGTGCTTTAATAATGGCCTCTAAAAAGCCAGATGTTGTTTTGCACCTTTAATGAGGTTTGAGATTACATTTCTTTCTTTCTCTGGGTGTGTGAGTGTGATATGTGGAGGTAATGACAGACTAGACAGGTTTATAGGGTTTTTAAAGGGGTCATTTCACACGGAATTGGATGTTTTTTTGTCTTGATCTTTTGAGATAAAAGAGCTTGATTTGGTTTTCGTACTGTATGAAACTAAAGAAGTGTAGACTTATAAAACTTACATTCATTTTCCCCTCGACTTAGTCCCTTTGTTTATCAGGGATCGCCACAGTGGAACGAACTGCCAACTATTCCAGCATATGTTTTACGATGCGGATGCCCTTCCTGCCACTACCCAGTACTGGGAAACACCATGCTTATTCACACACACATACATGCTCATTCATACACTACGGCCAATTTTGTTTTACCCAATTCATCTATACCACGTGTTTTTGGAATTGTGGGGGAAACCGGAGCACCCTGAGGAAACCTACACCAACACAAGGAGAAAATGCAAACTACACAGAAATCCCAACTGGCCCAGTCATGACTATATAGGCATGGGCCGGTATAAGATTTTGTCAGTATAATAACCTTCGATAAAAGGATCACGGTTTCACTGTTCTTTTCACTATCTGTTCTTTTAAAATGTCTGGGTAAAAAAACCATACTTTCCTCCCTTTGAACATATTATATTTTATTTTGAGTTACATTTTAAAATATTGTGGAAAAGTAAATTTGTCAGGCTAAATTATTCAAATGAATCGTTGTCTTTATTAGTTTCAAAAGATCACAGATTTCCTCACAACTTTAAATGCCATATTTGGATATCTCTTCTGCTGGAGATACTGTTGTCCTAAAAAACTAACAAAAAAATAGCAATAAAAAAAATTTACTCATACGTTAGGAACGGTATAGCATAAAATTTTGGCGGTTTTAAAACCAAACTTTTCCAAACCACGGTCTATGTTGAAAACGGTTATCATCTCATGCCATGCCAGGACTCGAACCAGCGAGCATCTTGCTGTGAGGCAATGTGCTGCCCCGTTCTGAAACTTGCATTAATAAAATAAAAACATTAGTTTTTAATGCATTTCTGTTAGTCGCAAGTTTATACACACTAAAAATACAATCTTTTCAATACTTTTACAGCATTGTGTAATAGAAACAGTTGATCAATTGTTCAATATTTATTGGTGACTGTCCGATAAACAGTTTTTTTTTCTTGTGCTGTTTTCATCTTTAATGTGGCTGAATGTAAGAATTTTTATGTATTAATTACTTCATTACCATTGTATGAGCAGCTTATTAAAATGATGCTGAAAAATAAATTGATTATTATTTTTTTGAATGGCAAGTGCTGTATACGACAATAAAGGAAACTATCAATACAAACACATGGTCTACACGAAAATGAAAATATTAAACAAATAAAAGAAAAAGATATATCATGTACTGTAATGTCAACGTGTATTACAAAGAAAAATAATAACCAAGAGAGTATAAGAATTCTACAGTAAAGACACAACCCAGGCTCATTCTGAAAACGTAGACCCATGTACGTTTCTGGAGGTACGGGAGGTACGTATTTTTGCACTTTTTGTGTTCGCAAATCCACGAGAGGCCGCTGTGTACGCATTTCTCTTGCGAGTGCTATACGCGCCTGCTGTTCTCGCATAAACCCACTAGAGGCCGATGTCAGCTGACTGTTTGAGTGATTGAGTGACTGAATGACTGACTGACTGACTGACCAATCGACTGACCCACCCTCCTCCTTCCCTAAACCCAACCAATTTTATCGATTGACCCACCCACACACTTCCCAAACCCAACCAACAATTTTCTCTTACCTGCTTTCTAGAACTGCTCTTCACCGGACTCGAACCTCGTCATCATGGTCAACTCCTCTCTGAGTCTACAAGTCCGCCGAAGAACATGGCAAGCTAACGGAACAAATTGATTTCAGAGGGAAAGTCGTTGACACGGAGGTTAGCGGTCAGCTGGTAAGCGCAAATAGTAACGGCATCATACCACCCCGAGGTGTTCGTTTAAAAAATTAAATGCAGCCATACGTACCTCTGACTACATAATGTGCGGTCTCCAGAAACGTACATAGGACTACGTTTTCAGAATGACCCTGTGTTGTAAAGACACATTAGCAGGGCTCCAAAACACACACACACACACACATACTGTATAACTGCATATACATGCTGATGGCTTCACACCGCAATCAAATGCATGAAGTTCAGTCTGTCACAGGCTGCTGGAGGGCCAGAATAGACAACAGAACCATAACACAGACAAACGCTTTTCTTCTCAGGGCCCCTGAGCGCCGATCCGTCTGGCCTCTCCCGCTGTACTTATTAAACAGGGTCGCTGGTTTCAACCTCTCGCTATGATTTTGACCTTCAGAGGTCTGACCCGACAGCGAAACCACCCACCCAATTACACCGACCCGACAGCAGTCATACACAAACGCGCATTTCAATTAGCAGCCATATCCACTAGACTCTCAGCTCACTCCTGCTGCAGACAGACTGTGCTAATAACAAAACAACAGAGACGTGTTCAGGGCATATTCAAGGAGAAACAGGCACACTCGAGACTGCTGACATATAATGAGAGTGTGGAGTTGTTACCTGACTGACACAATTTCAATTTACTAGAACTTTGTTAAGCTGCTTTGACACAATCTACATTGTAAAAGCGCTATAGAAATAAACATGAATTGAATTATTATATATGTACTACAGTTCAGAAGTGGAAATATTTCAACATGATCTCAGGAGGAAGCCTAACTATTTAACGTTTTGTCAGTTTAGTGGCTAATTTGTACAGAAAGAGTACTGAAAAATCATACTCCAGTAAAAGTACCATTATACTTACCCCAAAATGTAGTACAAGTAGAGTAAAAGTATCTGTTGTGTATATATTACTCAAAGTATGTATAAAATGTAGCTCTTCTCAAAGTACTCAAGAGTATAAGTATTACACTATGAAAAACTGATGATTTACTTGCAAGTTGTGTGTGTGTAAACGTGTTGCAAGTTGTGTGTGTGTAAACGTGTTGTAAACTGTGTAAACGTAACATTCTTTAGTGCATTCAGTTACTGTTCAAGACTACATACAGTGGTCCCTTGTTATTCACAGGAGTTACGTTCTAAAAATAACCTACGATAGGTGAAATCCATGAAGTAGTCAGCTTTATTTTTATAATTATTATAGATGATTTAAAGGGTCACGAAACCCCCTAGTCTCAGCGGGGTGTTTTCACACCTCTAGTTTGGAAAAGCTCAGGAAAGTGGGTGTGTCCAGCTCTGTTTAGGTGGGAGGGTCAAGGGAGAGAAAGAGGGAAGGTTTTGCATAAAAATGGGAGTTTCCATTTGTGCACGTGCTGACTTTCAAACAAACACACAGACGCAGGGGAGAGAAAGACGGACTGTTTTTACATGGACGTCAGTCATCCAATTATTTGCCAAATTATTAATTTGTCGACTTTAACTGCAGTTTGGCACTTTCACGTTTATTCACGAATATTTCCTGTGTGTCCCCCGTGACAAACGAGATATTAAATGTTAGTAACTGCTGAAGGAGTGCAGATTTAATGGAGTATTTGAAACGCACGGCGTATTTCTGGAAAAAAAAAATCCTCCGCATTTCTCTGTAACTAGACGCACTCGGTAGGTAGTGTCAGAAAGCCCTGTGTGTATAGTATTCTGTCACGAAATGCGGCGAAAATTCTACACGACAGTAATCGTTTGATTAAGATGTTTACACTTTACACGGATCTTTCAGTCTATAATACTGTAGTGATATGAACGTACTGTAAACTCAGTAACAGTTATAGTCATTTGACTAAGGTCTGTCTATAAACACTGAGAGTACTGCTGACAAAACCAACTAACTTTGCCATCTTAATAAATAAACAAACACCACTGATCGATAACTTACCAATCAGGTGACAGGACAATGAACACCAACTGGAGCCGTGTATTTTTTAAAAGGAGACGAGCAGCAAATCCGGATTTCACCATTTCCAGATGTAAAAAGCTCTCGGGTAAAAATGTTTCTTACAAACGCATTTCTGTAGCGCGTCGCATGCGCTGTAATCCACCGTGACTCCAGCTGCGCTCTCATAGCAGGGAAATGAAAGCAAAACCTTTGTTGGAGCATATTTATAAACGCAACACTGAAGACCTGTGTCTCCAAACATTCCTCCTTATTCTTCCACTTGTTTTGGCAACCTGGCGTCGCTCTGCCGTCTAAACACTGTAACAGCTACATTCTTCGAAGCTATCTGGCATATGAATGAAGTAGTGCACGCTGATTGGTTTGAACAACGCCCTTCTCATGACTTAATGCCGCACGCTCAGGATGTACTCACCGGGACAGACGTCCACTCTCCACGCTGGAGTACATGCATGGATCTCATCGGCGTGACGCAGCCTCAAAAATTCATTTCAAACCGGAAAAACGAATTTGCTCGAAATAATGCAAAAACAAGCAATTTTCACTCTTTAGTCAATTATATGTGTCCTACTAGTGTTTATAGCAGCGTGGGACACATATATTACTGTCAACAGCTCAAAAATGTGTTTTGGTGTTTCATGGCCCTTTAAGGATGTTAAACCCATCACTATACAGTTTATACACTTCTCAGACAGGCATTAACACTTTTCTCTCTTGTTTTTAAACACTCTCAAAGTTCAAACTTTTGTAGAAAAATAGGTCCAGTTCTATAGAAAGAAAACCTGTTGTTGAGAGTAAACATTCATCACTGCCAGCAAAAGGTTCATAAAGCTTTTTAGATTTGTGTGCATAATGTTGTCATCCAGTGTAATGTTCGTTTTCCTGCAGTCACTGATCCACAAAACTAAAGCAGACCCCATCCTTAAGGTGGTCACACACCGGATGCGTTGTGCACATGACAGTTGGAAGTAACACACACTGGACGCACATACATTCGTATGTTTTTTAAAATGAAGTTATTCAGATGGCTCTCTGTGGTGCGCCAGAAATATGAACAAGCTGAACGCGTTCTGTACTGTACAGGAGAGGTGCAGATTGATTGACAACTGTCTACAGCCAATCAGGATGCAGAACACAATGCGCTTTAAAAAAAAAAGAAAGCATGTCAAATTGCACTAAAAGAATTGAAACTGCAAGCCCGTAAAAGGTGAACTGCGAAATCAACATCAACATCATAAACATCAACCATCTTCTCATCAGTGACATGCAGTCTGAACAGTCATTGTACATGTTTCAAGAGTTCACACTTGTTTGGCATGCTGTCCCGGGAGAGAGCCCTGAGCTCATAAGATCCTCGAGCCCAGGGCTCCCTCCTGTTCGCAAGGCGAGAGGAGAGTTTAAGCTCAGGTAAGTCTCAAAAACTCCCCTGCGGGTAGCTAATGAACAGATAGTGATTGCTATGAAAAGATAACTACTTACAAGGAGCATGTCTATGGTGCCGATGTGTATTAGTCAATTAACTTAAGTTGCATGTTTTTGGACGGTGGGAGGAAATCGGGGAAGCCGGGGGAAACCCACGTGAGCACGGGGAGAACGTGTAAACTCCACACAGAAACGTCAGCTGGCTTGGTAAGGACTAGAACCAGTGATGTTCTTGCTGTGAGGCGACAGTGCTAACGACTGGGCCACCGTGCCACCCATCTAGGAAGGAGGAGGAGTAGGGGTGGAAGGGGGGATTCTTCAAAACGAAGATGGCTATGATGTGGAACTTAGGGTATATATAGTGGCTAAGGACTCATCTGATTGGTGAATCATAAATTGGATAATGTGGAACCAGCTGCGAGCAATCATCTGCACGTGATCCTCTCGAAATTAATTTATAAAACTTCACAAAGATTTTGGACAGCTTCTTGGACAGTTTCCAAACATGTCTTGAAATTGTTTACTGTGGTGCAAAATTATTTTTATTTGATTGGACAGGACTCACAGGACTGATTTATTTTTGCTTTTTGAATGTTCCTTTCATGATCCCGTTTTACACGTTATAGCACATAGATCGATTAATGTCTTTGCATCACCACGCTGTCGACCTTTTCATTCTTAATTTGTTGACTTTAACTGCAGTTTGTCAAGTTCACATTCATTCAGGAACATTTCATGCATGCCCCGCCATGACAAACGAGATATTGGATGCGAGGAACTGCTGGAAGAGTGTAGTTTTAATGGAATTTGATGCCACACGCCGAATAGAAGAAAAAAACAACAACTCTGCATTTCTTGGTAACTTAGATGCAGAGAACATTGTCAAACAACCGTGTTTATAGACTATCCTGTCACAAAATGTGGTGAAAATCCCACATGACGGTAATAGTTTAAGGTGTTGACATGTTTACATTCGGAGAGCAGCATTTACAGCGGATCTTTCGGTCCATAATATTGTAGTGATGTTAATGTACTGTAAACTTAGTAACTAAATTGTTTTGACTAAGGAATGTCTTTAAAAACTGAAAGAGTACTGCTAACGATACTAACTTTGCCATCTGAATAAACATAGACAATGAACATTGATCACACACTTACCAAATCTGTAGAGACAGGGCAATCAACATCAACTGGAACTGCGTCTCTTTTAAAAGAAGATGAGTGACGAGTCTGGATTTCACCATTTCGAGATGTGGAAAGCTCTCGGGTAAAACATGTTCCTTACAGACATGTTTTAGTCGCGTGTTAGCAGACCACTGTAATCTGCACATTTGGGTCCACACACAGCGGTGCTCTCATCGCGGGGAGATGGAAACAAAACATTCATTGCAGCACATTTATAAATGCAACACTGACGAACCATGTCTCCGAACAATTCTTCTTCCTCCACTTGTTTTGATTATGGATGGCAACACTTCTCTGCCGACTGAACACTGTAACAGGTAAAAACAGTTTTTGAAGCTATATCATGAATATTAAGGAAGTTGCATCTCATTCACAATAGAGTGCGCTGATTGGTTCAAACCAAGTCTTTCTCATGAATTAATGCTGAAAACTCAAAGACGATGTATGGAGTTTGCAAGGAAATTGTATGGAATGAAGTATGACTGATTTAAATGAATATATATCTGAAGCAAACTGACTGTCTTGGAAAAAGTTTCAATGACATTTCCTTTTCATATTACTTTTGTCTCCTAGCCAATAAAGTAGTGCTATCTGTACTGGGATTACAGGGGAACCATCTATTTCTGTCCTTCTATAAGCATCGTGTACTGTCAGAAAGTGCCTTTACATTTTTTTTTTTATTCAGACTGTCTGCAGTTTTTGTTCAGACCATAGCCTGATTCAGAGCAATGAAAAAGTTGGCAAAGTTTGCACTTTTGCAAATATTAAACAACAAAAGCATATAGTGCAATATAAACATTCAGATTTCAAACAATCAAATCCAATAAGACAAATCAAACGAGTCAATCAAATAAATAATAAGTCCTATAATGCCATACCTGTCTGTAGAATAATTATCTGAAACTGAAGTCATTTAGAGGTGATTAACAAAACGAACCTGCCACAATCTTTTGGGGAAACACAGAGCTATTGTTTGCATAAACTAATATTTTAGATCTGCAACTCACTCTTATTGCTGTCTAGAAATACAAATCACTTTATTCACTTCATATACACTACCTGACAAAAGTAAGCTATTCAAGTTTTAGGAACAACAAATAATAACTTGACTTCTAGTTGATTATTTGACATCAGAAGTGGCTTAGATAAAAGGCAAAGGCCTCTAGATTACGCTTATTTTACCAAAATAAAATATGATCATGCCTTTGATTTTAATTATTTATTAGGCCAGTAAGGTCTGACTTTGCTTAGACAAAAGTCTTGTCACATAACATAAATAATGCACAATATAGAATATAAAGTCATGGTGCAGTGGAAAAATAATTAATATTGTGTATGACTCCCATGAGCTTAGAGGACTGCATCCATACATCTCTGCAATGACTCAAATAACTTCTTAATAAAGTCATCTGGAATGGCAAAGAAAGCGTTCTTGCAGGACTCCCAGAGATCATCAAGATTTTTTGAACTCATCTTCAATGCCTCCTCCATCTTACCCCAGACATGCTCAATAATGTTCACACTGGTGACTGGGCTGGCCAATTCTCGAGTACCTTGACCTTCTTTGCTTTCAGGAACGTTGGTGTGGAGGCTGAAGTATGAGAGGTAGCGCTATCCTGCTGAGGAATTTGCCCTCTCCTGTGGTTTGTAATGTACTGGGCAGCACAAATGTCTTGATACCTCAGGCTGTTGATGTTGCCATCCACTCTGCAGATCTCTCTCATGCCCCCATACTGAATGTGATCCCAAACCATTATTTTTCCTTCACCAAACTTGACTGATTTCTGTGAGAATCTTGGGTTCATACGGGTTCCAATAGGTCTTCTGCAGTATTTGTGATGATTGGGATGCAGTTCAACAGATGATTCATCAAAAAAATCTACCTTCTCCAATTCCTATATATATATACATAGTAGTAACATGAAGGCTATTGCAACTTATATTAAATGCTGACTTTAAGCTTACTTCTGCAAATAAAAAAGTGGAAAACTACATAACATTATCTTACTTCTCGGTATGTATCTGAAAGTCTTGGTTGAAAAGTCTATTAAAATCCTTTGTCTTGGGTTTATCTAATCCCCCTCATTAATTTGGCAAAGTAATTAAACCCCTATTTGTTTTAGGTGATTTGCTTTATCTTTTGAGCTATTTGTTTGATTTGACTTTTATGTTTATTTTATGTATTATCTCTACCCTTGTCCTTATTTGTCATGCGGCACATGCGAGGCACTTTGAATGCTTTTGTTTGCTGGGAAGGCGCTGAATAAATAAAGTGCGAGTTAAATTAGATTTCAGAGGTGTGTAGGTGTTGAGGACGAACACACTGTTGAAAGAGGAGAGCAAACTCAATCAGCTCTTCACTAAGACACACACACATACACACACACACGCGCAGCCTATTTTGTTTCTCACAAAGCCAGTGAAGCAGGTAAGAAGAAAAAGAAAGTCTAGTTTCATCTCAATCTTTCGTGTCCGTCTTGGCCTGCATCAACTGTGTGTTTTAAAAGAAGGATCTGGAGAATATAGAGTCTCCAGTGGACGGAAGTGTCAATAATATAAAATCTCGGACAGATAAGAGTGTCATCCCTTCCGCCAAAACAACCAACGGCAACTCAAACAGCATGTTTTACAAGAAGTGAGACAGCTGAAGCTCAGCCACACAAAGCTGAAACAATTAGAAAAGCTGGGCTGATCTAAAATCTCTGTAAAGACTCAAATAATTATCATGGACAACCTGGATGTATGTAACTAAGTGTAACTGTTGGCAGCTGTACAGTATGTTATCGGAAGCTAAAAAAAAACAGCAAAATTGCCACGTTTTTTGCGCTCAGCACAGTTTGTTTGTTTGTTTTATAAAATGTGTATAGGAGCTGTTGACTGACATATTTTGACAGATTTTGGTAAAAACCCAAACAATACAAACATAAAACAATAAGTAATAATAATTGGATTTCTATTGGGTTCAAGTCAGGTGATTGGCTGGGCCATTCCACAGCCTGATTTTCTATCACTGAAACCATTTAAGAGTTTCCTTGGCAGTGTTTTAGATCATTGTCTTGCTGAAATGTCCACCCTGGTTCCATCTTCGTCATCCTGCTAATGTAGATGTTGAACTGAACCAGCGAATATTAATGTACGATGACGAAGGCCAGAGGGTTGCTGAATAACCACTGAGAGATTTCAGCTGCTGTCTGGGCTTTCACTGCCTTTCTACACCTCCCTTTCTTCATGTGTTCAATACCTTTTCTCTGTTCCATTTCATTTCATAACTTTATTTGTAAACAAATTAGTTTTGTTTTCTTTGCATATATTGATTTATTTGATTTGTTACCAACATCTGGTAGAAGTGTCAAGTTAAAAACACCTTTAGAAATATGTTTTCTGTTTTCTATATGTTATGTGTTCAATACCCCCACTTCCCCCACAGTTAAATCTTTCTGTAAATAATGTTTTGTGTCCGTTTAACTAAAAACATTGCTTGTGTGTGTGTTACTAATGTTATTTGGATCAAACCTGACAGATTTCTGTTTTCAACAATGGCTGAATAGTTATCTATTTAATTTTAAGTAGATTAGGTTATAGGGCATCTTCTTGACATTTTCTGCTGTATTCAGCAAGCTGTGTGCTGTAAAATAAGCTGAATTTCTACTTGCACCTGTACCTCTGCCACACACAAGGTGTCTTTTCTTTTATATGCAGTGTGACTACAACATGTTAATACACTGACCAAAATAACTCTGCTGCTTATACGTGTGCTTATTAAAAAAAAAAAAAAACATATATATTTTTAACATACTTCACTTTTTTAACCCCTTAATCACCACCATCTTATCACGTTATCTATTTATATATTTACAGTGCTCAACATGTTTGAGTATACTCCTCACAAATCTGTCTTTTAATTTTACATTTTAATAGGAAGCTATACAATGTTATATTTGTGCATATACATTAGATTAGTCAGTACTGAAGCCAAATCTGGAGCTTATCTAACAAAATAACTTACGATAACGGTCCAAAAACAAGACTGCCAAATAGAAAAATATTAAATTCTAATTTAATAAAGAGCTTGAATTTAATCGTATTTTCTTTCTATTTCTAAAAATGTTTGGTGCCTATAATATGATTTAAATAAATATGTCTGTTTAACAAATCTGTTTTGTTTAAATGCACCAAAGTACATTGCCTATATTCACTGAGAAATGGATAAAAATATTCGTTTTCAAAGTGGGTTGTAATCAGTTATGCTGACCATCTTGGCAAACAGCAAAATTATTATTGAAATTTTAATGATTTTTTCAGATATTTCTCAAGTGCTGTTAAACAGAGCAAAGACATTTTCACAATGTTTATTTGTTTCTTCTATAGAACGTCTTATATTGAATTATATTATATTATATTATATTATATTATATTATATTATATTATAT
>CAIGQQ010040406.1:8479349-8490210 GCA_903798035.1 Danio albolineatus | reverse complement strand
CAACCACCAAATTAATCAACCACCAAAATCAATCAATCAATCAATCAATAAATCAATTAATCAATCAACCAATCAATCAATAAACCAACCAATGAACCAACCAACCAATCAGTTAATCAACCAACCAATAAGTCAATGAACATATCAATCAACCAATTAATCAACCAACAAATCAATCAATCAATCACTCAATCAATCACTCAATCAATCAATCAATCAACCAACCAACCAACCAATCAACCAATCAACCAACCAATCAATCAATCAATCAATCAATCAATCAATCAATCAATCAACCAACCAATCAATCAATCAATCAATCAATTATTCAATCAATCAACCAATTATTCAACCAACAAACCAATCAATCAATTAATTAATCAATCAACCAACCAACCAACCAACCAACCAATCAATGAACATACCAATCAACCAATAAATCAACCAATCAAACACCAGATTAATCAACCACCAAAATTAATCAATCAATCAATCAACTAACCAATCAATCAGTCAACAAACCAGCCAACCAACCAACCAACCAATTAATCAACCAACCAATCAATCAATTAACATACCAATCAACCAACCAACTAATTAATTAACCACCAAATCAATCAATCAATCAATCATTCAATCAATCAACGAACTAATCATTAAACTAGCTTTCTCTTGGGATCATTTAAACTCTTACCCTCACAGGAAACCTGTGGCAAAAATAGAAGACTCTGTTAAGTGATTTTTTTTAAACATTTTGAATCACAAGGAGATTCAAAGGAGAGTCCTCAGAAACCATTGTGATTATATAAAAAACTGTCCTTGTAAACCACCAAAACCAGTACTCTCACAAACACAATACTTGCACATTGCTCCAACATTAAAGACTACAGTTATCAACAGTTATTACCCCCCCAATGCAATAAATTACGGTTTATTTTTAGATTTAAGGCAAGGCAAGAGTGCTAAAAATTCCTATATAAAATATTCCCTGCTTTTAGAACTTAAATATTGTTGGAAAAATATGTAGACATCTTTATTTATTTCTCTTGTGAATTATCAATACCACTGAACTGAGGTAAATATAATAACGTGACATTGTTTACAAGCTCTTTTGTTGTCATCTTTTCACAGTTTAATCATAGATTGACTGATTACATGATTTGTGAGATGTTCATTTATGATTATTGAGTGCTTTTAAAGTAAATAGGAATGAATGGATGAAATATTGATATTTACAGTGCCTTTTGTTCTTATCCTTTTGAAAATTTGCGAAAAATGTTGATCCTGCACTTAATTATTGGTTTGTTAGTTAGTTAGTTTGTTTGATGGGAATTTATGTTTTTTTTTTCTTGAATCCTATTTAAACTATTTGTGCTTTTTGTGGTAGATTTCTGACCCCAATACTCTACTAACTTCAGTTCTCCCGCTGTGATTGTTGGATTTTTTTTTTTTTGTCCACTTGAACCTTCTCCTAGCAGTGCGTTTGGACAAAATAGACTTGTCTTTTCAATCTGATTCATAACACTTCCTGATAAGTAGAGTTTTTAAATTATTGCCCTGAGGATAAAATTGGCATTTTAAGTGGTTTTGGCTTTTATAGCTACAGTACTTCCCGTTTTGTGAAGCTCAACAACCTTTTGTGGAAAATCTTTGACCATTCCCATTGTGATGAAGGGCCTTTGTTTCTTCATGTAAAGTCTTGTGAAACAGAAGGTCATGGTCATGAACAGTTTTTTTCCCTTGTTATCCAGGTGCACTACTGTACCTCCAGTGGATAGATACAGTCAAGTATTCTGGGGTGGTCATTGACCGTACACTGACCTGGAAAGCTCACATTGACTATTTCATATTTCTTAAAGTTCTATCAAAGACTGTATTTTTTAAAGGGCCATGAAACCCCCCTCTTTGGTTCAAGTCTACCACAGAATTTTATTTTAAAAAATGCTTCACGATAGGCGTGGAGCTCTGCGAGCAGAGGGAGTTGTGGGCATGATCCGGCAGAGAAGGGGAAAAAGAGGGGAGCGAACTGTTGTCAGTTGCTGCACAAAATGAGACAAACCATGAGGAACCCCATGATTTTAAAGTTTAGAAAGTTCAAATGGAAAGAAATAAACAGTAAGTAATTTAACGCCCTGCTGCATATGTTATAACTACAATTATACAATATAAAGATAATCGTGTTTATATAAACACTATACATGAGGAGGACTTATCTCCTCCTGAATCCCCAGGTTTGAATGCAGACACAGTCTATAGCAGTGCAGCAGGTCTCTTGCCTATCCATTTCAACCATTGTCCCTGCCAGTAATCTGGAAGATTTTAAATATAGGCAAACACAGCAGCTTGGATAGGCGATGTGTCTGTATGGTACTGATAAAAGTAAAAAACTGATAAAAGACAGAGTCTGCCATTCTTCAATTTTCGTACAGCTCTCCCAACAAAAATGCTTGCTGCAAACCAACAGCTTTGCTGTATTGGCCCTGACAGCATCGTGGGGAAAAACATGCTACAAACCGCATGGATCATGGAAACAAACACATAGCACCTATGCCATGCACGGATGTGGTCTCACCCAGTCATTGGTTCTCACAGCTTGGCATGTCTGCTTTGCCTTCGGAAAGCATGTGCTCTCATGAAAAATTAAGAAGCAGGATCTTCTTATAGGATTAGCTGACTAAAGCTCAATATTATCCAGTTTTCCCCGCAATTAAAGCTGACAGGTGCTAACGTTGTCTTAACTGATGATCAACTTCATTTTCAAAAAAAAGTACTCAATTTCAAAAAAAATACTCCAGGGTGTCTTAAACCTTTAAGGAGACTCAGACTGATCTGAGTAAGTCACAATCTTATGTTGCTGTTTATCAAGCAAATTTTGGGAAGTTTACTAAATGATGGTACGCTCTCAGAAATAAAAGTACAGGGGTTGTCACAAACCATCCATATTGGTACCTTAAAGGTGCCAGTTTTATATTAACATTTACATTTAGCCATTTAGCGGATGCTTTTTTCCAAAGTGACTAACAATTGAGGAGACATTCAGCGATTCAACTAGAAGAGGCAGTACACACAAAGAGTGCTAATTATACAAAGGAACTGTTAGTGCTCAGAGTAATGATGGGGAGTGTTTTTTTTTTAAATAGAGGGAAGAGGTGGTCGTCTACAGGTGGTTTGTCAAACCCACTCACCCGTGTGAAGCACACTTCATAAATGCAATGTCTTTTTTTCTGTTTTTTGTTTTTTTTAATATTTAGGGGTTATAAGAACATTTCTGGTGTGAGTGTGGGTTAAAGTGTCAGAGAGATGAAAGAGTGTGAGAAGTTTGTTAAGGCCACTCACCTGTCTGAGGCACACTCAAACTGATAATGTTTTGATGTTGTCGTGTAGTGAGGTGGTACCCAAATACCCAACATGTACCTTTATGGACCATTATGGTGCCATTATGGACTTTTTAGGTACAAAGATGTATCTTTGGAAAAGGTACCACCCCCAATGACAGCTCCTTCATATCTGAGAGTGTATGCAGGCTTGGTATGGCAATCTTTTACTTAAATCGAAAGCACAATTTCCACGTCTTATAAAAAGTTGCCATGAAAGGGGTGGGTGTAAGAGAGTATACATCACTTCAGGCGACCTATGAGTTGTTGGTTTTTGATAATGCACAAGCATAGCAAATGATCCAAATCATGTTTTATTTCAAATGAATGAAGTACTGAAATCTGGGAAGCGATACAGAGTTCCTTTACTTAAAAGTAGCGACTACAAGAAGTCATTTATACCAGTATCAATTAGCATTTTAAATGGTAAACTACCTTGATGGTATTTTTAAATGTCAATGTTGTTGGTAAATGTTATGTGTCCAAGACAAATTTCCTGCAAAGGACAGCCTGAAAGGATAACTCAACTAAACTGCAAAAAAAAGCTAAATATTAAAAAGAATGTCCTTGAAAAATGTTTTGCACAAATGTAATAGTGGCACAAACAAAAGCAGTGTAAGAAGAGATTTTAATTGGTTAAAAGGAAGATAAAACATTCATTCATTTTTGGCTTAGTCCCTTTATAAATCTGGGGTCGCCACAGAACCACGAACTGCCAACTTATCCAGCATATGTTTTACGCAAAGGATGCACATCCAGCTGTAACTCATCGCTGGGAAACCATCCATAGACACTCATTCACACACATACACTACGGACAGTTTAGCCAACCCAATTCACCTCTTGCTTGCTTTGGACTTGTGGGGGAAACTGGAGCAAACTCACACGAACATGGGGAGAACATGCAATCACAGAAATGCCAACTGACCTAGCCGAGGCTCTATTTCCATCTATTATTACAAGCAGTCCCATTTCAGTTTGCAAAGCTTGAAAAGAACATGCGGTTTGCCATGCATTTAGCTTTTTGTATGAACACAGATACATTTTTTGTTAAGTCCAGACTTAAACGTAGAGCCTTTTCTGTAGCTGGACTGTGCTTATAAAACAATCTGCCGCATGAGATTAGAGTTGCACTTTTTTATTCATTTTTAAATGACTTAATATACACAAAATATACACCAAAGATGAATAAAAAAAATCACCTGTTCGATCTGGCCTATGAATATCCAATCCTTTTTTTTCAGTCTTGACTAATATTCTGTTTCTAGATGTTTATTGGTTATACACTTACCGGCCACTTTATTAGGTACACTCTACTAGTGCCGTGTTGGACCCCTTTTTGCTTTCAGAACTGCCTTAATCCTTTGTGGCATAGATTTGACAAGGTACTGGAAATATTTGTGTGAGATTTTGGTCCATATTGACATGATAGCATCATGCAGTTGCTGCAGATTTGTCGGCTGCACATCCATGATGCGAATCTCCTGTCTGCACATCCTTAAGGTGCTCTATTGGATTGAGATCTTGTAACTTTGGAGGCCATTTGAGTACAGTGAACTCATTGTCGTGTTCAAGAAACCAGTCTGAGATGATTCTCGCTTTATAACATGGTGTGTTATCCTAGAAGTAGCCATCGGAAAATAGTTGTAACTGTACTGTAGTGGTACAGGCACTGTAGTTGTAAAGGGATGGACATGGTCAGAAACAATACTCAGGTGAGCTGTGGCCTTGACATGATGCTCAATTTGTACTCATGGGCCTAAAGTGTGCTAAGAAAATATCCCCCACGCATTTTACCACCACCACCAGCTTGAACTGTTAATACAAGGCAGGATGAATCCATGCTTTCATGGTATTGACTCCAAATTCTGACCCTACCAGTCAAATGTGGCAGCAGAAATTGAGACTCATCAGACCAGGCAACACCTGGTGTGGTCTTCTGCTGCTGTAGCCATCCGCCTCAAGGTTTGACGTGTTGTTGATACTTTTCTGCATACCTTGGCTGTAAAGAGTGGTTATTTGAGTTACTTTTGCCTTCCTATCAGCTTGAACAAGTCCGGCCGTTCTCCTCTGACCTCTGGCATCAACAAGGCATTTGCGCCCACAGAACTGCCACTCACTGGATATATTCTCTTTTTCTGACATTCTCTGTAAACCCTAGAGATGGGAGTGCGTGAAAATCCCAGTAGATCAGCAGTTTCTGAAATACTCAACATCCATGCCACGTTTAAAGTCATTTAAATCACTTTTCTCCCCCATTCTGATGCTCGGTTAGAATGGCAGCAGATCATCTTGACATTGTGTACATGTCTAAATGCATTGAATTGTTGCCATGTGATTGGCTGATTAGAAATTTGTGTTAACGAGCAGTTGTACCTAATAAAGTGGCCGGGGAGTGTAAATCTTGCTTTTCAGTTTCAATGTGTTTATTATTTTGACTCTATAGTTTGATCCTATGTAATATATATAGCACTTTGGTCAGTTTGGTGGCAGTTTTTAAACGTGCTATATAAATAAACTTGAACTATCCAATATATATAACTTGAACTATATATATATATATATATATATATATATATATATATATACAATTGAATTCATAATTATTTAATCCCATGAATTATCAGCCCTATTATCAGAATTATCAGTTTATTTTTTTCCCCAATTTCTGTTTAACAAATAGATTTTTTTCAACACAATTTTCAACATAACATTTTTAATAACTCATTTTTAATAACTCATTTCTAATAACTCATTTATTTTATCTTTGCCATGATGACAGTAAACAATATTTTAATAGATATTTTTCCAGACATTCTATACAGCTTAAAGGGACATTTAAAGGCTTAAATGTTAGGTTAACTAGGCAGATTAGGGTAATTAGGCAAGTTGTTGCATAACGATGGTTTGTTCTGTAGAATATTGAAAACAAAAAATACCTTAAAGGCGCTAATAGTTTTGAGCTTAAAATGGTTTTGAAAAAATTCAAAACTGCTTTTATTCTAGCCGAAATAAATCAAATAAGACTTTTTCCAGAAGAAAAAATATTATCAGCCATACTGTGAAAATTTCCTTGCTCTGCTAAACATCATTTGGGAAATATTTAAAAAAAGAAAATAATATTATAGGGGGGCTAATAATTCTGACTTCAACTGTATATTTCGGCTCACATCCTAACATCCAAAGCTGCTCCTGATAAACTGCCTAAACTTCCTCCGCTGGCCACCAGAGGGCAGACTAACACAGCTCACAGTTGACACGCTTTCATATCAGTTTACATTAGGTTCAAGTGAAGGAGGGGGTTACCACACAAAAAGAGAGGGGAAAAAAATGACCAGAGTGTCATTTGTTTTGGTCATGGTCGCGGGTCTGTCTGATAAAGTCCCCGATATCACTGAAGAGCCCAGCGGATTATAAAGAGCTTGTGAGGAGAGCCAGAAATAATTTACAGAGATTTCTGACTCGCAACTCAAAAGCATTTTTGTGCAGTCTCAAGCTTCAGCGGTTAATCAATATTATATTTATGTTTATAAAATGTTCACGAAGAACACTTTAAACCGATTCTCCAGCGTCTGAAATGTTACACCAGTCAAGAATAAGGCTGTAAATCTCTACCTTCCTACAGTGTTTGTGTGTATGTGTGTGTGTCTCTGTAACTAGAGCACATCACAGGTAATTCATAACTCTGACATATCGTACATCATAATTGTGCAGCCAGGTTTGCGCTTCTCTGATGTGACTGAACTTCTGTTTGAACGTGACTTGTGATTTGTAGCCTGTGATTCAGTCTGTTTGAAGTCGGGTTTTATATCTGATCAAGGCTCTGTATGTTCAGATTATTAACACACATAATCATTTCAGTCTTGGGGCTAGATAAATGGTGCATTACCAGGGCACGGCGTAAGTGGGATAGTTAGTCTGTTTAAAAGGTTGAACTCTTTTATATCTTTCATGTTTTACTCTAGCCTGAATGTAGCTCGCAGCGCTCACATCAACCATTTTTGCTAAACCCAGTGAGCTGCCTATGCAGGAGGAATCTCAAGTATTTCCAGGAAGATTATGTGCTTCTTGTTAGGACACCTTATGGACGAATTCTAAGATGATATTGCGTGTTTACCCACTATGTGGGGTTTATTTATAAACTAATTTCGAGAGGATCACGTGCTTATGATTGAACACAGCTGGTACCAAATCAGCTCAGCATATTGCACCAATCAGATGAATCCCGACACACTATAAATTACCAGAGCTTTTTTTTTGTCATTTTTGTCTTGAAGAATCCCCCCTTCCACCCCAACTCCTCTCCTTCTCTGATAGGGCGGCACGGTGGCCCAGTGGTTAGCACTGTTGCCTCACAGCAAGAACGCCGCTGTTTCGGCCTCTTCCCGGGCCGGTCGGCATTTCTGTGTGGAGTTTGCATGTTCTCCCCGTTCCTCCCACCGTCTAAAAACATACAACATAAGAAAATCGACTACTTTTAAATAGCACCTTAAGGCAACTCTAGTCAGATATATTTCAGCACGTTCACAAGCGGGGGGAGTTCTTACCTGAGCTCAAACTCTCCTCTCCCCCTTTAAAGAGCCCCTATATGGGTTTTTGAAAATGAGCTTGCATGCAGTGTATAACAGCTCTAAGTGAAGTGAAATGTCCAGCTAAGGCTTAAATCTAAAAGTGCACAGTGTTTAAAACTCTTGATTCATCTATAAAAGAGTCGACTCATAGTTCCTCAAATGAATTGCCGTGCTTACGAGTTTTTAGCCGTTTCGGCATGACGTGAACATGAAACATAAGCCCTGCCCATTTGTGCACGCGCGGACCAGAGAAGATTCGAAACCCCCAACCCCGCCCACAAACAACAGCGGCAAGCTAAAGTTGCCAGATTGGGCGGTTTTGAATTTGATTGTGCAGGTAAAAACCTTTTGGATAGGGTTTGGACTGGAATCAGTCAGCTACATCTGGCAACACAGAGAAGAGCACTGTGCTCAGCTGGATATTATTGGAAGTGTGCAGATGAACCAGAGATGAGACTGTGTAGAGACAGTGGTTGAGGTTTATTTTTGCAAAAATGCCTCAGCATTATAGCCCAGCCTTGTGCTGTGTTCCCTTTGAGTAGTGCTTCTCAAATCTACACGCTTACAACGGAGGATTCGTCGACTGTTTGTCAAAGGAAGGATCAGAAAAGATGTATGCAGGGGCGGACTAGCCATAGGGAGCACCGGTACATTTCCCAGTGGCCTGACGGTGAATCTGGCCTGCTATCCAACAAGTGAGTAAGTGCGATTCAAACGGTTGCCTCTTTGTTTTCTCTAGCTTGTAAATGATGTATTTAATTGTGTTTTGTA
This sequence comes from Danio albolineatus, assembly GCA_903798035.1. NCBI lineage: Eukaryota > Metazoa > Chordata > Actinopteri > Cypriniformes > Danionidae > Danio > Danio albolineatus. The sequence continues at coordinate 8,481,494 of CAIGQQ010040406.1, read as the reverse complement.
ACTTGTAACCGCTTGTATTGTATCTGGTTAACTTTAAATGGGAGGGAGCCCCGGGATATTCTGAGCTCAGGGCTCTCTCCCGGGCTACATGCCATATACGCTTTATTATCAATCATCAGCTAAGTGTGAACTCTTGAAATGGTCAAGTTTGGGATAAGTAAAATTTGTGCGTATGTGTTTTAAGTGCATTTGTTTGATCAAAACACACCAAGCGGCAACCTCCCGCTCTCCCTCGTGAAGCTAATATTGAAGTAACTGAAACTGCAGTTCATCGAACTTCCGCTAGTCCTGGCTCCATAATAGAGCAGATTTCTAATGAGCCCACTGTTAAAATGGACAAATTTACAGCAGAAAAAAGGTGTTTACAGCCTGGTACAAAGAACAATTTTGGTTCATATTGCTAATATTACCCTTTATGACAACTGTGAGGGGGTGAATTTTTTTATAACTTATCAGTTTTGTTTATTCATTCATTCATTTTCTTTATTATTTCGGGGTCACCACCGCGGAATGAACCGCCAACTTATCCAGTACATGTTTTACGCAGCGGATACCCTTCCAGCTGCAACCCATCTCTAGGAAACATCCATACACACTCATACACTACAAACAATTTAGCCTACCCAATTCACCTGTACCGCATATCTTTGGACTGTGGGGGAAACCGGGGCACCCGAGGAAACCCACGGGAGCACATGGAGAACATGCAAACTCCACACAGAAACGCCAACTGACCCAGCCGAGGCTCGAACCAGCGACCTTCTTGCTGCGCTACCTACTGCGCCACTTTGTCACCCCAGTTTTGTTTATATTAAGTTATCTTAAGTCTGCATAATTAAGGGTGTGGCCACTTGAGTGACAGCTAGGTCTTAAGCCGCAGTCACACTAGAGTTTGAGCTTTTTTTATCCACACGGACATAAGTGGTCAGCAAGAGAAGCCGTCTGCAGTGTCATATATAAATGCAAGCATTCATTTTAAAGACGAAATGTAGCTCTGGCTAAATAATTCGCGTTTTTCAGAAATGTAGAGAGGGGTACGTATCCACAATGAGCCTGTGTTGCAACAAAAACAGACATAATATTTAAAAAAATAATAACATTCTAAAATTTTTTAGACTTGTTTTTGTTTTTAGACAACATAATACCAATGTTTTAACTCTGTTTGCCTTGTCTGCAAAGAGCTGTCTTTCAACAACCATACAGTAGGTTTTGCCATTACATAAAGTCAACCTTAGGAGTTTGGCTATTATGCCTAAAAATGCCTCATTCCCTAGGCAGACATTAAAGTTTGGAACCAAACAGTTCCAAGCAAAAAAAAAAAAAAAAAAAAAAGATTTTGTGGCTTTGTTTCTTCTTTTCATTTAATTTAAATGTACATTCAGATGTCCTTGTAGTGCAAAACCCAACAGCAGGAGTTTTTTCATCCTTGTAAAGACCAAAACACGTCTGTGTCATTTTTTTGACAGAGACACAGTGAGAGGTCTGTTTTCATGGCAACAGCTGAGACTCACGTGGACCAGGATGAAAAACTCAGATGTTCCACTGTGACTGGATCTAGAGAAAAGCAATGCATGAGTTTTCATTTACATGCTTCATATGAATGTGTGGTTGTGGGGGCGAGCCATGAAGAAATAAACACTGTCAGAGACTTTCTGTTTGTTTATTAATTATTTATAGGATTTATTTTTATTATTTATATTACTTTATTTGGTTGCCACAGAATGGTAGCATAGTTTAGCAGAGCAAAAACTAGCATTAGCATGTATGTGAAACTTTATTATTATTATTTTTTACATTCTAGTAGTATGATATTGGATTATAATCAAATTGCAAAACTTTTGGTGATGTGTGGTCATGATAAGGGTTTTCAGTCTCTCCCAAAAGCTTGGCTCACAGTAAATGGATAAACTCCATCTCTACAAGTCTGATAATACAAAAGATAATAATAGTACTATGATAGTAGTAGTAATAATAATAATAATAATAATAATAATAATAATAATAATAATAATAATATTGTGTCACTGCAGCTTTCTGCAAAAATTCAAGTTCTATAGATAATATTTTCCTTAGCATTAGTTTTGTAATTTTATTTGTGTATAATATAATATAATATAATATAATATAATATAATATAATATAATA